>VZRL01003522.1:294039-407674 GCA_013397895.1 Origma solitaria | reverse complement strand
CGGGTGGCACCGGGCGGCACCGGGCTGCGGAGCGCAGCCCCCGCCGAGGGGGCTCGCTCGCTGCCGCACACGGGTGGGACAAAGTGCCCCACGCCCTGCAGCACCCTCGGGTGGGAGCCCCGGCGCCGGCCCTGCCCGCCTGCTTCGGGCAGCTCTGTGTGGAAAGGCACAAAGAGCGATCGTACCCAGTTACAGACACGGGCAGAGCCCAGCGCTGGCACAGCTGCCATCTAACTTCATCCATTGAGGGCTCATTTTGAATGTACACTGCAGATACATCAATACTTCATTAGCGAGCCGCAGGCAGCTTCCCCCAGCACCTCTTTGAGTGCTGCCCAGGGAGAGCCCTCGGACCGCGGCTCCCTCAGGGCCCACCCTGCACCCGCACGGATGCCCACAGCAGGGAAAATGGGGCACATGGCTACTGTCTGCCTGAAACCGCCTCCAGCCTTTAACTACTTCTGGCCTCTTTGCCAAACATAAAAGCACAAGCAGGGATCTGTGCATGCGATACATTTTGCCAAGCTATGTACTATGGGTACTGTGTACTATGTACTCAGGGTCCAGGCAAGGTAATCTGATTATTGTGATCATGAAAGCTCGAACTCTGAGCCCTGGCCAAGGAAACCAAAACAAAGGTCCTGCTTAAACCAGTGTTGGTCCACATCAGGGCTGCAAGACACAGTACACTGTACCTATCCTGGCTGCTGTGCTTCCAATGTTTAACTAGAAAGAGAAAGCAAACTGTTTCTGGGGTTCATCCATGTTTTTCTGACTTGAAAGGAGTCAGCATCTGGTCTGGGGTTATATCCTACAAGTTTGTATCCAAAATCAGCTTCTCTCTGTGCATTACTCCTACCTTGACTGCAGATGTTCTCTCGCACAATGTACCTCTCTGATCCCACTGGACAGAGCAAGGTCTTCATAAGGGCTTTCCAACATCAGAGAACATGAAACATCTGCAAGGATACATAAAGTATTACAGAACAAACCTTCAGAAAATAAACAGCCCACAGTGCTGTTGCAGCATTCAGGTTCACATTGCAGCCCTGTGCTCTCCCCAGGTACTCCCGTCTCAGCTGGTACCAGTCTGAGCCAGGCAAGGGGGGAGAGCTGACGTGGGGGGGAGAATTGTGTATTTCACGTGTGAGGCAGCTGTCTCCTGGTGCCTCTCCCTGGCTGCAGAGTGGCTGGATAGGATGCTCCCCGCAAGCAGTTTGATGGATTGCCCAGGAGAATCAGGGAGGCAGAGCCTGGTTGTCTGGACAAGGTGCAGGGCTTGGATCCAGGGTGGGTTTACACACCCCATGATCTTCAGGACCCTTGACTGAGAGCACTGCTCCTGGAGCATGAGCACTGGAGCTGGGGGTTCACAGCACGGAGATGCTTTCCTACACAGGAAAAGTGGTTTAGGGCACTTCCTGGCCTTCTAAAGCTGGTTAAACCTTACATATATGTAAAACCCAAAGGCAGATGAGTTGCTGTGGCTCTTTTGAGAAGGGACATAAGTGAGACAGGCAGCTGGCCAGCCCACATTTACCACTAATTGGGGTATGTTTATGTGGGTGTTTGCACAGAAAGGTCTTAGCCTGGGCTGAGATCCTTCACTGAGCATCTTCGCAGTTCTTTCGCACTTAGACCGTGTGGAGGCAGGTACCTGCTATCAGTGCACCGAGCTGCCCAAAAGCCTGTCCTCCCCTTCAGGGCTCCAGTTTGGGAACACACGGGCTTCTTTCTGCCCCTTCCTTCTAACCATTCCCCTCTTGCAGAAGTCACCTTCTCACTGGTCCTTGGCTCCATCTCAGATTCCCCTTGTGCTGCACTGCTTGGAGAAAGGAGCATAATTTAACAATTTCACCTGCCTGGATGGTACAGAAATCCCCAAACCACTGTAACACTCCCCCAACACATACACGCACTGTTCATCCCTCACTTCTTGCTGTAATGAGGTTTCATACCATGATGGTACCTGAACAGGGACCACCCATGGTGGAGAAAACCCTTCCCCTACCTTTGGAAACTCACAAAATCTGCAGATAACCGAAAGCAGTGTGCTGGAGCCCAGGAGCCTCTGGGGGTGAACCTCACCCACTCACCTTGCCATGCCCCCAGGCAAGCAGCACAGGAGACCACAGGGGGAGTGAGGGAGAGCATCCAAATTCCAGAGGGCTGTGCTGAGCTGTGCTGGCTTTTGCAGGCTCATGACTCCTACCTTCCAGCAGAGCTTCTTTCTGGAGAACAAAGCTGGCATCAGCATCTTCGTCCAAGTAATTTTTTCCTATGCTGCAGAACAAGCAGTTCAGGGAAAAGTGTTGGGAGTCACAGTCACCCCTCTCCATTTGTCACTCTAAAGAGATGGGCAGAGTCAGAAGAACAGCATATAAAGGTGGCTGTTGTCCAAACATGCTCTTGTCTCATCCCAGCCACATCCCAGGCCAGTTCAGGGATTCCTGTACCACCCCCAGCATGGCAGCTGCTGCTGCATGTCCCAGCACTACTGATTTTCTGGGCTATATGTGTGTGACTTCTAGTCATGACTGAAGGGGAAGCCGTGGGGAAGGGGCACACTTACCTGTGCAGTGCTAGAAACATCACAGACCAGCAGTCAGCTGCTCAATGAAGTGATGAATATTTATGCTCTCTGCCTGCTAATATTAGAAGTTCAGGAACAATAGATAATGCTTTTATGGGCCTTTTAAAAGGAATCATCCTCAAAGACTCCTTCCTTTACCAAGAGGCCTATAAAGGTGCATTTAAGTGGCTTTTACATGAAAAAATATTTTGTCACATCTTCAATTCCTTAGCTCTTTGCTTAAAGCTCTAATAGCTTTATGAGAAAAAGTTGCCACCTTCTCAATTGCCTGACCTGACTGTCCTTGAACTGCAGGGAAACCACACATGTTGGGCAGAGCAGTTGCAGGGAAGTCCCACCATGCTTGGGATGGGCATTAATACCTTCACCCTGTACAGTGGCAGAAATTTTCTCCAGAAGCTTCTGGCTTCTGCACAGTGAAACCAGCAAACAAGAGATACTGATAATAATCTTAACACCACACATTGTCCTTCCTTGCTGCCAAAAGCTGCATTCTTGACAGAGGTTTGTCTAACCTGGTCTTAAAAACATCTATTGGTAGAGATATGCCTAACTGTATCTTTTCCAGTCCTTATTTATCCTGCAGTTGGAAAGTTTCTCTCAAAGCCTTTTCAAAAATATTATTGTAATTTCCCCTATCCCCAGTGGGAGACCGATTTATTGCCTTACTCTGTGGTAATCTTTTATACACTTAAAGGCTTTACTCATCTCCCTAGTCCTCCTTCCCCTGGATTAAGCAATGCCAGTTCACTCTGCCTGCCCTCACAGGTCAGGTTTCCAAGTCTTCCAGTCTTCCTTGCTGCCCATCTCTGGTTCCTCTCCAGTCAGGCTTTATCTTTTGACAACTGTCCTGAACCCTGCCCTGCCCTGAGCAGAGGGAAAGAGTTGCTTGGTGTGTACAAGTGCATTTCTGTCTGTGTTCTCCATTTCATTTATTCTTCTCATAGTGGGAATGTTGTTAGAGGCTCGTGTTCAGCCTGCCATGCTCTGCACTGACCAAGGATTTTTTGGTAAGACCAGCACCCATCCAGCCCCTGGCCAGGCTCCCCAGGCAGCAGCAGCAGCCAGACCCCTCCTCAGAGAGGGACGTTGAGCAGAGAGGAGCACGATGCCACTTAGTCCCCTTGACCCCACACACACTTTTCATCTTGGCCCATTTAGGATCCTTGGATTCTTGCACAGGCAGGATGGGTATTGTTTTCTGAATTCCTGTGGGTGCACTTTCCAGGCAAAAGTGAAGAAAAACAAGAGTTAGACCACCGTGTTTCATCCCTTGGCCTGCTCCAGTCTCCTGGGTCTGAGCAAGTCTACCACAGCCCGTGATTCATTATGCCTGTGTTTGGTTGGGACATTGCTATTCAATACAAATATGACACATTTAACTGTGGCAGAAACAGCAGACCCCAGGCAGCAGGAGCAAGGAGAAGGGAGGGTGTATAATCCGTGCTGGCACACATGCAGCATATACACACAGCAACAATTAGGCAGGTTCAATTGTCTCAGATCGCAGTTGCAGACGTTACAAATGCAAGTCTACACACAGCCCCAACTAAAACAGGCAGATCTCATCTTTTGGACTGGAAAATTCTGTGTCACTGAGTTGCCTCCCATGGAAGAAAGCAAGATCTCACTCTGAGCTAGGATCCTGCCTGTGAATGAATGGGTCAGCACAAATCCCAGCAGCCTGTGGGCCATGGTTTCTTCTCCAGCTCTACCTGCACAAGCACAGAGCTTAGGATGGCACAGCAGCTTATCCTCCCTTCATCTGTCAGAGGAGGGAGAGGGGCCAGACCCTGAGCTGGGATGATGCCCCTGTGCTCAGCTCCCTGTCAGCACAGCCCAGGTTTGCCTCTGTGCACAGCAGCAGGGTCAGAGCATGGGGGAAAGGTGTGAGGTTAAGTACACAGCATGTATTAACCACGGCAGTCACTCTTTGCTCTGCCCAGGCCCTGCATTTACCAGGCCCTGGCAGGGGGTCGGATTCTTTGCACAATCCGGCCCTTACCCAGCGGTATGAGCGAAACCCATTGTGGCAGGTCATGGCAGCTGAGGCTTTCTCAGATGTGGTTTTTGGTCACGGGGACTGACCACATTGCTCCTCTGCCTCCCGGGCCCCACGCCGTGCCCTGGGCACAGCACAACCCTGTGTGTACAGTGCCTGTTTTATAACCTCCCTGGGCTGTGATTATTATTTTACAGCAGTGGGGCAGAACAGCATACGCACAGACACAGGTAACCCAGCCCCACTCACCTCCCACCTTCTCCCAGGCTGGCACAGGAGAAGGTTGCTCTGAAGCCAGATCATGATGCACAGCAACATGCCAATGAGAAAAATCACACCACTCCCTTTGCTGTTATGTTCCAGCCAAGCTAAAAATAAACTACAGGTAGAAGTTTCTTTGTTTTCTTCACACGGTAGAGAAATTCGAGTCCGAACAATGAAGACCTAGAATGATTCCTGCAACCAGAACCCATAATTATGTACATTGTTGATGTCTTCAGCTCTTTGCGAGTATAAAGTTGGGAAGAAAATGGCATTGAGAGTTATTTAGGTAAGAGAAGAATTCATATGTTTTTAAGCTTAGCAGAATCAGATTACAAGCACCATTTTTCCTCTCACCCCTGCACAATATCTTGATCATGGTTGGGGGAAAAAAAGAGGTGTAAGTTAGCCTTTCTACAAAGAAAATAAGGAAATCCTTTTCGGCAGATCACTGAGGTTACACAACCTCAGCAGCGGGAAGCTTGAGGCCCTTGCTATTGCCACAGAACCTGCTGTCATCGAAAGACCAATTTGTAGACTGGCTAAATTCAAAATGTAACCAAAACATCTTTAAATTACTGCTTGAACATCTAAGGCAATGTCCTAATTCTGGAAGAAAGTCCAGTGTCACCTACCCTGCGAGCCATAACCTACTAAGGCAGCAGCAGGAGGCCTTTGGAATTTCCTGGGTGAAGCTGTTACGAGCAGAAAGGGATGGGGAGTACTGGTAATTTTTCACAAACTCATTTCCTGGAGGTAAGGCTGCTGCAGCCCCATCAGTGCTCTGGAGGAGGAGGATGTCTTCTTTGGAGTGTAGCCAACATTCTGGGAGGTCAAGAGATGAGCAAGAGAAATTTCCTTCAACAAGAGCAGAGTTCCCCAGCCCAGGCTCTTGGGCAAGAGGAGCCCTCATGCAGAGTCTCTTTTCTTTCTCCTGGATGCTTTTTTTTCCAGGCTGGCAGGAAGAGTGCAGTTGCCTGCAGCCACTCCGTGGTCAGTGTTCATTCCTGGGGTCAGCAGAGGCCAGTGCCCATCCTTGAAAGATTTCCTGCCTGCAGAAGAGCTGCCCTTCCCTCTGCAGATGCAGAGTGCAGCTGTCACAGCCAAGATGCAACCATCACTGGCCCCCAGTCAGAATGTGGTTGAAGACAATCCCAAAACTCTGCTCTCTTTGTGGTAATTCAGACTTCAGATAGCTTCAGATTATCCCCCTGGCCCAGCTCTGAGAGGAGCAGTTTGCTTCTGTGCAGAACCAGCCCAGATCTTCCTGACTTTGCATTCAAGTCAAGAGTTTTCACAGGCTCTGCTCTGTCACTGTCTGGGATTTTTAAAGTGTTTGTGTTTTGGCACTTTTATTTTAATTTTTTATTTCAATTTTTTTGGGGGGGCGCAGGAAAGGGGGTGACTGGGGAGGCAACAGCCTTCGCCAGTTGAAGTGAATTGCACCACCCTGAAATAGTAACACACCAAACTCCTCTCCTCTCTCTACTGTAAACCATCACAGGTTAAAGATAAAAACACATCTGGCATGGTCACAGTGCCCTGGAGTTGTACAGGGTCTTTCTTTTGTTGTCCAGAGGAATATTCTGAGTGAGAAGCTCTTTTTATAGGAGCATTACAATTTTGTCTCCTGTGAAATGCAAACAGTCCACATGGCTCAAAAATCAAATGAGCTTGGTCTGGGCCTGGCTGAGTCATCCTGTTTGATTGTCGGTCTATAGTAATTAGACTGTGCACAATAAACCATTTCATTACAAGGCAGTCCAGAGTCAGACCCCAAAAAAACACTTCAGCCACTCTGGTCAGCACCTGCCATTAGTGGTAACAGTGTGTTTTAATGAAAATCAAAAACTCCAACATGAAAACCACTCAATTCAAAGTGCTTTTATTGATGGAATTTAATAAAGATATTTTTCTCACATTTGTTAGGAAAAAAAACTCCACCTGAAACACCAGCAAAAGGTTAGTTAATTGGAAACATACATTCAAGAAAACATTTTAAACTAGCTCCCATCAGGACATCTAACTCCTCAGAGGCCTGAAGAGATGCAACATCTCAGACAGAGATGTTCTGGCCAGGCCAGAACTAAGAAACGGCGTGTCCAGACTCCCAACATTATACCCTATCTGGTGTTTGTGGAGTTAAAGAGTTAGGAACTTATCTGAGCTGAACTCAACCTGAAGACTCAAAGTCTAAGAAACCTTTAAAGGTGCATCAAAACTCAGCACACACTGAACAGAGAAAAGTGGCCTTGGCAGAAACCACCATTTTCAGTGTCATCTGGACCATGGAGCATTTTTGTACCCTCCATGTGATCCCAGTGTATGCAGGGAGTGCTTTGGGCTGGGCCAGAGAGTTCGGACTGTGCTCACCAGAGGGTATCATCTGTCCCAGTTCCTGCCTGTCCATGGCAAAGAGAGACAGCGATGAGGGACCTTGCACAGGCTCCATCCACACCTCTGCAAGGTGCTCTCATCTGATTGAGTTGTCTGACTTGCTACAGCACAGCTGAATTAAAGGATGTATTAGACAGAATTTAAGAAATTATTGCTTACCTTCCTTTTTAGTGAACTCACGATAAGCCAACTGACATCCATATATACACCGTTCCTGCCTGCTTCTACAAACTCTGTGTTACCCTATGACCCCTTCTTTCCTTTAAATCCAGAGCTGTGCTTTGAATTGATAAAAGTTGAACATTTCTTCCTAAAGTAATCAGCTACCTGATGCTGAGCAGTGCTGTACTGGAAAGGGCATAGCTTTTCACCATCCCTAGCAGGGAGGCAGCAGGATATTTTTGCCATGTGTCACTCACATTAAAAGTCTGAAATTTCTCCTTGATTCTCCTGGGTATCATTTTATCATCATACATGTACCTGCATCCTTAACACACTTTACACCTTCAGATCCTGAACTCATCTGCAAACTGCATTTTCAAGTCACAAGTGTAGAAGTCCAGGGACAGATTTTAAAGCTCTTGCACTGTTGATCCACACACCTGTGGGTGAGAAGCTCCACCACAGTTCCAGCAAGATCTTGCTCGATACTGCAACGTGGAGATTCTGCATTCTTAAGGTTTCCAGGGAACTCTTTGGAGTAGTGAGAGGTATTTGGTTTCTCATTTTGTAATAGTTCATTGGAAATTAAAGTGTACTTCTTTCTGATTCTAGAGCCTGCTATTCAGGAGATTTTAAGACCGACAAATAAAATTGTTTCACATTCAGTCTTGATGTTGGTTTTCTGAGAACTTCAAGAGCAGGTTATTGTAAGAGTGCTATAAATGCTGATTTCAGCATGTCCTGTGCCCATGCTATGAATCCTTGTTTGAGAAAAGACAATAGGGAAGGCAAGGTATCCAACAGGATGCAGCAATCTCGTGTGCTGACTTTTAATCTATGTCCAAAATAGGACTAAAAAGAGCTCACACAGCACCTACTTCAGCAGTGCCTGAAAAGGCACTTTCCAGGAATGACAATGCTTGTGATACTTGGTTGCATTTGTAGCACCACAGCAGAATTCACTTCAAATGAGCCCTGATGTGACCAACTGGGGACTGGGACCATGCTCGCCCTGAGCCCCACGGCTTCATGACTTAATAAATTATCTAGAATTTCTTCTATTAGAAGCATAGCATGGAGGTTCTTAGGAAAGCTTGTAAGTCTGTTACTATAATTTAAAATCAAGACGCACTTCTTTTGGGGATGATTTCCCAAATAGTCTCGGGGAAAAGTGTGTCATTGCTCCAGTGACTGGCCACCACATGACTCCTGTGTGTCTGACCACTGCATGTGGCCACAGTCCTGCTTGCTTCCTGTCACAGGAACGAGACCCACGCCCACCAACACCCACCTACCCTGCAGTGCTCACTGCATGGTGCCGATTAGCAATGAAAGAGAAACGGCAGGGGATTTCCACAAGGCAGCAGCACCCCCAAGCCAATGGCTGCTCCTTTCCAGCCTCTTCCCAGAAGCAGATGGAATATCATGTTTGCCTCAATACCATTTCGGTGTTGCACCAGCACTAGCCAGTTTGGGTATTGCATGGCAGCAGGAGCAGCCCGGCCCTGCTGTTCTCCTACACCAGCAAGAACAGCACTGCCCCTCCTGCCCACTGCTCCCAGAAAACTACCCAGCACTGCCACTTGTATGACAGGATAATTAAAGTTTTCTCTCTTTAACATTCACAGCATGCATGCTTTTTTAGAGAAATTGCTGTCCTTCACCATGCTTCCGGTGGACTCACCCAGCAGCCCTGGTTACTAGGTGACTGCTGGTTTCTCATAAAAAATTGTGAAAGAGAAGGTGCAAAAACAAAATAAAGAAGCAGCACATCCAGATGGATTTTTAACCCCCCTGTCAGAAGTGTGGCTCCACTAATGCTGTGCATTTGGTGCAGGACAGACCCAGAACTTCCTTTTGAAACAGCAGCAGCTTAACTTGTTAAAGTAACACAAATAAAATATTTGAACTCTAGGTTATACTGGTTACACCTGTGGGCCAGAATCCAAAAAACCCCTTCCCTCTTCCCACTGCCCTGCAAAATGCAGGCTCTGATGGCCAGGCTACCTGTGCCTCAGTCCTCCCACATTCTTTGTGCTTCTTGGCATGCTTGGTACAGGGTGTAAGGGCCAGAGGAGAGCTCTGGCTCTGGCTGCAGGGGAGTGCTGTGGGAATGCTGATGGCAAACCCTGCTCTGCAGGATGCCCACTAGCACCAGAGCCCTTGTGGTAAAGCACAGTATCCCTAAAAGCACCAGAATTACCCTGGGGACCCACAGCCCACTGCAAAGCATGCAGCTGAGGCAAGAGAGAAGTAATGTTTATACTGCTGAAGGAAAACACATGCAGGATTCTTCTCTGACCTTGAGATTCCAGATAAATAAGGAGTTAGGGCAAAAGATGTCACCGGTTGATAACATATGTACAGGAATTTCAGACAGTGATTTATAGTGACTCTGGTACATTTAACTGCAAAAATACAAGCACAGCACTTGCGAGGCAGCCTTCCTTTCCCCTAAAGGAATGCCCATGCCATTTGGTCAGGTTTGCTTTAGAAGTGTTGAAATGAGGGTGTGGGGGTGCCTCCCAAGCATCCACACAGAACACCTAGGCTGGTAGCCCTTAACACCTCGCTGCTTTTGTGCAGAATACTCAAGGAACTCAAGGACAACTTTCCTGCCTTACTCGTGGCTAGTGCAGGCACGTGTTCAAAGTGCCTGATACAAAAAGGTCTCCAGCCCACAGCCTTGACTGAGCCTTGGAATAGAGGGCTGTGTTCAAAGCACAGCCTGCGTGCCACCCACCTGCCCTGCTGTACAGCACAGCTGTCTGCAGCTGGCCATGCCTGCAAAGCAGCTGCACTCCTGGCTTTGAAGCACCAGCCCTTTGCTCTTTGTCCCCTCACTTGCAGCTGCCAGCTCAGCTCTGCCGGATCTGTGGCAGGGCGAGGATGTGCCCTGTGTCCCCCTCAGCAGCTTTGACACAGAGTGGATACACCTCCTCAGACAGAGGAGGCACCACCTGGTATGAGAAGGTTTAAATACAATGTGGAAAACCAAACAAAAACAGTCTTCTCTTGGCACTGACTTAAAACTTGCCTTCTTCCCAACTTGATGAGGAATACAGAAGCCTCCCACCCTACACTTCTGAGTGATTGCTGCTTTCACTGTAATTTCACTGCTTTTCCTCCTTGCAAAGCTAAGAGGGATCCTCTAAAGTTGAGGAAAATGGCAAACATTTTCCATTCCCTGCTCATTTCCTACCCTGCTTCCCTTTTCCTTTCCAGTCACTGAAAAACAAGTGGTGTACCAGAGGAACTTCAGCTGTCTTAAAACAGTCTCTGTCTCACCCACTGCTTTCTGCAAGACTGACCCCAGTTACTGTCACCTTGATTTTTCATCATGCTAACAATAACCCTACTCCTCTACCACCATTTGGATGTGTAGGATCACATTTCTTCACGGTTGCTGTACCTATTTCTTTCACAAGATTTTAGTGTTGCCTCCTCGGCCCATGCTTTCTTGATATATTTTATTTTTAATGCCATGATGATTTTGTCGTACAGGCATTTAACATTTTGTCCCTATACGTATTACAGCAGCCTTCTCCTCTTTCTTTTCCCATATTTCCCACTTGTTCTAACAAGGAACACTTCAGCCCCCTGCCCACATTGTTTTGCAAGGTGCCTTTCTCAAATCTCCGACACCTGGGCTCTTCCTTTACTTTCCCACCATTAGATTCTGAACTGCTTGTGACTTGATCCTTTCTCCATGCCACATAACCTTTCCACATGTTATTTTTATGCCTGCCTGCTGTGATCATGGCTTTCTGAAGCATTTCTGGAGCTGCAGGCTCCTCAGCAATGCCTCCCCTGCCCCATGCAGCCTCTTGCCCATGCTTTCCCTGCCAGACTGGCTCCACTGCTTTCTCTGGGCCCATCTCAACCTCAGACAGTCCCATTTCCATCTAGGCACGAGCAGAATCACTGACACGATTTCTGTCAATGACACAGGCCAAACCCCTCTCTGGTGGGAAGCAGTGACTCTGCAGGCTCCGGCACAGGTGTGAGCACTGTCATGGCCAGCTCAGAAGCCATCCCCCCATGGCTGTGGTGCCTTTAAGACCTGCTCAGCAGTTCAGCCACATTTGGGGGCTGCCATTCCAAGGATGATTTATCTCCTGCCAGGGAGGTGGCTTGTGAGTCCAAAAGGTGGAGGGAGTAGAGAAGTGATGTGGATCCATGTGCTGCAGGAAATGTCAAAATATGCAGTGTTCAGCAAACAGACTCCCCACCAGTACTCCCAGGATATCTGCATGGGTGCAGTGTCCCCCGGCACAAGGCTTTCCCTCCCAAGGTAGTTAATCACAGCACTTTTAATTAAAGGAGAGGGGCAGCAGATCTGCCCTTGCAGCCTGCCCAGCTCAGAGCACAGGGAACACAGCCCTGCCCTGTATCCTTCATCGCATTTTCTAAGAGTTCTAAGTGCCACCAAATCTATTTGCTTAGAATTTCCCCATGCCAGAGGAGATGATCACATCTTAACACTTAATGAGATAAAAGCTCAGACCAAGCCTGTGTACTGCAGTCTCCAAGGGTATCCTTCAGGGTGTGCTTCCCCCTGCAAAGCCAGCAGACCCTCTGCAGGAGTGGCCTGTCCTTCTGGGTGCACCACACCACTCCCTGGTGCCAGAACCCTGACATGTGCTGGCCCCAGCCCAGGCTCTGCCCCTCCTCACACTCATCAATGCACATGAGACTGTTCATAGAACTGTCCTCTCTGCCTCTTCTGGAGCTTTATCCTTCCATCTGTTTGTGCACAGACAAGACACCCACTGCAAATCTCCAAACCCCACAGCTCCAAACAGGGGTTATCCCTAGCCCTCCTCAGCCCACATTTCTGGCATCTTTCCTTTTCCAAGACACAACTTCAGAATCAGATGTGACTGGAGAACCTTTTACATACTGGTATGTGAAAGGGAAGCTGTGAACTGAGAAAAGATCTTGCAGAAATGAGGTTCATAAGGGAAGATGACTTCTGCATTACCTACAATAACACAGGAAGCAAAGACTCACTGTTAGAAAAGAACAATAAATAACCCTTCACTTTCTCAACAGCCAACAGAGTTCTAAAAAAAAAGTTTTGCCTCTTACCATTTCCTGTTTCCACGGTGGCAGGGTTCATCCCCCACTGACCCCTGGCAGCAGATTTGGCTCTGGTTTACTCCAGGGCCGGTGAAGGGAAATGTCCCCAAGGGGAAGATGTGTGGTCACCAGCCTTCGCCATGCAGCGGAGGGATGAGCACCAGAGCCCCCTCCATGTGTCTGCCTGGAAAGAGGGAGCTGGCCTGGACAGCACCTTCCTTGAAGGAGAAGTCAAGCTTTTCCCAAGGCTGCTTTGAATGTGTTGGCAGAGGGCCACCTGCAGCCGCTGCCCCCATTCCCTCACACACGAGTGTTTGCCCACAGGAGCCCAGGGGAGGGCCAGGCTCAGCACAGACCCCTGTGAACGGAACTGGAGCAGGAGGCTGTAGTTTGCAGCCCCATCTGCAAGGGGCTGGGGTTGCAAATGCCAGAAGGCTCCAGCTGAAAAGTGGTTTGGGTTTAGAGCAGCTGTTGTTACTTCAGCAGCTGCAACCTGAGAGAAACATGCAAATCTTTCCCTGCGTTGTATCAGCAGCTTGTCCAAATCACATTGCAGAGTCCTTCCTGGAGATCACAATGCTGCAGGGGACAAAAGGTGAGGGTCTAAACACAGAACACAGCAACCGGTGGGAAAAGCAGGTATGGAATGTGGAAGAGAGGAGCTGTAAAATCTAATCTACCTCAGCCACCCCAAAATACTTGTGACAGTTGAAAAAGACTCAAGCAAAAACTTCAGCTTTTCAAGCAGGCAAAGGGAGCCTGAAACGTGAAATGAA
Source organism: Origma solitaria (assembly GCA_013397895.1). Taxonomy (NCBI): domain Eukaryota; kingdom Metazoa; phylum Chordata; class Aves; order Passeriformes; family Acanthizidae; genus Origma; species Origma solitaria. The sequence continues at coordinate 394,401 of VZRL01003522.1, read as the reverse complement.
TAAAAACCATATTTTTAATTTAATACATCTAAATTAGAGGCAGGAGGTCTGCTCGAAAGTTAAGTGGAGAAAAGTAAGCAGGTTACTGTAGTGTTCTACATAGATTTTAAAGATACTTCATTCATAGATCAAACTTTGAAAAATGTTGGATTTAAGAGAAACAAAAGGAGCAGGGAATTTGTGAAGAAACTTTTATACAAAACACAAAGCCACCAAAATGATATGTTCTGTTCTGGAGGACAGGGGAATTCTTCACTCAGGGTTTAACAGGCTCAGAAATTTAAAAGAAGAGATTGCCAGAATATTCCTTCTCAAATGTAGAAACCCACAGCTGGAACAGGGCAGCATCCACAGCACATGAAGGATCAGGGCTGCAAGGCTGAGTGGGAAAGCAGAGCGGTATCACTGCAGACCAGCATGGAAACCACAGAAATATGCCAAAAGGGGGCAGAAATAGGAGCTCTGAGGAAATGCTTCCTGCAAAATCCACACCAAGCAAAAAGGCAGGAGACAGTCAGAAGGAGTATGGTGGGAATAAAGAGAGGCCAGAGCAGAGCCAACCTGTGGGGAGAGCTCCCATGTTTGCAAGGAGCCCAGACACAACCTGAGGGGATGGTTAAAGTAATAATCTCAAAATAAACTGAGAGAGACAACAGAGTTGGCTCCTTTTCTATGAAAAATCAAAGGATGACAATGCTTGCCTGTGTTCAGAGCTAAACAAGTATTCAGAAGAGACATTTCCCTATGCTTAGTGTAAGAGGTTATATTTGGTGGTGAGGTAGGCAGCAGATGCTTTTTCACACTGGAGGCTTCAGCTGATTTCCTCTACGGGTAAAAGCAACCAACCTGACCCCACGCTAAGAGCTCTCCGTGCTCTTAGGAAGACACTGCTTTAGGAAACAGCCATTTCGATTGCACCCTGTGCCTCAGCCCTTCCACAGGTTGGAGTGACACCGTAAGCCTTAAGGTAATATAAGCAATATACTGGAGTGCGGATAAGAAATAGAAAAACACAGCTAAAACTTCATAAGGCTTGTGAAAGACTGCTTCTGGTTTAAAACCCAACAGCAGCATCTTAACAACCTTCTTAGAGAACAGATAACTGAGTGATGATCGTGGGTAAAGTCCCATCCTTCGCAAGGAGTCAGCCGCAGACCTCCATCTTCAAAACTCAGACTTCAAAACCAGCTGGGGACAGAAAGTTTTGCCATGAAATACAACATCCCCTGTCTCTGTGCTGCAACTGGTCACTCTGCTTCGCTGCATAAAGCAGAGGTTACAGGGGATGCTCTTGGGGAAGCACGCTCCCAATTCAGGAACAAGAGAGGCTGCAGAGGAACTGACAGCCCAGACAGAGAGGATGGAGCTGAGCAATAGTGAGAGCAAGCCACATCAAAGGTTTCCGCTCTGCAGCTCACTCACCGGGGCTGTGACAGGCGCTGCATCGCAGGTTTCACTGCTGCCTCCAGAAGGGAACAGCAGGAGGGTTTCTGCACCTGAGCATGGGCCACCATGCAGCAGCCTCGGCATATGTTGGTGGAGAGGAGCTGCAGCTGAGCCATGTTCCCACCACCTCCTTTCCTCCCTCTTGTCATCAGCGCATCCTTATCCACCTCTAGTAAATCTCATCATGCATAAGGTCTCAACCATAGCCCTGTCGTTAGCCTTAAGGGTTGATTTGTGCTGCCCCCTGACACTACCAGTGGCAAATATGATTTCAGTGATGTCAGATTACTGTCATGCTCACGACTGTTATTTGCTCAGGGCAAATAACAAACTGAATGTGCAGAAGGTGAGGAAAAAGCGAACACTGGCTAAACAGGGTCAGAAACAAGAGTAACAAACTGATGGAGAGAAGCTGGGTAAAATTATCAGGACAGGGACAGAAGAATGTTTCTTTTGGGTAATGCAACATTTCCAGTGCTCCTTTTTGGTAAGCATGTATGAAACCTTCCTGCAGGTGACAAAGCTGCTCTGGGAAGCAGAAGAGCCAAGGAGAACCCTGTGTCCTGGTGAGGTGGCAGAAGTGTGTTGGGAGAAGAAGAGAACTTCTATGGTTCATTTAATTGTATTTATTCCACTTCAAAGATCAGGTAATCTCAGTCTTGGAGAAGTGCTTTAGCAGCATCCTTGGGGCTACATTTTATCTCCATTTCAGAGCGTCAGAAACATTCTTCATTTTGGAATCATTGCAGTGCACCCACAGCATGCTGTCCCAGAGGGAAGGGCTGGTGTAATACCTTGCACTCACAAACTGGAAAATGCTATCAAGGTAGCAAATGCTTTGTCAGGATGGTGGCAGGCTCTGCTGGGGAAATGTCATAACATTTTTAATTGAACCATAAAGACACACTCTGTGTGAGCAGCACTCACTGGGGGACACATGCAGAGATGCTGCTTTCCTACTTTCCAGAAACAAATACAAAAGAATGACCAAGATGTGAAGTCAATTCTTTTCAGAGGTATCAGAAAAGGCACCATGCACTGAGGGGAGAGTGGGAGACAAACAAAGCCCAGAAACAAAAGCAATACAGTGAGAGATGACAGAGCCACAGAGCACAAAAGCACCCGGATTATCTCCGGCACACACACACTGGCACTCGCAGGCTCATCACAAACCCCCATGGCAGAGCTGTGAGCAATTATTTCTGGTTCAGCTGGATACAAATATTTGCAGAGAGCAAGCCAAGAGACAACAAACAAACAAGCCATGGGGTTCAGGGGCTGGATTTTGCCCCATGCCCCCAGAAACCCAGTGGGGACAGCGATGGCACTGGCACAGTCTGCCTGTGCTGGTGCCCACTGGGGCGAGTGACACCTTCATTTCTGGAAGGCAGGTGAGTGCTGCACAGCCATGAGGGGCAGGTGAGGTGTCAGTGCCCACATGCCACCAGCAGTGCCCTCCGAAGACACTGAAGGGAAGTTTGTTCAAAGGTTTCCCTGCCAAGAGAGCTGGTGGGATAAAAAGGGCCTGGGGTCAGCGGGCACTGGTGCTCTGCCCTGCCGTGGGAAAATGAGGCAATGCCACAGGTACTCATCCCTGCCTCCAGTCCACTGCCTTGATCAAGCATGGGAATGGCGTGGGCCATGATAGGAACTAAATGACACTTTCTAGCTGAAGCATTTGCCCACTGTAGTCCCAGATTGCAGGTCCTGGGGTGTTTCTCATTAAGAATAGCTATATCATACCGCATTTGGATTCTCTGAATTTCCTTAGTCTTTCCCCTTTGGCTGTGGGGAAAAAAGCCCCTTTCTCGCTCCTCTCCTGCCAGAGACTCTCTCTGATGCCCCCATCTTCATCTATGAGCCAGCAGTGTGCTTCACAGGCAGAGCCTTGTGGGTGCAGGCACATAAAAAGGAAAAATCTAAAGTCCTGGGGGGAATTTTCCATGAGGTGGATATGTGTAGCTGCCTGGAAAAAGAAAAGATCTAAGCTGTTTCTTTTTGTTTTCTCTCTTTGCTATTCAGAGAACCTCTGCGTCATCTGAGCAGAGACACAGCAGGGAGCTGCTGCTTGCTCTGCCAAAGCAATGAGAAGGAATAGTCTTTGTTAAAGACACCACCCTCGTAGGAATTATAAATACAAAAGGAGATGAAATTATCCAGTTGAATCCAATCCACAGAAAACACTGCAGTGAGGAGCAGGATGAAGGGGAGTGCCTGGCTGTGGGCGATGGGCCAGGCAGGGACATACGAATCACATTAAAAACCTATAAAGGAGCACCAGAAAATGTGTTTTATATAGAAGTGCTTTCACTCCCACCTGCCTGTCTAGCTCTACAGCTTTTGCACGAGGAGCCTCCAATGATGCCAAGGAGGCAGGATCTGAGCCCAGCACACCAGGGCCCCTGGAGGCTCACAGTCGCAGTACCTGTCCTGCCAGGGGAGACACGCAGGGCACGGCCGAAGCAGGAGGCTGCGTGCCATGGCAGGAGAGTTCAGGACATCTCGTTTGTCTGTGGGCTTGGTGTCCAGGGGCCCAGTCCCACAGGACTGCCATGGGAGCATGGAAGCTCTCTGAAGCCCACATGAGCAGCACTAAGGGTCTCACAGCTGCTGGGTACCTGGAGCAAAGGGTCCCTGGCATCCAGCCATCACTGAGCTCCAACTCAGGGGCACTGCCACAAACCTGCACAAGTTTTGTGCGTGCATTTGTGACGGTTTTTTAAAACCTCAGCTCATAGTAGAAGAGGATGTTTCCTCTGCCCAGGCCGAGCTGCAAGCTCTCACTGCACTGCTGACCACAGGCTAGCACAGTGAGCACAACACTCTGAATACATCCCATCAGTCCTCCACAGTTCCTCCAGTTCCTCACATCTGCTTTGACAGGGTGTTGAGGCCCCCATCTGCTCCCAGCTGCCAGATCTGCTTGTCCAGCTCACATGTGCACTCCTGGCAGCCACAGGGGTTGCTTGGTCAGCCAGCTGCCGCCTGAGCTGCCAGTCTGCCTTTCCAAAGAAAGGTGCATTCCAAAGCCAGAAACATATAAAATGTTGTGCTGGCTGTGTGAACCACCATTGTTTTTCATATGGAAGAGAGGAAAAGTGGAGGCAAAGTCATTCGATTGCAGAAAAAACCCACAATTAACTGCTAAAACCAGTGACAGTGTGGTTTTGACTGCTCAAGTCAGGAGAACAAGCGCCTATAAAAATGAATAATTGAAGATACCATAAGCCTTTATTAGCCCTACAGCAAACATAAATGCCTACTGCAAAGCACAAAGAAACGCCCTATCAAAAGTGTCATGGATGTGTCATTCTCTGTGACTTCCCAAAGAGCACTTTGGGATGATTTACACCCAAAGCAAAAATACAGGGTAATAATCTTTTAACAGATTTACAGTTTCTTGGTGAAATATGCATCACTCAAATGGAGCAATGGTATTTCACATTATGCACTATGTAAGATTCCTCCTAATGCCTTTAATTAATCACATCCTCATTTCTAAGTGAATAGATTTTGTAGATGAGAGAAACAAGCCAACTGTTATCCCTTAGCATCTCATTGGTGTTTTCAAACAAAGATTGTTGAGTTTGAGCACAGACCCTCTGGAAGGCAGGCAGTGACCAGTCACTTGATCTGAAAACACAGTGACTCAGTCTCATTGGCAGCTGCATGACAGTCCAGGACAGTCCTGCGCTGGGAAAAGAGCTCCAGACTGCAGCAGGCTAGTGCCAAACCCACCCCATGCCCTAACACCACATCCATCATCTGCAAAAGGCAGGGATGGAGTCAGCTAATGCACGGCAGAGGTTACCGGGGCCGGTGGCTCTGAGTCGATACCTCAGTGAATGGAAAAACCCTTATGGCCAGAAATGGTTCTGCTGAATTTGCATAATGCACAGCAAAGTGTGATGGGAAGGTGTCATCTCCTCTGCGGGTTCCTGACTTTCACCCCAGAGCTGGGGTGAGCACGGGCATGGACGGCACAGGGCTGTCACCAGGCAGCGCTTTCAAACACAGCAAACGAGGGCTGTGGTTTATGGAGCCAGGAGGAGCCCTCCCTGCGCCCTGCCTGTGCCCTACCTGCGTGAGGCTGCATTCGGGGGGCACCAGCACCCACACACCTGCCTGTAGTGACAGCAACTGTCCTGTTTGCAAAGGGAGATAACGGGGGAAGGGACACAGAGAGGGAAAGATAATCTCCTTGAGAGGAATCCTAAATCCCAGCTGGCTGTGTGGAGGGCTGGCGGTACCCTGAAACCCCAGCAACAAGAGCTCCAGCATCCCGTGGATCTTTGATGGACCCCACCATGGAGCCACCAACCACCGCCAGGTTCTGCCAAACCTCTTGGGGGTTTGGGGATCCACACGCTCCCTTTGCCATCAGACCCAGAGCAAATACACTATTCTATTTTGTGCAGCTCCCTCAGACTCCCCAGCAACACCACCCCAAACTGAGAGCAGCAGGTATGGGGTCTGAAAGAAGAGACAAATCCAGTGATGGGAAGTGGTGACAGGGGGAGATGATGCCATTTCTGTCCCTCAGCAACAAAAAGCAAAGAAAAGTATGGGATTAGGGGGTAGACACCTCCTTTAAAAGCCAGAAGAGTGATGTAGACTGGGAAGACCACGGTAGTTGTGCTGGGATTAGGTCCACCGCATTGCACAAATCTTGCAAAGCCCCATACAAACCCCCAGTTTTCCCCTTCTATTTTGTTTCCAGCTGGCTAGGGTCACGGCTCCCTCCCCCCTACTGCCCACCCACTGGCAGGGAGAAGGGCCTGGCTGTCCCCGGAGGGTCCCGGTGCTGTCCCCGAGCTCGGGGGCTCTTTGGGGGTATTCCCGCTCCGGCAGCCTCGGCCAGGCGTGCGGAGCCAGGGCGGTGAGCTCCATCTATTGCCCAAGCGGCGCAGGGGCTGGCTGGGATGACTCCTCTGCAAAGGAAACGCGTTTTGCCTTGCCTCAATGACTCAGAAACGCTGTCCTAATGCAGAATTCCTGTAGTCTGTGAAAAGGCGTTCCCGCTGAACGCGAGCAGGCTGCGGGAGGCTGCGTGGCTAGCGGCTGCCAGCTCTTCTTCCTTGCCTGCGCCGAGCTGCTCATTTTAACGGGCAAGTGGAAATCTCATTAAGTGCCTCATTAGCAGCTCAGCCCGCGGAGCCGAGCTGAGGAGGGCAGCCCGGCAGAGGTGCCTCTCTCTCAGGTGCCTCCCTCTCAGGTGCCTCCTCGGAAAGATGCGATCCCTGCGGCGACTGAAAGCTGGAGGGGTTGTTTTGGCAGGGGATGTCACAGGGGAGAGAGCTGGATACCAGATCACTGAGGTTGTTGTTCTATTCCCTGCCCAGTTTCTTCCCAGCCCAGAGTGAGCCCCAGGACAAGAGCAGATTGAGCTGAAAGCAGCCAGTACCTGGCTCAGCTGGGGGCTGGCGTGGGAGCAGAGGGGAGCTGGATGCAGTGGTGCAGAACCCCCTCCCCAGGCCCTTGGCCGCCTTCCCCTGGCCAGCCTGGAGAGGCCAAAGCAGCACCCTGAACTTGCAGTGCAGAAACGAGTGCCCTGGGAACAGCTATGACATTAATAAAAGTAGCTTTGAGCAGTATTTACAGGGCTCTGTTTCCTGGACAAACACGTCTCAATGTCCCTTTCGGCATGAGAAGTCCGGCTGTGCCAAGATCCCTCGCTGGGAGCCAAGCGGGGATCCCCTGAGGCCAGGGAAGTTTATTTGCAATTCCCAAGAAGAGAAACACGCTGTTGCTCAAGCCTGGCAAGGAGCTGTTCTGTCCAAGCTGCCCATCAGAGGGAAGAAAAGAGCCTGTTTGTCCTTGTGAAATGGGCCGGGAAATCGGTAACCGCAGTGCTGAGCAGGAGGCTGGACTCGAGCGAAGGCAGAGTGTGGCAGTGGCTCACATGTCCTGCATCCTTCCCCCCAGCTCACCAAGAGGGGTGTGTCCCCTTTTCCCTTGACCCAAAATGCTGGTTCAGCATCCCCACTGTGGCACCTTCCAGAGGCTTCCTGTCCCGCTCCACCCCTCATCCACACTACCATGGCCTGGAGTGAGCAGGCCCAGCACAGCTCAGCTGGGCTTCCACATGGCCACAGAAAGCCACTTTCCCCTGCTGCGGGCTGGCGTGACCCACACTGCACCCACACAGTGGCCTTGGGCACTGCTGCCAGGTCTGCCTGTCCCTGGATCTGTGCCACCACCCCACGCTCATGTAGGAAAATGCAGGGGGAATGTCAGGGTCCATGAGTTTGTAACAGGAAAGGCTGCATCACATGTCTTGCTGCTGGCCCTTGTGCCTCCCCGCTGGCACCGTTGGGGACATGAATGGCACAGGGTGCACCCACCAGCATGGCTGATTCCACAGGAGCCAGCTTCATGGAAAAGGGGCTGAGCAGGCCCCAAGGGAACGCAGGACCAGGGTGACACCCGCCTTCCTGGCACAGGGAGAGCTCCCATTAATAATTAGCCACTAGAGGGAAGTACAAGGCTGTACAGGGAAGGGTTTGGGCACACAAGGATGCGTGGGATCACAGGGAACTGCAGTTTGGGGAGATGGCAGCACTGGCACTGAAGGCCATTTTACTGCTTTTTCTTTGGTTTTGGCTCCTCAGGACTCTGCCGTCTTGCACCTAATGCAGGTGCTGATGGGGCAGTGGCAGGAACTGGCCACAGAAATGGATTTGGCCGGAGCTGACTTGGTCGGAGCTGCCTGCAGTGCCCTGGGATAGAGCCAGCAGCACCCTTGGCATGGAAACTGTGGAGCCTGGCATAAAGGCTGTGGTCCCTCCAGGCCTCAGACTGCACCAAAACAGCAGGGAGCAGCCTGCCAGGCCGCCTGCCAGACAGCATCAACAGTTTTGGCCATTTTTAGCAACGTGGAGAATGTGTGTTGTTTTGGGGACATGCGGTATCCAGGGCCAGAGGGAAGGCAAGGGAATGACCTGGCATCCCGGGGGGACTGCAAGTCAGAGCACAGTGCTCGGGACAGATCCCAGTGGAGGAGCCCTAGCTCTGGAAGGGAAGAGCAGTCTCAGGAAGGGACAACCAGGGGCACAAGGGTTCCCATGGAACTGAGCTCCACGGTGGTGCTGGCTTGATCCCAGGGAGAGAGGACAATGGTGGGCAGCTGAGGGCTCCTGCCCCAGCCCCATGGCACAGACCCTGCCAACAGAGCCTGGACAGTCACCAACCTCCTGCTGAGGCAGCCGTCCCGACCTCCCTGCAACCAAAGCAGCTTTCTACCCCTCAAACAACACCAGCAGGGATCTGACGGAGCACAGCTGATAATGAGCCTCTGCTCTATTTTATTCCTGTTTATACATGGCTAAATATAACGTTGTGCTTATTTTTAATTCTTACTGAAAGCTGCGAGCCACAATCCATCAAGTCAGTTTCGTGTTTTTCATATTGGCTGGCTTGTATCAGCTCCAAGAGAGAAAACATCCAGGCTCAGCACGAGGCCTGTAGCCAAGTGAGGTACTGGCAGCGTGTGGCACACAGGAGAGCTGGTGACCACGGAGCAAAGAGAGAAGGCATTCCAGGACTACTCGTGAGCAGCAGCTTTCTCTGTGCCAAACCACCCCTAATCCATCCAGAGCTGCTGGCCCTGAGCACAGCAGCTCTGGGCACTGCCGGGACAGCCCACATTAGGTGACAGGTTTCGCTTGTCACCAGGCAGAGCCAAAGGCATTTTAAGTGTTTTCCTGTCACAAAGGCAGAAGCAGCTCCCTGGATTGTACAATATCTCCCTCTGCAGCAGGAACAGGAGCCAGCAGGAATCTGCAAACCAAATGCACAACACAGCATAACCACAAGCAAGTGTGGCAGGGGTTGTATCAGCTGGTTGTACCCCCAGAGGTAAACTTCCATCTCTCTTCTAGAAGGCAAGGATAGTGTTTGGGAGGATGTCTGATGGACCACTGAAAAATTTATCACTATTGTATTTCCCTGACAACTGAATTGAAAGACTGTGAGGTAATTGCAGCCCTGCCTGTTAAACACCTCAGGTCCAGTCCTCAATTCCTGGCAGCCTAACAACTACCCCAATCATACATTTTGGGGTTCAAGCTGAAAGTTGGCAGGGAAACCAGCCTTGTTTTGCTCATGCCTGGGGCAGGGACAGCTGGAAACCTCTCACTCCACAGCAAAAGCAGGTCCAGTTTCAGTTCCAAGGTCCTGCTCTTCCATTCATTGCTTAGGAGACTTCGACAGAAACATTGGCATCACACACAGACAAATGCACATGGCTCTAGAAAATCACATTTATAACAAAACAGATCCAGTTAGACCATGAGAGATTGTTTTAAGTCTCTACATCACATGGAAAACCCATCATCCAACAAAACCTAAAAATATTCTTCAAATGCTGGACTAAGGGCCTGATCAAGGCATGCAGTATGCAGTTTTCCTGCAGCTCCTCCCTTCTGCACCTTCTCCTCAGGCTTAAAAATTGATTCTTGCTGACTCCCACCCCTACATATTAAAAGTTATTTATGTGCTCATTTATACATCTTTTTAGTCCCTCCAGATATCCAGGTCTTGAAAACAACTCAGCAATTCAGAATATTGTCATGCTGGCATTCATTTGGATGAGTTTCCCCTCTCACAAGCACACCAGCTCCCCATGCCCAGTTGCAACACCACACTTCACACTATTTTTTCCTGGTGCGATTTTGGGAGCCTAGGTTTGCCAAAGTTCCACCTAGTTAACTCTGAACTGCCCCAGAGGAAAATCCCCACTAGCTGAGGTTAAACCTCTGTTTTGGAAGGAGAGAGAGAGAATGTTTTGACCTAAAGCCAAAAAGCTCGATAGGTGGAAAGCCATCCTAGGGCTGAAATTACTCCAGTCATTTACAATAGTGCTGGCACATGCTTGGGTGCCTTAAAAAGGAACTCTCCCCCCGTTCTGCCCTCCCTCGTGGACAGCTTTGCCTTCTTTGGTGTGGCAGCAGCCTCCAGGCAGGAATGGTGCTTGCAGTTAAAAGCAGGAGCCCAAACTTATCCCACAATAATTCATTTACTAACACGGTGAAGGCCCCACGTGTGTGCATTACCGCAAAGCTGGAGACACTTTCTCCACCAGCCACAAACAACATTTCCCAATTTGCAGAGAGCAGCAGCCTGTGCTGGACAAGCACAGCCCTGGTTGAGCAGGCTCTCACACAGGCTCTCCAGCAAACCACTGCTCTTCCAGTTCCTGTCCAATTCCCAAACCCATCTTTTCCCTGTAAGGCCATCTTCACAAGCTATCCCAGTGGATTATATATGTGTTCCAAAACTGAAGTGATGTCCAGGAAAAATTAATGGGAAAACCCAACTTTTAGGCCAGCATGCGCAATAGCAAATGGAAAATGCAGTGTCTGAGCTGACAGCTCCCCGTGCCCTTAGGGACAGCAATGCGATAGCCAGACTTCATTCTCTAAACAGACTGCAGCAAGCCAACCAGGACTCAAAGCAGCTGGTAAGCATGATTTTTTTTCCCCTCCTTACTAAGTTCAGGACTTTCTCTTCTTTTGGGCTGAATTGGGCAGACTTTTCTGTTAGCAAGAAGTTTCCTTTCTCAGAGTTATTCTCATAATAGCCAGAGAGAATTTTAAACCCAGAATAGCTGATCTCCATTAGATTCATGCTCCCCTTTTTGGAAACACTATTTAGAGAACAGAGCTCCTAAATCAAAGTGTAGTCAGGAGCAATGGTGAAAAACTGCATGGCTGTAACAGTAAGTACTGCATCGGCACCTTTCAATTCACCTCTTTCCTCAGAGGCTCCAGGGATGATGGGGTTTGCTCCAAATCTCCCAAGTCACATCAGTTCCTCACCAGAAACCTGCACTACTCATATTTAAGGTGTGAGCCCCCTGGAGCAAGTCACTGCTGGAACATCAGCAAAAACTATGCTATGAGAATTACAAAAAGAAAAAGGTTTGGCATAAGCCAAAGCCTTGGTTAATACCCTTTGATGAAAATTCTCTAGTGGGAAAACAGGTGGATTTTTCTTTCTGTTTTGCGTAGAAAGGTGCATGGGGTTTGAGTATATAATATTTATATAGTGCTATCTGAAATTTAAATTCGGAATCATTATCTAGCCCTTAGGAGGCATTGTTCTCACAGAGGATACACTGGTTTCTGCTGATAAATGAAAAAGCTTCATATAATGCATGTGCACTTTTAATACAGCAGCAGCCAAGGCAGTAACTGAAAGCCACCAGTGGTATTCATCTATTCATGTTCATCTATTTCTTGTCCAAAAGGTATGACTGACATTCAAATATAGCAGATTATTTTATGTTAAACTGATGCTAAGCATCAGATGGGAAATCAAAAGGGAATGGGAAAGACTGAGTAAAGGGATGTTGCTCATAAACCAGACTTAAAGCTCAGGTCTAGAAGACACAGCATAAAACTTCCCCTTTGTAAGCCATACTTATGCCAGAGAATTCCTCGGCTTCTCAAGCACAGAAACCACCTGTGCTTGAGTTAAACTGTGGGGATAGAAGTAGTTCTCTCCTTGCATACCACAGCGCTTCTGTCATGAGAAAGGAGAGCACTGAGTGTGTGATGTGTGTGCACTGATGCTGGGGAAGGCATGGCCCAAGCCCTCTGGAGCAAACGGGCCAGGAAGGCTCCCTGCAGCCCTGCTTTGGCTCCTCACACCTGCACTGCTTGTGGCCCTGTAGGAGGGGGTTATTTCGCACCAGTAGAAGACCTGGCTGTGGGGCACACCACTAAAACTGAAATTATATTTGAGTTCTAAGGCAGCATATGAGAAAGCAGAACTAACCCTAACAAAATCACCAACACATGGCTCAAGAAACACAATTTTGAACCGGATTTTTATGGGTCACCACCATGTTTTAACACAGTTAAGTGTCCCCAGCCTGCCTGTGCTGATTTTGGAGGGGTACCTGCATGTGCCTGAGCTGGAGGGGACCGAGGCACCTGGGACAAAGGTCTCTTTGCTTAGTGCCAACACTGGGGCATGGCAAGGGGGCCATGATGCAGTGCGATCACTATGCACACCCTTGCTTAGCAAACTAAGCCACTTCCAGGATTTATAGACATCAATTTCACTGGTCCACACTGGTTCATGGACAATCACTACATCCCTTGCTGCAAAGGGGCATCTTGCTTCCCAAAGTGCAGGGACACAGGAACACTGGCTAAGGCTCAGGCTGTGCTTACTGGATCCCACAGCACCCTGAGCCCCAAAACTGCCCCCAAGCCAGGGTGCTGGCCCCATCTCAGAGTGCTATGTGGCTGCTGGATTGCTGGAGCCTGGCTGGGCAGGCATGGATTTGGAAGTTTCCCAATTTTATGTGTTAGGCACTGCCCACCAAAGACATTAAACAGACCTTTCAAGTTTTTTTTCAAAGCCCCCTCAATATCCTGCAAAAACTGAAATCATGGCAACCTCTTTGTTACCGTTGTGGTTTAACCCCAGCTTGCAACTGAGCCCCACAAAGGCACTCACTCACCCCTGCTACAGCAGGATGGGAGAGAGAGAATTGCACTGGTAAAACTGACAACACCCATGGGTAGAGATAAGAACAATGTAGTAATTGAAATAAAATAGTAATATAACAGTAAGAAATTGTAATGGAAAGGAAAATAACAAAGAGACAGAAAGAAACTCCAAGAAAGACAAGTGATGCAAATGAAAAGAGTTGCTCACCACCAACTGACCGATGCCTGGCCAGTCCCTGAGCAGTGGCCTGGGGCCAGCCTTCCCCCTGGTTTATAGCTGAGCATGATGCCATGGTATGGAATACCCCCTGGGTCAGTTGGGGTCAGCTGTCCCAGCTGTGTCCCCTCCCAACTCCTTGTGCACCCCCAGCCTCCTTGCTGGTAGGGTGAGGAGCAGAAAAAGCCTTGACATTGTGCAAGCACTGCTCAGCAATAACAAAAACATCCCTGTGTTATCAACCCTGTGTTCAGCACAAATCCAAAACATCCATGCTACCCACTATGAAGAAAATTAACTCTGCCCCAACTAAAATGAGCACATTTCTTTAGCTTCCCTTGAAGCAATTACATGAGAGCTAATAAGACGTTATTTAAAATACGACATTTAAATAGCTTGCCTAGGAAAAACAACCCTGCAAAGAAATTGCTCCAAAATATTATTTTTCGTGGAAATTACAGAGCTAAGGGACTCTAATTGCCATGCTGTTGCTCACTTTTTATTGCTTATTATGCCACTTACAATGCTCCTAACAGGGGACCTGTACTGTTTCTGAGTATAAACTCTGCCCAGGGAGCAGTATCACACAGTAATGGTCATTTAAAAATATCTGTGTCCTAAAAGCTTGACCCAAAGCCCACCAAAGGCTGGGAGCATCAGGACAAAGCCAGGCTGGCTGCAGGGTGTCAGCACCAACCTGGTTGTGGGCAGCTCCACTAATTGCTCTGACCAGCAAAGCAGCCAGATTAAAGAGAAATACAATCCTACAGTGCCTAAGCACTGCACAATTTGTCTTCTCATAATCAAAAAACAATTTGGATGGAAAAAACTCAGTGTCATAATTTAATACAGTGACTCAGAGGAGCTGGGAAGCCTGGCTGTGGTTTCTATTCTCCTTAGGTAGACCCAGGTGAGCAGGCTGTATGTATAGTGATAAACCACCCCTGCCTGGCTTCAGGGCTGTAGAGGGTTTGAGGCAGACTGCTACCTTCCATCAGCTGCTCACTCACCCGGGCAGGAGTCAGGGCTTATTGTGGCTAATTGAGCAGAGCTTTGCAGAGATCAGCCACAGATACCCTGGCATCTGCTGTGCGCCGTCCTGAAACAGCTGTGCCTGTGCACAGAGCCTGGGAGTGCTGGAGGAATAGCTGGTGTTTGCTCCTCTCTGCACTGGCTGTGCTCCCAGGGGCCCAGCCTGGCTCGTGGAGCTCACACCAGCGGCACACTGGATGCAGAGGGGCCCTTGGGGCCAGCAGAACTGATTTCCTTCACATGCACTGACTCAAACTTTAGCCTTCTGTGCCTCTCTGTTATTTGCGGTGGGAGAGCATTGACTTTTTTTTCCCTATTAACATTTAAAGTTAACGAACTAATTGGCCACATCAGGAACCAACGATGAGGGACCCGGCAGGCTTCTTGCTGTGCTTGTTGCTGCTGATGGCCCCCCACTCCAGAGAGGTGGCTGCCCAGGACACCCAGCCTGACACCAAAACACCATGTGCCAACTGGATGGGAGGAGCACCTGGCTACCCTGGCCACAACGGGGTCCCTGGCCGGGATGGGAAAGATGGAAGAGACGGACTAAAGGGAGATAAAGGAGATGAAGGTTGGTAAGGAACAGGGGGTATGGCCTGGAGGCCATAGGCAGCCCCAGCTCCAGTCCCCACAGGTTTCATGTTTGGTGGGTCCATGCCTGATCTTTATCCCAATGGCTTCTGATTATCTCCTGAGGTGGAGATTCCATAACTCAAGTCAAAGAGTTAGGTGTGGTTGTTTTCCCAGGTAGTGTTTTCTCTGATATGCTGCTTTCAGCAGCTCTGCACACAGCAGGGTGGGGGGTGAGCAGGTTTTCCACTGGCTGCCTCAGCTCCTGGGGGCTCTTGAGGTCCCTGAGCCTTTCCTGGGCTCCCTGCTGCCGCGCAGGTCTCACGCCACAGCCCCCTCTGTGTTTTGGTAGCAGCTGCCAACACAGTGCAAACACAATTCCCAGTCCCCACTCTGTCCTGCAGGTCCTGCAGGTCCTAAAGGTGAACCAGGCCCAGTAGGAAGCCGAGGGTTTCCTGGACCTCCCGGATCTCCTGGAACTCCTGGAACCCCAGGGAAGAACGGCAAAGATGCTTTTGTCCACCGCTCTGCCTTCAGCGTAGGGCTGACAGAGCGCAGCCCTGCCCCCAACGTCCCCATCCGCTTCAGCAAGATCTTCTACAACGAGCAGGGCCACTACGACCCCAGCACGGGCAAGTTCATCTGCAACATCCCTGGCACCTACTACTTTGCCTACCACCTCACGGTCTACCTGTCAGACGTCAAGGTCAGCCTCTACAGGAAGGACAAGGCCGTGATCTTCACCTACGATCAGTTCCAGAACAACAACGTTGACCAGGCGAGCGGCTCTGTCCTGCTGCACCTCAGCTCTGGGGACGAGGTCTGGCTTCAGGTGTACGGGGAGGGGGACAAAAATGGTGTCTATGCTGACAACCTCAATGATTCCACTTTCATGGGCTTCCTGCTGTACCCTGACCCAGATAACTACTAAAGTAGGGGGTGCTGCGTGGAAAAGGATGAGTTGGCTTAAACCCAGACATATCCTGGGGCACTGGCGCTATAGCTATAATGTATTTACCAGAAAATTGCCTTTTGCAAGGGCAATGATTGTCAAGGGGGGGACCCTTTCTCGTGTGAAATCAGTGAGGTTGTACCAGTACTTCCATGGAACCAAGAGTTCACTCCTACCTCTACTCTTGCTTTCCTGTGGAAACTTCAGCCCAAAGTCAAATACCACTCCTGCCATATCATGAAAAACTAACTCGCAACATGGCTTAAGCTTCTTTTAAATTTAAAAGTGAGAAGAGAAAAATTGGTTGCATTTAAATATGACATTCTAAATTTCCCTTTTTTAGCCACCTAAATCCATTTAAACCAATTGTATAAACTTTAGGCAGCATTTTAAAGTTTGAGTAGAAGAGGGAAAAGACTATTCACAGAAGAAGAGTGCTCTTGTTTTCAGCTATAACAGATGGCTCAATTTTTTCATTGTAACTCCCTCTTATTAGGGCCTTTTACTTCCACTCCTGGTTTGTTGTGTCCCTTCTTTAGCCCAGATCTTTGAATATATTCAGTTTATTAACTTCCACTGATTTTAATACTTTGATTTCCCTTTTATGTTTATTCCCTATTGTTATCTCTAATGCAGAAAGCAGGCTGCTTTAGGGCAGGGATCTTCTCTTGTGATTTATCTGAGAAGCCTTACAAGAACTGGTGAGGCCACACAACAAAAGTGGCCCGTTTGACTGCGTGGTTTTGGGAGTCCCGAGGTGACCACAGAGATCCTGTCCCATCCCCCCTCTGAATAGCTCCCAAGTGCACCCAGAGCTGAGATCTATCTGCTGTGTTTCTACTCTTCCAGGCCCTTAGTGTGCCATAAGCCATGGTTTGCTGACCAGCTGGGCAGAGCTTCAGGTGGAGGTGATGAAGGCTCCCTCCCCTGGGGAGTGGGCTCCTGGGACAAACACCCCCCAGGCTCTGCCCCAGCTCTGGGCAAGGTTACCTGAACAGCAGAAGGGTTAAGGCTGGGATTAGTGTCAATCCCATCAAACTGCTCTCCTAGGACCTTGCTTGACTTTCAGCTAAAAGAGGATTTGATGGCTTCTCAGATACATTCAGAGAAGACTCCTGCTACTAAGCTTCAGACCAAGCTAACACAGATCCGAGCTAATGCAGTATTACAAGCACAAAGCAGCATTAAGAGCTTCAACTGAAATTACTTGCAACATCATTTTCCACAGTCCAGTGAATTACCACACTGCAAATAATAAAAAAAAAAACCAATAAAAAACTCTCTCAATGAGAATGTTTCCAAATTTTTTGTGTGTGTTGTTGGGAAGGACTTGAAGAAAGGGATATACTCCTAGACTCACCAGGCAGCCAAGGAAAATAATTTTTTTTCCAGCAAGGTGGGGGCACCATAGGCCGGCAAACACAGAGATACCCCCCTTTTGCTTTCCAAGAAACACTCCACATTCTAACTTTCATCAAGGCTTCAGCATCTCACTACCTCATTGTATTGCCTCCTTTTTGGATAAGATGAACTCTGGTTTCCAGACTATTTCCCCAGCCAAATATCCTGAATCCAGCCTGAGTGGCCGTCCAGAGAGAGGGACCCTGCTGGTCCCAGAGGCTTCAAGCACAACAGATTTAGCAAGGGTGAAACTGATGCTCAGTCTGGTAATGCTAAATTCAGGGAGCTGGGAAAAACCCTGCTCTTATTTGTGGGAATTAATGGCAAGGGAGCAGGGCAAAGGTAAAAAAAAAAAAAATCCATAAACAAGAGGAGATTAAAAAATGCAGCATTTGCTGGATCAAATGGCATAAGAGGCTTAAATTGAAAGGAACAAGTCAGAGCTTTTGCACTATTTTTTTCAAATGTTTTCAGATGGATCTTCAGAAGGCAGGGAAAATTGAAACAGCCAGAGTACTAAGAGGCATTTGGGATAAACATTAGGAGGCTATACAAGTTTAAAGACTAGTTCCCAAGAGGAAGCCAAAACAAATTATTGCTTTCTTTGCTGCCATGCAGCGGGAACAAACACGCTTACAGCTTTATCCAATACACCAGCACTCAGAGGCTTAGACCTTGGGAAAAAATTTAAAGAAAGCCATTAAGGCACTGCTGTTCCATGGACTGACTCTTCCCCTTTCTCACAGACACAAGTACTGAATTGCAGCTTCACCATGATACTGCAGGAGAGTATCTGCATTGCTCATGCATGTCTCAGCCAGGCACCTCAAAACCCAGCAAACACAGCAGCCCAGGCAGCAGGTTGTGAACAAGGCAGACCCCCTTTGCATGGAAACAGGGGTCAAAGCCCTCTCTTTGGGGATTGGGACTGTTTTAAGAAGTCTTTCACCTCAAACTGATTCTTGCACAGCTGAGATATACACTTTCCCAGCAGGCACCACATTCCAGTTTAGGCCACCTCCCATCTTTCCCATAAGCCACATGCTCCCAACAGAAATTCACTCCATCAGCCAAGCAAGCACAGACACACGGCAGGGCAGGCAGAGAAGCACCCCCACCTCTGCCCCACTGTGGCCCCACAGCTGCCCTTGCACCTCTGCTCCTGCCTCCTGAGCCTGCCCAGCCCCTGCAGGTGTGTGCTTGGGGGTCTTAACCATCCAGAATGTGCTGACAAGCTTCAGGAGCACCAGCTGAGCATGGCCAGCAGTCATCCTGGGGAGTCCTTAGAGCCCAGCACCTCCAAACTCCTCCATGAGGGATGGATATCAAACCTACACCTCAGCAGCTCTGCCATGGCAGGGGGACATGCCCAGGCTGACCGGGGTAGCCCTTGGGCAGGGAGCTGCAGGGCACCACCCTGGCCTTGGGCTGCTTTTGAGGGAGAGCTGCAAATAGGGTTTTGGGGGATAATGAGGTCCAGGGGGATGAGCTGAGAGGAGCTCCTAAGGAATCCGGCCTTTTTCCATTATGGAGTTGCTGTGGTTTTACTATCCCTCCATCCTTTTAAACCTGCGGGAAACCTGGCCAACACAGGCCTGGGCTGGCTCCTGAAGATCACACAAAGCTTTGAACACACAATTATCTTGTAACAAAAGAGCAAAGAATGACACTGACATGCTGAGAGGGCACAGAATCACCTGCTCTCCAACAAATTTCAGTATTTTACTTTGTGGTTTTTAATCAATCCTGACAGTAGATGCCTAGTACAAAGTTATGTCTCACTATTTACTGCCTCCCTGGCTGTGGCAGGTTTAAATGGATGCTTTTCCGTTTAGAAGCTAATGTACTCTTAGAGGCAGAAATCAAGAACACTCCCCAGTGAAAGACTGAAATCACTGCACTAACAATTAGGGAGAAATAACATGGAAAGTTGGAGACAGCTGGAGAGACTGGCCAGTCTCATCCAGCAGGGAAACCATCTGTAAAAGCATCTATAGCCGTTCCAAACACAATTATAGGCTGGTCCTAATTGTACTTCAACCCCATGTAATCACTTGTGCCAGTAATTAATTGGAATACAAATAGCAGCTGCAGTAAACCATGAAGAGCTACAAGAAAAAGATAAATTGCTTGCAAGACTTGCATTTCTGAAGTATAAGCTCATTAGAGGGTTTTCATCATGGAAGCAGGCAGAGGCATTAGGATCATGCCTGACATTTGGCTAATCAGCCGCTCTTCCATACAAGAAATGCCATCAGATTTAAAATCTTTGAAATACTGTGGAGGAAACCAGAATATGCCCAGGCTGCCACGTTTCTATGGCATTTGTGCTGGCTGTAGATACCTGATGAAAAGACTCAGTCTGCTATGGGACTGTAAGTCAGCAAACCCACCCTCAGCTCATCTTTGGACTCATCCCGGGAGATCAGCCCAGCCCACTGCTCTTTGAGAACATTGTGTGACTTCCTTAAATGCAGGTGCAGTTCATTACCCTCCAGCCAGTCCAAGGGGAAGGAAATGTTTATTCCCAACGAAATGGAAGCATTAAATACCAGTATCTATTTTTTCCTCCAGGGATTCCCACCCTCAAGGCAATCTGTGGGATCCCTCCCATAAAGCAAGACAGGTTTATGGAGAGGCATCAGGGAGGGAGGCAGAGAGCTCACCCTTGAAGCCAATCTCTAATTCCCTTCTGGAGTCAGGCAGGGAGGGACAGGGAGTATGAACCAACACACCCAGCTCCCTCTGATCCTCTAGGCATCTGTGAGAGTGGAGCTCTGCCCAAAAGAGTTGGGACAGCACAGCTTCTTTGCTCCTTGACAGGGATTTCCAGAGAAGCCATTTGAGTTCTGTTTGGCAAGTGTTGTGAGGCCAAGATGGATCTGCCATCTCAGGTGAGGTACAACACAGGGAATGTGATTCCCACACCACAGCACCTGTATCCCAGCAATGCAGAGATAGCTTCAAAGCAGCAGCAGCAGATGAAAAGGCTGCAGCAGGACAACTGCTCAGCAAGCTGCACTGGGAGCTGGCAATGGGGGCATGCTCTGGCTAGGAAGCTCTCTGACAGGACAGAGCCACGGTCCTGTGACAGGAGTCCCCTCTGAAGTCTCCTTGCCAAAGCATCCCCAGCTGGGCCAGGGGCATTCCGAGACTCCCTTGGTGGGGCAGCTCCTGTCAGCACCAGGGATGCTTTTTCATGTTCCCTTGCCAATACATATCCACCCCCTTGCTCAGTCACCCACCTCATACACAGCATTTGCCACTGTGCAATTGGTTATTCACAATATACAAAATAGGGTCCTTTCTTCCAGGAGCGTTTAAGTCTACATGAGTTCATACAAGATTACATAAGACTTTTTTTTCATAAATAAGAAAGCAGAATTCACAAAAATGTCCTATTTGTGAATTTTAAAAGCTTTAAAAGACACTGCTCCTGTCTCCCTCTGCTCTGAACTCCTTATAGCTTGACTAAAAGGTTTGTAATTTGGGTCAGGATTCTAACCCTGCTGCTTGGCAAAGGCCAACTGGAGCAAATATAAAAGGCAAACTAAAATAATAAATAAACCTGAAAGTAAAAACATGGAAGCAAATCTTCGTGCTCAAAGCCACCCCTGCTGCCAAGGACTGACTTGCATTGTGCTTTTCCAGAATACCCCTGATGTGACACCGGCATTCCAGCCCTATCACCAGCAGGGACTTGCAGAGAACAGGGCTGCACTGTCATCTGCCCAGCATGTTCTCATATGCTGAACAACTGCACATTCAGAGCAGGAAGATGCCTGCCAGCTTCTCAACACCCCAGGGAAGCAGGAAGAAGTCCATTTATTCAGCTAAATGAATTCCTTCTTTATTAAGAAAGATACCTTCCACTTCAATTATTGAAATAAAATATTAAAAAGGAAAACTTTTAATTCCTGGAAGTTAACTAAGCAAAAAGCCAGCAAGGAAAAGCCACTATGGCCACCCTAGGTCTGAGCTTGCCTGTTTCTGCTCATATGAAGAGCAGTGAAGCATTGGATACTGCATAACCTGGAAACCAGCTCTGAAGCAGCACTGCAAAAATATTATATACAGATGACAGCCAGCTTCCTTTAGCATGGCAACTTTCTCTCCCTCACAGTGACTGGATTCTCTTCAGCTCAAAACAGATTGCACATTATTTCCAAAGAATCTACTGGGACAGTCTGCAGTTCCCTACAAACAGAGCCTTGGCCTGTTGAGAGTATCGAGGGGAACAGCCTGACATTTAAGTGTTTTGAAGCAATTCCTTTTCATCTGTGCTGCACCATTTGGCTACACCCTTCCAAGGCACTTCAGCACTTGGGATCTCATCCTGCCAAGTCTCAGGCAGGTCAGCTTTATAGATTGCCAGCTGTCCCACTGCAGGCTCTGGGACAATTCACAGATCTATTCAGACTAAAGCCTTTACTTGGACATTGAAATACTGAGCAGTACCCAGCAGCTTATGAAGTAATACACAGCAGTCCAAATGTGTGCAGATTGCTGTTAAAACAGCCTTGTTCCCTAAGAAACATTTATTATGTGAGGTGTCAATCTCCACAAAAGGGACAGGAATTGAAGCTCAATAAATGAATTGGCCAAGGCAGTCAAATGCTCTTTACATCAATTTTTATTAGATTTTGGCATCTTGTGATTATTTCCTGACAACAGGCTGATTGTCCACAGACTAATGAGACCAAAAGTCTTAACAAATGGTAACACAGAAACAATGTGAAGCTGAAGGGCATTTTATTCTTCATCTAACACCATTCTAGAAGGGACTCAAACAAATTACAGATGGAAGTACTAACACCCTGACAACCCTCTTTAGAGAGGTGATGTGATACACACCCTCCATCTCACTGTGCAGGAGGGATCTTCATACTCCAGACAGCTACAACATGCCTATGTTTGGTAACATCGCATCCCAACTCTCAATGTAAGACTCATTTCATTCCATCCCATCCCAGGAGAGCCACACAGGTATCAGACTGAAGTGCAAGCTCAGTTAGCAGGATAGCAGCAGGCAATACCCAGGAAGCCCCAGTACTCACAGTATCTGCAGCCATAGCAGCATTAGCTGCACATCCAGGCAGTTAATGAGATCCACAGCTTTCTCCATAAGGACTTTGATGAACTCAAACACTCTTAAAACACTGCACAGATTAAGTTTCCTCCCCCCAAACACACATACTGTACTTTCCAGATGTGACCAGTATTATTTATGTTGCTTTTCTACATGAAACCCTAAGTTTCTGGAAATCTTCACAAAAAGTGCGTTAGCTATACCTACCTTGAATGGAGTTACATCCTACCAGGATGAAAACTCCTGCTGCACCCAGGAGTATTATTTGCCCTCTATCCAGTTCCATGAAGAGACTTCCATGTTTTGATCAAGTGAGATGTTACAAAACTAGAATCACTCACCGTTCGCACCTTCAAACCAATGTTCACAGAGGTTTTAGACAACTCTAAAGGAGAGAAAACCATCCATACAGAAGAGCAACTGTTCAAGATGGGTTTGTATCACAGAATACACTCTTGCTGCTGTGATCAAACTTACAGCTCAAGTTTCTTACAACTTAATGAAGAAAATAAAAAACAAAGTATGCACAAAACATTGACAAGGAAGTATTCCAAAACCAAGATTACCATGCTGAAGAATCAGCAAAAGTAGATAAAAGAGCAGAGTTGCTTCTTGCATCTTATTTCATCTTTTGCACCTGCACAAAATGCAGCCTCCATTTCCTGGGAGCAACTCAGTTCTCAAACACCTAGTTTGGAGAAAGCACAGCACCAAAGCCAGAGCCAGTCCAAGCCCACTTGCCACCACTCAAATTGTTTTACCTCAGTCTCCCTGAGGAAAGCTGGGAACCTCAGGAGCAAAGCAAGCACTAAAAGGGAGACTGCCTGAGCAAGGCTGTTCCTTCAGGGACACAGCACCATGTCAGGCAGCAAGCAGAGTAAATGTCAGAATGCTGATTTGGTGTACACTGCATGATGAAACAGAGGCTGTTCAGAAAGCCACAGGAACACAATCAAAAACACCTAAATCCTACTGGGTTTATTGTGCTTACATTTTTAAGCTCACTGGTCAGAAGAGTTACTGTTAGATTTAAGATTTCCTTTTTTAAGGCAAACTAAAGAAAAAAATGTGACAGAAATATGAGAGGAAAGGGTTTAGCTGAAATTTAAGTAGTGTGAAGTGTTTAAGGAAAGATCAGTCACAGTATTAAGTTAGTGATCAATTTATGGAATACAGATTGCATTTAAGATTAGACAAGTTTACACTCTTGACTCTGAAAAAGTATACTAAAAACTCATCTGTTCCTTTCACTCTGAGATTGAGTTTGGTCACTGAAGGGTAAAAATGAAACACTTCTATGTTCTGAAAAATGTGTGTCAAAATCTGAACTAGTATTTCAACAGCCCGATTCATATACACTGTACCTCTAAGCACAAATAGCTGCATTAGCTTCTGCAGGAGAAGAAAATAATTTTAGGTTTCTTTTTCTATAAATTACAATTTCAAGAATGAAATCATATTTTTAAATCCAAGCATTCCCATGGGCTGGGGTCAGAACGTTTCTCTGCTTAACATATCAAGGTGAAATTACTTTTTCTTTCCATATTCCCTTAATTAAAAGTGAAGTACTGATGGTTGCTCTCTGTCTTGAAACAAAAGACAACCCACACTCTTCTCAGTGTGACCAATAAATGAGTTGGACTATTCAGAACAAGCAACCATCTTATCCCGAGACAATCCTTTATTGTGGGATGAACAAAAATTTTCTAGGCAGCAATGTACCCTACTGTGTATCTTTTATGTAATATCCAAAAGCAACAGTGAATTATTTAATACCAAAACAATCACTCTAAGAGTACAGAACACAGCAATATCTACTTTCAAAGTATAAGCCAGAGAGAGGGGGTTTTCTTTAGTATTTTATTCAATAAGCACATCAGCAAATCAAATTTCCAGGAAAATCTACACACAGCTTCCTAGAAATAACAGTGCACAGCTCCCTCCTTAGTTATCTTTAACCATCTGGTTTTCATATTCCCCACACAGCTTATACAGGTTTTTTCCCCCCTCTCTGATCTTCCCATTTTGATTACTTTAATAAATAATGGACTGCAAAGGCGATCCTAGAGAAAAAATCCACATCCCAGTACTGCCCAGCTGGACACCTAAGTTCACTGGATGTCATCATCATCAAAGAGATCTTCAAAATCTAGTCAGAAAAATAAGACAAAAATTAACCTTAGCAGTTTCAACTGTTACAAATGCACATACAAGCACAGTACTTCGTTACTTGGATTAAGGACAGAAAAGACTGAGTGTTACTGCACCATCAGTCATTAGAAATGTAGCAGCAGGGTGGGAAGAGACAGCAAAGGCAGACAGGCCCACACACATATTCTCTGTCATGGACAAATTAAACTGCTTCACCTGCACAATACAAGCTTTGCAGGTAAGTGCACAGAAGCAAAGTTTCAAAGGAAGGGCTTTTATAAAGGTACTGAGTAGCCATCACAGAGGGGCTCAAGCATGAATCCCAGAACCCAGAACTGAGCAAGCACCAGTTTTGAGCATGCAGCAAGCCTCAGATGTAGACATTCCTACAGAATTCTGGCTTTTAGTCATAGCATCCAAGCACACACCCCTACATTTTGCAGATTAACAAACTGGGATTTGTGTTAAAAATCCCTTCCCTAAAATTTAATTTAGCATTTAATTGCTTTAAAGGTGCCAATAACATTTCTCTCTCAGAACATACCTCCCACTAGTGAAATGTGCTTTCCTACTCTCAGCTGTTGTAGTCACCTTTGGAAGTACTCTTAACTACTCAGCTTTGCAATTTTTTTGTACACTGAACATAAAACTATAATGTAACTGAATACAAGTCTTTATTCTTCCAGAAGGCAATTTACAAGTAAAATAAATAAACTTAGAATGAGTAAGTTTACAATAAACTGAGAATGAATCCTCATTTAGAAGGGTCCTAAACTACCAATGGAATACAATACCACAGTGTGATGGTAGAAATATACAGAAATAGCTACTCCTACATATGCTGGCTCCAACAGATAGCTAGGTGCCCCCCACAACTGCTTAGAGCAGAACTGCCTTCTATTCCTGTCGTTTAAGTCACAAGCAACATGAGAAACCTACTTTATTTTGGAATTAATACCAGTTTGTGATACTAACAGTACCACAGCAACCAGATTTAATAACATCTAAAACTCACTGTTGAAATGTCTAAATTTATTTCTTCAGAAGCATAAAAACCCCTTTAGCAACCAAGTGCGAAGTGCTGTATATTCTATCCCTAAGTGGCCTGATACATAGCTCTTCTCTCAAAGTACATATAGGCTGAGAGAACTGGGATTGTTCAGCCTGGACAAGAGAAGCTTCAGGGTGACCTAACTGTAGTCTTTTAATACGTGAGGGAGCCTACAAGAAAGACTGAGACTTTGGATAAGGGTCTGTAGTGAGAAGACAAAGGGGAATGACTTCAAACTGAATGAATGTAGGTTTTGGTATTTGAAAAAAATCCTTCCCTGTGAGGGAGGTAAGGCCCTGGCACAGGTTGCCCAGAGGAGCTGTGGCTGCCTCATCCCTGGAAGTGTCCAAGGCCAGGCTGGATGGGGCTTGGACCAGCCTGGGACAGTGGAAGGTGTCCCTGCCCATGGCAGGGGGCTGGAACAGGATGATCTTAAGGTCTCTTCCACCCCAGGCCATTCTATAAGTCTATGATTCTATATGCGTACAGCTGACTTTCAAATGCAGAAAGTATTTTAACAACGTTTGATTTTCTTTTGGATGCATATGCACGTATACTTTGAGAGATTAATGAACTACCTGTAAACTCCTAACACACAGAGGCACTGCCCACTTTCTTACATGTGTTTGCACTATTTAACATAAGCTATCCATTATGTGAACAGGTATTTTTCCTTGTAGTGATTAACATGCTAAAACTTCCAGGAGAGGAAAAGGCCGCATTTTACCGCTCACACCTGCGTTACTTAGCACTGAAGCGCTCTCACACCGCTCCCCAGAGATGTGGTTAGCGAGAAGCTTAGCGACCACCAGGGACCAAAGCCACAAGAGAGGAGCCACGCGAGGTTTGCTGTGACAACCTCCGGAGCACGGCGCTCCTTACCGTTGAAGAAGTCGGCGTGCACCGCTTTCTCGTTGGCGGCCAGATCCATCAGCAGCCCCGTGCTTCCCCCTGCCTGTGAAAGCAGCCGCTGAGCGCCTCCGCGCCGTGGCACCACAGCCCCGCCACCGCCATCAGAGCCCCCGCCTCACCTCATCCAGGTCCACGTAGGGCCCGGCGCCCTCAGGGAACATCTCATCCACCGCCGGCTTCATGGCGGCCGCTCCGCGCCGTCACTTCCGCCCGGGGCCGAGCGCCGCCAATGGCCGCCCCCGGGCGGGGCCGCGCCGTTGCCATGGCGACCGACCCTGGCGGCCGCCATCTTGCTCGCCCCGCCCTTGTCGCCGTGGCGACGGCGGGCCCGGCCCCTCCTCAGGCCTGGGTGAGGCATCATCCGGCGAGCGAGGGGGCTGCGGCTGAGACTGGCGGCCCTTCGAGCCTGTTATAGGTTAGAGACAAAAGCCAGGCCAATTAAAAGAATTTGATTTATTGAACAAGCTACAGCAAGCAAAAACAGCGCTGGGCGACTGGGGAGTCTCCGCTCCGCCAACGGTTCGCACCCACCCCTTCTAATGTCTCTGGTTTTATACCCTCCTTGTTCCGGTACACTTCTGTCCTCCGAGAGTCCTCTGCGGCGGTGCGGGCTGTTGCTAGGGGGTCTTTTTCTGCCTTCTGGTGGTCGTAAGGCTGAAGGCTGTAGTCTTCCTCGGGGAGGGGCTCATACATTGCTTACTTCACTGCATACAGGTCATCCTGACCTTACTTCGTTATCTGTTCTCTCTGCTCTTGCTTAGCTTTTTATTCGGCCTTGCTTAGAAAAAGACTTGTGAGCTTCCTGACTGAGTTTTAACCATTTATTCCCTGGCTTAAGCAAGATTTGATTAACAAACACACGGTTATTTATCACACAGCCCCCACACTGGGCGCACTGGTTGAATGATTTCTGTACGCACAAAGCATTAAATAACTCCTCTACCCAGCGGGCAGTCTCCCGAGACAAAGCTGTGAGTATCACCTGTAAAAAAAAAAAGCTCCCAAAAGCCATGCAGCAGAATGGAGGAGTTTATTGTTACACACAAAAGCATAAATTATAAAAAAGGGACTAATTCAAAGCATGAAATGCTGCATGTGGCTGCAGTGTCACTCAGAGGCTGAGACACAGTCCAGGTGCATTTGCTGGCAGTCAGATATTCAACACTTATACAAGAAATGGTAAAAAAGAACCAGATTGAAAGCATGGAATGCTGCACATGACCATGGTGTCATAAAGTGGCTGAGGGCAGCCCAGGGGTGTTCACTGGCAGACAGGTGCTCATCCACACGCCTGGGCAGTGGCTGTGGCGAAGCTGAGCAAGGCACTCAGTGCTCGTGGTCAGGCACATGGTAGCCAAGGTGGCTCCCAAAAGGGAACTGGGCAAAGAAGGCTCTGGCCATGTCATTGATCCTGTTGTAGGCTCCCAGGGTCCGGAAATATTCCACGTAGGACCAGAAATCATTGGATGAGTAGGGCCAGTATGGCAAGGCTACAGCTTCCCGATAGAGATCTAAAAAAACCCAACCAAAATAGAATATTGCAGATAACTATAATATGAAGCACTTTTTTTGAAAGCTTGGGCCTGGAACCAATATAGTTTGGGGTTATGGGTTCTCTTTGGGGGCTGGTAAGCTCCTGTGGCAGGAAAGAGGCAGGGAGAGCCATTGACTCCTCTCTGATCCAATCTGCAGAACATGGAGCCAGTATTCCCTGCTCCAGATGAACCAGGAGTGACAGAGTAGGACAAGATGGGGAGCAGCAATGAAGGGACACATTCACATTTATGCCAATTTGAGAATTCTGGTTTAATTTCTAGAAGGCTGTTGGTTATTAAAAAGCAAGGAGTAATTGCAATTGAAAGTAATTTTTCCTCATTCCACACAATTTGCTTTGCTCAATATAAAACCAGAAGGAATAAGGGACCACCCTCTATGCTGCGCCCTTGCAGCTGCCCACACTGCCCACAGAACTGCCAGGGACTGGGGCCATTCTTCCCTGACATTGCCTGGAACAGCAGAGTTGTGCGTCTTCTCAGGGGAGTATAGGAAACCAACTAAATGGATGGAGAGGAAAGGCTTTGCCACTTGAGAGACAGCTGCTGCATTTGTGCCTACTCTAGCAATATCAGAAAATACGGTATTAGTCATTGTAACAAGATTTCAAATTCAGCAGGAAAAACAAAATCAGTACTGAAAATGCAGGGGCTGATCACCCTTGGGCCCAAATGTGGGCAAACACAGAAGCATATATAAAATGTAAACAGCAGCTGAGACCAGTCACAAATGTCTTTCTGTGCAGTGACGCTAAACCCAGTATTTTGCTTTGATTTAAAGTCCATTTAGATAAATGGGAGCCATTCCCCTCAGCCTGGGACCAGGGTCTTTAGTAAGAATTAAGAGCCTTCAACAATCCTGTTGTCAGACTTCAATTTTACAGACTAAAGTTTGCACTGGGCAGGCACAGATGGCACATAACAAACCAAATGAACCAGCCAAATGCTCACTGTTTACACCAGCTGACCTCAGATTCACTTTGCAGGCTGCTGCTTGGCCCAGTGTGAAAGAAAATGATAATTGCTGATAATGAGAGCAACAGGACACTGCCTGAACAGGGTTCTGTTTCTAGATTGATGCCAGCTCTCCTGACTGCTCAAAGGTTGCCACAAAAATATTTGTTGTGCATAAACACAGATGATATATTAAAAAGATTTTAGAAGCATATAGAAATATAATGGGGCATAGGAAAAAAAAAGGTTTGAATTATAAGTAATCATATTAGGCCTTATTCTATATTTGTCCTGTTCATATCTGTTATAGTACTCTCTGATAGTAGTGACGCTGCTGGCTGTCCTGCTGGTTATCTGAGATGTGCACCAGCAACAGCAGTACTTGGTTATTCCAGATACTTCTCCGCAACTTTGTTTTCAGACAGAATTCTGTCTGAAAATCCAAAGAGATGTCAAATGATAGAATCATCAGTAAGCCAGTGTAAACATCATTAGGGTGTTGAGGGTTTTTTTAATCAAAGGCAAACACTAATCCAATGGACTAATCACACAAAGTGACATGAACCACAGGGTAGCTGTGCTAAGGGATTTATTCCAACATTTCTTTAATTGGATTTGTGGCAATTTGTAAATTTTAAGCTTTTTGTCATGAAAGTCAGTATCTCTTGCCAATAGCGAGACACACATAGAGCATTATTGTTCAGGACAGACAAAAATCTCAGATGTCCTATACATTTATAAGTCTGGTGCTTTCCAGTTATGATTTTGTAGAACAGACTTAGTGACTTGACCATAATCCCTTTTAATTTTAAGGCTGAGTATATTAGCTCTACTATGATACATTAATAAGCCATCAGCTCTTAATAAATTTTAAACACATTTTTTAAAATTCACTGTTCCTTCTCCACCAGAACTAATTGAAAGCAGTTCCATAGCGCACTGAGGTTAGTAAGCATTCCTGCCAAAGTCACTATTGGGCATCAAGTCTGGGCGTTACAAATGACTCTCCTAATTATTAGTGATACAAAGGAAATAAAAAACACATCAGGAATTACCATTTCCATCCTGGATGGATCGGGCGTCTGTAAATAAAGAGGAAACGCATCAGTACCAGCTCCTGCACAAAAAGACTTTCTGTTAGTGAAACATTTTCCAAGTAAAACTGGAAGATGACTGGAAGTTCTTTAATACCCACACAGGACCGTCTGTGTAGCCAAAGGATTTGTGTTTCTTGAACAGCAGACCAAGTAATTCCCCATTTGCAATCAGTCAGTGCTACAAACTAACTTAACCTGGCTGTTAGTCGTAACTCACAGTTAAAATTAATACGTGAGTGATACTAAACAGAAAATACTGTATTTGTAACAAAATATTTCTGGCAGCTTGAAAAAATAAACAAGAATAAATTCAGTAGTAATCTTACCTGTTAGTATGTTCATCATCATACAGAAGAAAAATAAGCCAGTAAATGTCATCTCGTCTGCAAGATAGTGCTCGTGTTTCTGAAAAGGAATCTGTACAATTGAGGGTTGTTAAAAGAGATCAATAATTATGCAAACTCTATTATTTCTTGTTTTAATAGAAGAATACATTCCAAAACAGATTCTGATTACTAATTTAGGCATAACAAAATCCAATTACATTTCTTACAGCTTGTGAAGTGCAACAGAGTATTAGAAGACCATCAGTCCTGAAATGTGCATTGATATTTTGCTTTCAGATGGCATAAATTCAAAAGGCACCTCTGAATTGACATGAAATTAAGTGTCTTTGGAAGTGTTTGATTTTGTGGTTAATTTAATTTCACTTTAGAAATTACCTCTCTTTCTCTTCTTTTCTTCTTCTTGCAGGTGTGAGTCAGCTACACAACTCCAAAAGGATTTCTATTGCTGTAAAATAGAAGTGCTCTGTAAGGAAGGGTGAGGGGGAAACGTCACTGAGTTACTACACCAATCTGATTCTGTCTCCTTCAGGTATTTTAACTGCTCACATTTGCATTATACTTCAGTACTGCCCATGGAAGAGACAGTGGACAGTTTCTGAGAGGAAATCAGAGTCAGCTTTGGCAATAACACTAGTGTTTGGGAGACAGAGGGAGAAAATCCAGAAGCCAAGTGAGTGATTATTACAGATGCTGCCCTCCTGATTTTCTTTCTGCCCTTTTAGAAAAATAGATTTTCAAAAACATTAGTTGAGCAAATTGCTAAAAGGATATTGAGTTTCCTATCCAGCTGAGTCACAAAACCCAGAAATACATGACACTGCATTATGTTCTTATGTGGGATCCTTAAAATCTAGACCTTAAAGTATACCCAGATGGCAAGGGCCCACTAAAATCAATTGGGTTACAGTAAGTAAAGAAGGAAGTCCCCAAGGACCTCAGCCATGCTGATGGTGCAGATGCTTTCAGAGGGCCAGTAAGGTGCATTGAAATGCATTTCCACATGATACCAATTTCCTGGAAAGACTCCTCTCCCACACCAAGCAGGTGCTTTGGGCTCCAGCCTGTGCAGGGTGCTGAATGGATCCAGCATTTTGAGAAGCCTGTTGGGGTGAGACACAGTGTGAAGAACATTCAATTGACATGTATATCTCAATTGATTTTCTTTTAGCACACAACCCCTGATGGCAGCAGGTGTGGTCAGAGACTAAGGTGTAGCAGAAGGTGTTCTGTGACTCGTGGGGATTTCCATGCTCCTTGAAGATATAGCAGTTCATGCCATCTTGCTAAACCTGACAGCTATTTCCAGATGGTTCCTCTCTTGAGAGGAGCTACTGAGATGCCAGTGCAGAGCTCACTGTGCACATTCATGCCGTGAGATCTGATTGTACAGATGCAGATCTGAGCTGCACTCTCTTACTGAGCATTTTCAGTTGCCTTTATGGTCTAAAAATCATTTCTCTGTGTCAATTCTAGACACCTGCATTTCCCAGCTGCATGTGTGGGTCCTAACTTTGGTGCCTTTGCTGTACGACATCCACCCATCTGCCACAGGAGTACAGGGACAATCTGTGTACTCACAAAGTCCTGGAGCAGAGACCTGGGTGAGTGGCCTTGCAGGAGGACCCAGCTTGGCTGGAGTTTGTTCCTGTCTACACACAGAGTTAGATAGTTTTGCCAAGAATTAATTCGAGATGTTCTGAGCAAGGGAAAAAAAGGGGGCTTTGTAGCACACTAGGCTGTGCCAACTCTTGTGGAGCCTGAAAAGAAAAATATTATGAAAGCAGAACCTATTCCATCTTTGAAAGGCTTTAATCCTCGTGCTTAATATATATTTCCCAGGTCTGTATGAAGGGTCCCTACCTGAGCCACGTTCTTCCAGCACCTCAGCCCACTCACCTGGGCTGCAGCAGCTGTGGGTGGGAAAAGGCACTTCCTTGCTTGGTGGAGTCCTGTGGTGCATCCACGTACTTGGATCCACCCACCAGCACTGCCTGCAGAGCCAAACTTCCCCTTTCACTGCCTAGTCGGTATATCCTGCTCAAATAAACAAGCAGAAGCACTGAGGTGTTCTAATATACACAGAAAACAGTCATCAGCTGTAATTGAATAATTGCCATAAAGCTACTTCTGTGCACATCCATCCAAGCTTTTTGCTTTGGCAGTTGATAAGGCAGGTGTAGTTCCAAGTGGGAGGTGAGATAACATGTTTTGGATGACAACAAAAGAGAATAATGGTGCTCCTGATGTGGCCACATCCTGCAGCTCTCCCCTTGAGATATTAACAGTGCTGTAGGAAGATAACGAAGTCCCAGAGGTTATCACATTCAGGGTCAATCTGGTCACAACATGGTCTGCTACCACACTGAATGTTCTTGGGAGGATTCACATAGCTATTGGGCTGACATACACTTTTACATCCACCTCCTGTACACCTTCTTATTCTGTCTTGTGAAGCTTGGCATTACCCTCTCGCAGAGCTAGGAGGATCACTGATCTGACATTGTGTGACAGTCTTTTAACAATTACACACTTGCAACTTAATTAAAATAAAATTTTTTCACTTGCTAGTGCGCATATTGGAGATGCGAATAAATTCTCAGGGTTTCCATGCTAAAGCAGGTCTAGGAAATTATAAAAAGAGGTTGAGAATTAGCATTGAAAACACTTGCATCACAGGATACAACCTCTTCCATCAACACTTCTGTTGCTGTACTGGGTACTTGTCCCAAACAAAATTAGACTAAAGAAAAACTGATGAGTTCTCATTAGCTGCTTGAAGGACTGTGCATGGTGGGTTCAGTGTGCCAAATAGAGCACCATGTCTTCTGGGACCAGCCAGAGAGCACACTGTGCACTGACTTGCAGCATTTATAACACTCTGCAAGCACATTCATTCCATCCCCTCTCTTTTTATTTTCTTTTCTTTCTCTAGGAACACTTTGGTTTTTTCAGACTCAACACAGAGGGCAATTAAAAGAACAGCACTGGATGTCCAGCACAAGTGCTGACATGGATCAGTTAGCAGAGCCCTCTGCTAATAGTTGCTGCCCTGCAGGCTTCTTCACAGCTGAGCAGTAATTGGAGATGTCATGGTGGCCCAAATGCAAATCTTGCTCAGCAGCAGCCACATTTCAGTAGATACTACAGCACTTAACAGGGCAGCTGCTTAATGAGTTCGGTGTCTTAATTTCTACTTATTTTGGAAAGAAATTTACTGTTCTACTCTTTTTCAGAACAGCCTATTAGCTCAAAATACTGTTGTTGCTGCTGCCAAGCAGTTCTTCAGGTTCTGTACTCGAAAGTTTGCATAAAGTTTTTTAGCTAAGGCCATTCACTCATAAAAGCTTTGCTACATGATAGAAAGGGCTGTTGTTTTCTCCTACCCACCCATCCCAGGAGGATCCAATCAATATGTACTTTTTGTAGATGGCTCTCAAAGCCAGAAAATCCCATGCAGAGCTGTGTCAGAGACAGAAATCAATCGGAGCACAGAGGACATTCCCTTAGGAATAGAGGAATGCAATTTGGGCAGCACAGTTGTTTGTGTAACTCGATGGGGAGCAGTCCTGGAGCTGCCAGCCTGCCTTCAGGTGGGCCTGTTACTTACTGGCTGTTTTACCCAGAGCCAATTCTGTGGAGCAATTCAGCTTTCTTTGACAATTAACTTAAAACAAAGATAAAAGAATACATAAAAGCAAGTGTATGGATGCCTTTGTTTTCTCAATAGCTGTATTAGACTGGTATCACACACACAAAAATCTATAATCCTCCAGGCACTGAAAAAAACCCCTCTGTACATAATTTAAAAAACAAAAAAACAAACCCAGAATCTTTCCTATTTAATCAATAGGCAAAACCAAATGCATGTAGAGCTTTATAAGAACTTATTTAAAAGCTAAGTAGGACTTACGATTGCAACTGAAGTTCTTTGCCCTTGGGCTGAGCAGACAAAATATTCTCCACAGGGCTACAACACTTTTGTAGATTCAAAACAACCAATGACAGTGATATATTGATCATCCCTAAAAAACAACAAACAACAAATGTTTGATTATTTCTTCCAGCAATTTGTCCAAATCATGCAGGTCAAAAGGAGATTCCTGTGACTAGAATATGCTTTGCTCATTCAGGTGTAAGGACCTCTCAGTACCAACAAGCCAAGTAAAAAAGTGGCTAGTTAAAGTAAATGGAAAATTAGGTACCTATGTAAATTTCTCCCATTTTCATGTGGTTTCTGACCATTCCCAGAATGGCTGCTGACCATTCTGACCAGTCATCAGAAACTAGATTTGGCTACAAAAGATCGTTGCAGTATAATGTTCTTCAATGCTCAATCACAGACAAAAAGACAAATCAAATAAGAAGACAGGAAACAAAACCCATATGGCATCACTTTGCCATTGTGCCAGTAGGTCCCATTTTGAATATTGCTTGCATTTTTGGCCTCACCATAACAGAAGGTCATGATCAAAAAAGACAAGATGCAAATAGGGTATGAGGGCAGTTAGCAGAGAAGGACCAGCTAAAGCAGACTGGGACTCCTCAGGCCAGCAATAGGATGGCAAGACCTTGTTTTACAGCAAGAAATACCAAAAAAGTCTGGCAACAGCTCATTCAAAACAAAAGGTAGTGGGGTTTGATACAGTTAAGATATGGGATGTCTTGTCATGACATTATCAACTATACACTCTCCTTTCTACAGTGTCTGAGCCTGACCTGGAAGCAGAACATGACCACTGCACTTTTGCTGTGTCTCACTTTCCTCTGACACTCTCTGCTGCTGGGCCAGGTGAGCTCCCAGGCTGACCCTGTGGTTGATCTTACAGTCAGTTTTACTGAAATACTACATATTTGCAGTCCTTGTGAACAGACAGCTTTCCTGCCAGGAACTGGCTTGATCATCCTGATAATAGTAGCCCCTGGAAGCAATTGAAGGGAGACAAAGCAGATGGATTTGGATAGTTACAAAGCCATTAACAGAATAACTGCACTGCGATTAGAGATAGCCCAGTGAAAATGAAACACTTTCAGATGTACTAGAGCTTATTGGGAAGGTCAGAGTTACAAACCATAGAGTTAAGGA
Organism: Origma solitaria; assembly: GCA_013397895.1. NCBI lineage: Eukaryota > Metazoa > Chordata > Aves > Passeriformes > Acanthizidae > Origma > Origma solitaria. The sequence goes on along the minus strand of VZRL01003522.1, from coordinate 359,081 downwards.
GTAGCTCTGCACTTGAATCAATCACACTTAAGAGCCAACAAGTAAGTGCATCTGTTCACATTTATTTCAACTTATCCCTTTAACCTCTATCTAAAGAAAGGTTATATTTATAGATGCAAATGAGCTTCCAGGGGTTCACAGGTAGCAGGCAGTGCTGCATGAAGCAGCAAGTAGTGAAAGCAAAGGAGGGGAGCAGTTCCACTGGCATCAGAACTAGTGCAGCTTGTCTCCCAAGGAGATGTTCCTGCTAGGTATCCCAGTGCCGCTCCCCAGGAACTTCCTAGTATCCTCAGCTCTCCCCCACTGTCCCTTTACCTCCCAGGGCAGCACTGCCAGCTCCAAGCACCAGGTTTGGCTTTCTCCAGGGTCTTTGCAAGGCTGTTGGCACAACATAGAAGGCTGGTGCCCCTGCTCACCAGTCAAGCAGATGCTCCTGAGTCAGCAAAGAACAACTGCAGGCTGATTTCTCCCCTCCTATCACCACGGAAACAAATGTTTTTCTACCATCCATCTTCAAATTTGCACATGAATGACAGGAACCTCACATCCAGCCTGCCACCAAAGTGGGTTAGGATTTGATAACATTTCAAACTATTTTTGCAATAGGCAAAATGGAGTGTTAGAGCCAACAAGTCCACTTGGTTTCTTGCACCAGGTTTCCTCAGGAGACACAGTTGGCAATGCCTGCTAGCACCACAGAAGGTGCATGGCAGTGAGGAGCACTTGCTTCCAAACAATTCTGCTGCAGGGCGAACAAGAGAGAGGCAGCAGCTGTATTCTAGTAGCACGGCATCCAGGACTTGTACTCTCCCTTCCTGCACCTGTATTAGGCCTAAGCTTGTCCAAGGCACCTTTTTGGATAAATTGATCAATTGTTTGCCTTACTCAGCTATTCAACACAGCCACAGATGGCTGAACTCAGGAGGGAATCTGGTCACCGAGTGACAGGTTTTTTTCCAGAGCTCTCAAGAGAGGATATATTTTTCCCATTGCCATTAAGGTTAGATGTATCATAGCAATAACCTCCACCATTTTGAAATATACTCACAATAAATTGCTTTTTCAGATTGATTGAATGCTCCAGCTACACTTAAGCTATTAAGCCATCAGCAGCTGTTTATTGTTTTCATTTCACAGGGATGTTTCTCTACATAAAAGTGCATTAAATATTTCATTACCAAAGTTAAGATTTTAGTAGGATGAATAGAAGGTTCTTTACACCCCAGGTCTCTTCTTCCCTTTCATTTATATGCCAAGGCTACTCCAATATCACCAATTATACCTGTCCACAAGCAGCTCTGCCCTAAGGACAATAAAATTGATTAACCAAATTGATGAAGAGATGAGCTTGATTACAAAAAATCCATCATAGAAATGTGAGTAAGTTGCTAGTATATTTGATACCTGCAATCAATGAGACCTCTTAGGGGCTGTATCATTACAGCAGCTGCCAGACCAAAAGCCGCATGGGGCAGGGCACAGTGCCCTGCCATGCTGGCAGTGACCTGGCTAGCTAGAAGCTGGGCATTAGCACAGGGAGACAGTCGAGCTGTCAGGAGAGTGTTTGAGCTGCCGGTTGGGATGTCTACATTTGAAAGAGACTTCTATCAAGGAGGCAGGTTCAATATGTTGGTCTGGGTGGTGTGACTGAAGAGTGCAGTCACCCTGCATGCTCACTGCTGGAGATACTGCTCAGCACAGCAAGCCACACCTATATCTCCCCTCAGCCTTCCAGCATTTGATGAAACAAAATCAACTTGGTAAAGTTTAGCAAGTGCATTGATGCACTGGGAGGAGCAGCTGAGAAGCAGGGGGGATTTAGAAACACTCTCCTCCTGCGTCCTGTTTCCTCAAGGTTAGCAAAGTAGGTTAGCAAGCCCAAGAACCATCACACGTGTGTCAGAAAAGAATTGCTCTGTTTGTCCATCTTACAAAGTTTTGCTGCTTTAAAGACTGACGGGGTGAAGGCTATGAATCACCATCCTAAAATGAAGCAGCAGTTACCTTCTGTCCCAGTTTTTCTGGGTAATAGTGATCAGTACTAATACTTCATTCATGAGGGACGACACAACTCGCACGAAGCAGGGAGAGCTGCAGTTGCTGGCGATGTGGGATGTGCCCGGGACTTGCGGTGCACGGGAGGCTCCCCGGTGGCACCGAGCCCGGCCGGGACTGCTGCGCGGGGCTGCGGCTCCCTCTGCTGTCCGGGGCCCGGGATCCGCGCCCTGCAGCACGGCCCGCTCACACAGCCCGGGGGCAGGCCCTGCTCGGATTTAGCATTGCTGGCTATGCTTGCTATTTGTAGCAAGGTAATAGTCAGGGTAAAACTTCAGGTCCAGCAGGAGATGGACAAAAAGCAGGACCAAAGTCACAAAGGTGAAAACCCCATTTGAGCAGATTACTTTTGTGACTGAAGGATGTATCACAGTTTCTTCCTATCCAAAAAGAAAGTAGGAGCACCTTGCATCTTTGCAGACACCACTCACCTTTGTGGCAACAAGGAGGGGAAAAACAACCACTACCACATTCCCAAACCCCCTGCTGCCCTCAGTTAGGGTCCATTACAAGAAGGCAGTACTCACCCCAGTCTCCTGTGGACTAGGGTCTCAAGTGTACAGGCAGAAGCCATAGAACAAAACCAGTTATAACTCTAGCAGACCTAAAGACAAGCACTCCCACAAAAAAGAGGGGGATTTAATGGCTGAGTTTAAATACTTCCTGGGCCTATGGGCAGGGCCATGGGAGGAGGCTCCAGGTGCATATGCTTGAGGCCTTTAGGGTATATTAGTGCCCTCAGGCCCTAGCAACATGCTTATCTTTTAAAGGGGAAATAGCTGGAATCTTCCTAAAGAAGATAAGGGATGAGTTTCTAAATAAGATAATGGTGAGGGCAGTCTTGCTAAGAAAGCTCTAAAGCATTCCTTGGTAAACAGATTCAGCTCCTGGTATTGCTCATGTCTTCCCATAAGACCCTGGAAAATGATAAAGGTGCTTATACATTTATCAATACATTTAATCTAAAATCATTATAATATTTATTTTTAATCCCTTTAAAATGTGCTGATTTTTAAATTCACCTTGACTTGTGGCTTATAGTGTTAGTGGGGGCTTAAGACAGGAATAATAATTAAACATGCTGCTTAAGGACTGAATCAGGGTGGTTTCTCTTTGTTGCCCAAACTTCGATGCCTGTGATCCCCTCTCTGACCTTTCAAAAGCAAGTGTCTGTAAACTGCATTAGAAGGCAATGGGTACAAAATGCTGCAGCTGCCAGCATGTGGTGGCTTGTCTCAGCCAGCACTGGAGCTGGGCAGCACTTGGGACAGTTGGCAGAAACTGGGCAGGCACAGTTCTTGGGAGAGAAGGGCAGGAGTTTTTCCTTTAATGCTTAATTCTTACCAGTGCTTTGATTTCCTTGGCCTGGGCTACATGTGCATTGCGGTGCATCCCAAACCTCCCTTCCCATGAGCACAGTCTTTTTGTGCAAGGCACCTGATGCCAGCATGGTGGTGCATCCCATATCTCTCTTCTCGTGAGCACTGTCTTTTTGTGCAAGGCAGCTGGTGCCAGAGTGCTCTGCTCTCCTTTTCCTTTAGTAAAGGTGTGATTCCTGTACAAGCACATGCAAAGTGCAGCTGTCATGAAAGAGTGTTTTAGGTTGCTCAAAGAATTACTGACAAAGGCATCAGCAAAATCTGGTTTAATGTTAAAATGAAAACGTGATAAAGTTTATTGATAAGGTTCACTTTACTGCTTACTAGATGGTTAAAGCACACAGAGAAAAATTGGACTAAAACCTAAAATCAATCAATCTGAAACTAAAATCAATCAAAAATTATCTACCTGGAGGATGGGGATAGGAAAAGGGTAAGCATAAGAAGGAGTAAGGGAGATCCTCCTGTTACGTCACAACATTCAGAATGATCCCCCTTGCCAAACAGCCCTGGACTTCACCAACAACTTAGGACTAAAGGTTTTAATAGCACTTGGACTTAACAGCATTTAATCAAGAGCTTAATTTAAACAATTTAACAAAGGATTCTTATAGGATTTGCAATAGAACAACAGTAACTCACTTATAGGCCTAACTTACTTATGATTCTAAAGCACTTAAGAATCTACCAGAGCAACATTCATTGTATATTAGCTGTAGCATATTCACCCTTACACAGACCTAAAGGAGTATGTACTTATGTATGCATTTACCTGTCAAAATTCCCTGCAGATCAGTGAAGAACTCACATTGCATGTCTTTGCATCTCTTCAGGGTTGAGCTCCAGGAGTGGGGGTTATTAGCCTGGGTTCCGTGGCTTTGGGTCAGTGATGGTCGTCCACAAACAGCAAAGTTGAGAGTCCTTTGGCTCTGAGAGATCCCACGCAGAGGGAGCTGCTGCTCTCAGCCCACTGTGGTCCAGGAGAGCTCAAAGGGTCTTGCTTTGCATCGCTGTTTCTATGGCCACAAGAGACTGGGATTTGGTCACAGTAATTTTCCATCCTGGCTGCAATTTAGAGCAGCAAGTTTCTTTGAAAGTTTGCTAACAAAAATATTATTCCACTTGAGTTGTTATTCAGGCAAGAAAACCAAGTTTCCAAGGCTGTTAGCTAAAACTAGGGGCTCGTTACGCAACTCAAGTTCCCGGGAGCGGACAGTGTTTCTGGTAAGTTAGAGAGCAGTTGAGCCCAAGTGCTGTTTGTCAAGGTCAAGGCCTAAGAAGCATTTCTGAGGTTGCGGTGCAGCCCGAGGACGGGGTAGAATGCAGCACCACTGCAGCACTTTGAGCACGGAGACATTTCATAGCTTCAGACAGGAGTGTGTGTGAAGGCAGGGACCCGCACAGGCCCAGGGCTGCACTGACACTGTGGTGTCACCTGCCTCATCATGTCCCTGTCCCCTCCCAGCAGCTCCTCAGGGGCCTGGCCTGTGCTGTGGGCCCCATCCAGAGCCCCACCTTGACCTCACACAGGGGAGCAGGCATGCACTGACACTCCTGTGCTCCCCTCAGCAGCACCCCAAAATGGGCTCTGCTAACAAGTGGTAATCACTGGTTTTGTAGCCTGTCCATGCTCAAGATCCAGTAGAAAGAAGGTCTTCAGGCAAACAAGAGAGGGAGATTGGGAATCCATTTCCAACCATACTTAATAAATGGGGGCACCAGTCACATATGTGTTGGTTAGGCTTGTTTCCTGATTGCTAGCCCGGAGCCTGGGCTCCTCTCTAATCCGTGTGCTTCCCAGTGTTTGTACATCCCTGCTGGTGTCTCTGCTCCTTTCACCACTTCCAACCTGTCCATTAGCAGGTGTCGAAAAAATTACCCTAAACCACAAACTTCTCTTTTTTAGCATAACCAACTTGCTACGTTAGTTTCTGACTCCCGCTAAACAAGGTGCCAGAATACCCCTCACCCTCTTTATAAAATGTCCCTGCTCGTTATGCAGCTTTCCTTTTGCTTAGCCTAAGGGCAGAGACTTTTCATTTTCCTCCCCAGTCCCCAGTGTCCTTCCTCCCCTCATTATCAAAAATTCACGTATGGGAGATAACAGAGTCTCATCACCTTCTCACTGCCTGAGCCAGCACAATTCCTAATCCCTCTCAAAGTGCCAGGGAAGCCAGAGCCTGACACATGTAATCCACTCCTGACCTCGCCAAAACACTGCAGACATGATTAACTATCCCCACCACGCACACCTCCCTCCCCCAGCCCTCCACTTGGTCAGAGCAGCCAAAACTGCTCCACAAACTGCTCCCATTCCTGTCCCTTTGCCAGCAGCTTGTAAATGTGAGCCCACCCTCACATCAGGGCTTTTTGCCTTTGCTTTGAATCAGGCCCACCTCTCTTCCTTTTTCTTGTTCTCACCTGCTTTTTAATGCTTTTATCATCATGCTGATGATAAGATGCCCATTTTCATTTATGTGAAACAGGAGGACCCAGCAATACAGGCTATAAATCCTTCAACATTAAGTGTTTTTCACTCTGTGTGTGTGTGTTAGCTTGTTTGCATGTTTTCTTTTTCTTTCCATCTGGAAGAGGCACAGCTGTTATTTTTGTGTCAACTCTGAGGCAGCTAATATTTTAAATACTGCTTATTTTAAAAAAAACAAAAATGCAGGTGTCGGTACATCAGACTTCTGGAGGCTCACAGGGTTATGTTTATCAAGTTTACAGACATCTCCACACGTAAACTTTGGCCTCATTGATACAGCACTGCCTTTCTTCTGAAGCCCTCAAGATGCTCTAGAGATACAAAGGGCTCAGCCTCCATGGAGCTGCCTCTGACCTTGCTCCAGCACAGCCCTTCTGCAGGTGCTGAACTCTGGAGATAGGCAGAGGGACTTGCTGAAAGCAGCGGGCGGCTCACACCGGGCGGGAACACAGGCTCTAAGTGCTCTGCTGGACTGGGGCCAGAGGCTGTGAGCATGGAGCCAAAATTAGTTCAGGCTCACGGTGAGCATTGCTGTGAGAGCTGCCTGAAACAGGGAAATACCCTTCTGGGGGAGATTCTGTTATTTGAAATTTTTTTTGCTAAGGGCAATGCAAATGCATGAGTACAGGCTTTAAATAAAATAAAATAATATAAAATAAAATAAAATAAAATAAAAGCTTTGTTTAAAGCTTTAAAATTCAAATTATTTAAATGTGCTCTCCCTCCTTCCCATTACCTGCAGCCTTCTCTTCATCCTTAACAGAAGATTAAAAAGAAATAACAGGAGTTGTTAGAGTGGAAATAAACCAGGTTTAATGTAAAACCCTTGACCACCCCTATCGGTTCTGAAGCTGTAAAAGCAAGCTAAGGTTTTTTCAAGATACCATCCCTTTCAGGCCCTGTGTTTACATCACAAAGAACTTAGCAGATGATTTCTGGAAAATAAAGAGGACTAAAAGACAGCCTTGCTAAGAGCAGGTGAGACTTTTCTGAGGGTACACAAGTGTATAAGGCAGGTGGCAGCGAGGGGGAAACGCCCAGGCTTACAGACACAGGGATGAGGAGGGCACAGCTGCCAGAACTGGGAGAAAATGCAGCCAGCTCAGCGGGGATCCATGAGTCTTTCCATTGCAGTGTGGCCATAAATCCTCATTAATTCTGCAAACAGCTCTATAGAGGTCCAAAGCCAGACAGAAAGGTGTGGTGTGCTTAGCTCTGGGTAACAGGGCAGGCAACAGCTATTCCTGACAACCCCTGCAAAGCAAGTGAGCTAAACACACATTCACATGCCTGACTGCCCAGGGATGGGATAGTTGGAGGTTTTAATTAAGTACATGCTTTAATGTCTACTGAATCATGGCTTCTGCCAGGATTTAAGCCAGAACTTTAGATCTCCACTGTCTTCACCCTGTGTAACATCAGGTAACTTATCCAGATGATTGGTTTTAAGCCTTCCAACAAGTCCATTCATTTCAGTTGGATTGCTCCTGCCTGCCACCCCCTTGCACTCAGCTGTGCCAAGCTCTGGCTAGGGAGGCTGGTGAAGATAGCACTAAGAAGGAAAAAACCAAAATTCAAATGAGACCCAAGAGAGCCAGGCTCTATTTTGAGTTTTATCACAGCTTTCCCATGTAACCACAGGCAGTTCATGCTATTGCTCCTGGCATTTAATTTCCATCAGGGTATGTGCTGCAAGACGATGAACATGGCAGGAGAGTCAGGAATTGTTAATAATAATGGAAGGCAAAGGCAGAGCCAGCAGGAACCCAGAATAGGTGAGATTACTCTAGTCCTTGTTCTGATGTGGAGCTCTGTGCTGGCCTGCAGCAACCACACAAGATTATTTTTAAGTTACTTCTGTGTTGCTTTGGGTCAAGGGTTGATGGTACACTGAGAGGAGTTTCTCTCAAGTTCTGCAAGGGCAAGGGAAAGCAACCATGAACGTGATAAAAGGCCAGACAAGGACCAAGCCCCTTGCTGGCTTCAAACATAAATGCATCCTTATAAAAATAAGGCCATTTCCTTGTAACTGGAGCGTGCAGGAAGTTTGTTTTTATAAGTAGAAAACAGAACCTGTTCTTAATGAGGAACACTTGTCCATGGCCAAACATCTTGTCAACAATGGTAATTCTTTCAAGTTCCTCTGCGCTTGTGACATCCCAAAAGAATTATCTTCTGAGAAATATGATCAAAAAGTCCATAAAACCCAAACAAGGAATTTACTGGACAAGATTCTAAGAGCAGGAAATAAGAAAAAAATGAAAGCATAGTTAAAAAAGAAGCCTACCATAAATGCTACTGAGCCATAGCAGCAAAAAGTGCTGTATTGATGCTGACATCAATTACTTAGGGAAGGCTGGGAAACCCTTCCCAAGAGAAATACATATGTCTTTCATTATCTGGTTCAGCCATTGAAGAAGACTGAACACCCCAGTGACTGCTTGTGTCCTCCTGATGATGATGTGACCAAATCTGGGGAATGTGCAAAACCAGTCTGAATGTGTGTCTAGTGCCAAAGGCAGAGAGGAACAGTCAAAGATTCTAGGCAGGTTTAGGAGCTGTAGCTTTTCATCCTAAAAAGTTGCACAGTAAAGTACAAACAGGAACTTAAGGCAAAGAAGGGGTGCAGGACAGAGCCCCCGATCTGTGTTGCCATCCCTTCACTCTTCATCCCCTTGAGGAATTATGCAGCTGTTTTGCTGTGCCACCCAGGTAAGCCACATCTGTGGGGCACAGAACATTCATAGCTCGCTGTCCGTGTTAGTGAGGTAAATCACAGGGCCTTTTCTAAAGTCTGTGACTTACGGGGGCAGGCTATAGACCAAAAAGAGTGTTGTCATCACATGTGTGGGTGAAATTGGTAATGGGCAGAGTACTTTCAGAAATAATTTGTAAGATTGATTCTCAAGATTTAACATACTGCTCTGCTCTTCTCTTAGAAACTCCTTTTCAAACCTTAACTCTGTGTAAGACCTGCAGAAAAAGGGTAATCTTTGATGCGAAACAAGTGGCTGTGTAGAGGTCTCAAGTTTGCTGCCACTGCATCATCAGTTACATTTGGGAACTGTGCACTCAGGACTTACCACCTCCTTATTTTTTTACTCCCTCCTATCTCAATCCCTGGAACGACAAAGAAAGCCTGATCATACTGAAACCAAAACATTTCCCATTAACTTTGCCAAGGCCAGAATTTTGCCTTTAATCCTGTGTGTGTGTGACCTGGCCAGTGCTCCAAGGTACACTTTTCTCAACAGAAGCACCACCAGGACCATGGTTGCTTGCTGAAGTAATTTAAATTAACTTCATCATGCAATTCAGGGAGGGAAAGGTAATACAGGTTGAAGGTTGCAGCAACTTGATTCAGTTCAGCTACAAAAATGACAGATGGCCCTTTCTGACTTGGAACTCTATGAAAAGTGCAATTCCTTGTGTATTACACTGAAACAGGCTCATTATTATTTCATGAGCTAGCTGGCCACAGTGTCACCATGGATAAACAGACATGGGAAAATGACTCTGACTCCTTCTCAGAATCTTATGCTGCAAACCATTTGTGAATATAAATATTAAGGGTGGGAAAACCTCAAAGTCCCTGACCCTTATTTCCAAGATCTGGCATCTTGTGAGAACTGGTTACATAGTGAGGAATTTGAAACCTTGACAACTTGTCTTCAAAAGCATTTTTTTAATATACATCATTTTCCTGTCACTGAGTAGGAGAGAGACAAGCCTCTTCTCCAGAGCACAGTTCAGGATAAAAAAGAACCTCTGTAACCATGGGAAATTGTGGACCAAGATGCTGCTTTGATTTAAATAGTAATAACTGTAATATTAAAATACAGAATAGGCATTTCTATCTTTAGCCATCTCCCTGCATCTAGGATGGGGCTTATTGCTGTCAATGTATTTATGCAGATTAGACTCATTTCCCTGGTTTCACCTAAATTGCTGTGTTCCGCCTCTCTTTCTTTAAAACTTTATGCTTCATGTTCTTATTCAACCGCTTTGGGGTGTAAAAAGTATATATACCTGAATACAAATTAAATCTTTTGCAGCTTTGGTTCTACTTTTAAAAAGTGAGAGCAACAGAAAGTTAGATATTTCATCAGCAACTGGCAACTTGCTCCAGACCTCACTCAATTTGGAGCACGTGTCTGTGGTAAAACCCTCCTGGAAAGGACACTTGACTGGGCTGTAGCAGTGACATGCTCTGTGTGTCTCCCTTCTTTGGAAATGCACTTTTTTTAGCCTGGTCTGTCATCATAGCAAGTCACATGTGCCACAGATCCAATCTTGAAACACATTTTGAAAGTTGCCAAACTGTGCTGCATTTCTTTACTTTCCACTGACAGTCCTAGTTGTGCCCTGCCTATGTGGGCCACTTGAAGGTCTTATCTGTAGAAAAGAATTTCCTATCATCAGTTATGATCTCATCTTGAGAAGGAAGGAAGGGAAGGAAAGAGAGAGAGAGAAAGAAAGAGAGAAAGAAAGAGAAAGGGAGAGAAAGAGAGAGAAAGAAAAAGGAGAAAGAGAAAGAAAGAAAGAAAGAAAAAGAAAAGAAAGGAAGAAAAAACGCTTCAAAAACCAATGCATAGGAATATTCACGATTAATAATTCACAATAATTGCAAAATTGAGACCACCTGGGGAGATGCACTTCTGAGCATTTCTTCCGATCTGCTGAGGATTTTGGTGTGATAGGGAGAAACAATTTAGAGACTCTTCCAGATGGCTGAAGGCTGTTCATTGAAGGAGACAGCTAGCATGGAAATATATAGCTATAGTCCTCTCCAGCTTCCCCATCTACTGCACTTGTATGGGGTGAGCTGGGGAGAAAAGTGTCTGCTCTGCAGTAGCATAATGCTGAACAGCTGGGACCAGAGCCATGTTGAGAAAATGGTTGGGTATTGCCTATCACCTAAGCTGCTCCCCTGCTCAGGAATATTTTGTAGATTACCATATTCAGGAGTAAATCGAGCCCATACGGAAGCATAGCTGTGCACATGCTTTTATTTTTCAGTTAGTCTGTGCTTTGGGTACAAATGAGTGTCCAATAGCACAGGAAAGGGCAGGTAGGGAAAATACTGTTTCATCTGGCTCCAGCAATATACAGTGTATTATCTTAGTTATGTCATGCACAGTAATCCATGCAGGCAGCATGGTTTAAATACAAGCTGAAGGCATGAAGCTTGAGTTTCCTCTCACACACATTGGCTCCATGCTAGCATTGCTTCATCATTTTCAGTGCAAATTCACACTGGTTTGGATCAGCAGCAATGAGATCAGAGAACAATTATCTTCAGATGCACACAGGCCACTTTCTCCTGGGTGTGTGTCAGGCAGCCAACATTCACCATGAGCCTCAGAAAATGCCCGTTTCCCAAAGTGGAATGTGGTGGCCAAGGCAGGTGGAGAGCAGAAGGCCAAAGCCGACACCTGGAGGGTCCATTCCCCTTCAGGGAGGCAGACATGGGGACAGATGGCATTAACTTGCTGCTCCATGATGGCAAAGAAGTAGTCCTGCAGAGCAAAGCCCTTGTGAGCCACTGGTAGTGACCATCAGTCCCAGGGAGCAGCTGCATTTTTACCTTCTGCAAGATTTCACCTTGTGTTGCTGCAGGTACCTGTGGCTGCCAGGTACCATCTGCTCTGAGGACACTTTTAAAGCCTGGCCTTTCTCTTCACCTGTCTTCCCAGGATGTGGTGGGTGTCCAGAACATCCTTACTGGGCTCACCGGGCCCAACATCTGCTCCCCCTGAACTCAAGCTGGTGGTGAAATATTTTCCCCTTCCATTTTCAGGCAAAAGACTGGCTGTGACCCAGTTCACTATCTGGGAAATGGGGATAGCGAACACTCTGTTGATATGGAGAGAAAATAGCCTTTGAAGCAGGAACTGTGTCTTAAAGTCTCTCTGGCTGTAATTGACACAACAGGGGCCAGCCCTTGGTTGTAATAATTCTCCCCAGTCAAATTCAGAGGCTGGATAAATGTGATTAAATAATTAAGCTATGATTTTGGCTCCATTGACACCACAAGAAAATGGAGATGCCCAACAGATTGTTTGAAACCTGTTAATTTTGCATAATCTCGAAGTGACACATTTTGCTGTACAGGTATCTCAGGAATACATGTTTCTGCAAGGACGTGGCTCAGCATTTCTGTCCCCTGCTATGTTAATCACACCCAACTGGTATCTGAATAATAAAGCAAATCCCCCACAGAATAAAGCTGACATATGAGAATTTGAATTCGACTGACCTGGAAATATCTCAGTCATGGATTTCACAAGCTGCATTGTTGGAATAGGGCAGAGATAATTGTGGCTCGGACTAAAGGGCAAGGAGGACAAGCAACCATGAGATGGTGAGCATGGAAATAAATAGCCCTGTGTCTCGAGAACAGCCCCACTGAGGGATGCTGATTTTGAGCAGGAGAAAGAAATCAGTCTGGGAAGACCCTGGTTATTTGTCATTTCTCCTCTTCTCATGACCCCCAGAGCTGCCCTCTGGGAAACCTCCTGCTCCCTGGCCCCCCCAACCACCCCCAGCTGGGGCTGGAGAAGTCCTGAGGACAGCCCTTTGCTGCCCTGAGCAGAAGAACCCCCCTGGCACATCCCTGCAGGTCTGCCTCTGGCACTGGGGTGAGCCTTGGAGCACGCAGGGCTGGGCACCACCGGAGGGAGTGGGAATCCTGGAGCTGTGTGAGCTGCAGGGTCTGTCCAGCTCCATGGACACCCCCTGCTCCTCCACAGCACTGAACAGCTGACAACACTCAGCTATTGTGGTGGTCCTGCCTTGCCTGCTTCCCCCAGAGCAGGCTGAGAACTGAGGCTGTCATTATGCCGATCCATGGGTCTGCTCAAAACTGTAGTTACACAACCCCATCCCCCATCCTTGCTTTGGGACTGTTAATATCTTTGTTTTTCATTTATTAAATCTGCATTAAGACACTGACTGGGGCCTTCTCTGTGCTGGGTGAGTAGTGAGGAGGTTTCCTGGAAGAGGAATGCTTTTGATTCCTGAAGGGCCAGAAGCTTAAACTCTTCCTGTCTTATGGCTTTGATCCCTGGCTGTCTGGGATACAGACAGGTATCTTCCGCATGCTGATTTTAGTGGAATGAGCAGAAGGAAAGGAGGAATCTATTTGTTAACTGTGAGTGCTTTAAGGAAGGAATGTTTCTGGGTGTTTCAGAGGTTTTTGTTGAATCTTTAAAAAATAAAAATTTTTTAAAAAGAAGATAAATGAATATTTCTGCTATTTGTGGTAGCTTCTGCCTCCACTTTGCAGGATGGATATACTGAGAAAGTAGGGAGACTGTTTATTAATCACTGTATGAGTAGCCTCAAGAGATGGCTCTCTTCAATACTTTCAGGGCAGCTGGCTCCAATTCCTGCTGGAGAAAGCTGCCTGAGAGGAGCTGGAGCCAGGGAGGGTAGAAGGAGAGGCTGAAATGGGCACTTAGCATAGGTGTAGATGTAAGCTTGCAGTCCTGGGGAAGCATGGGATTTTAGCCAGGTGGTCACAGCAGACTGTTCCCGAGAGTTAACTCACTGACATTCTCGATTTAAAATTCTGTGGTTAAATTAATTAAGTTAAGCTTTTAATTGTGGAAATTTATTTCTTCTAAGAGGTTGATAAAGTAGTCATTTTAAGGTAATTTGCCTTCAGTTAGAGGCAATATAGATGTGTAAAGGAAAATTTGTGGATGGAGAAGGGAAGGTGGGAATGCAGAAACTTTGCCTAGGCACTAGACCTTTTAGGAGAAAAACACTTTTGTGGAGAGGTTATGTTCATTGTGAACTGTGTCCTAAAACGGTTTCAGTGTATTTTGTAGGTCTAAGGATAGCAAGTTCGTGCATGTTTACCGTTCCTTGCAGAGCTAAGTCCTGTTGGTTCAATGGACACTTGAATGTGAGGCAGACATCTGTGGGCAGCACCATGTGAACACTCAGGGTTGCTCTTGGGGAGGGTCAGCAACTTGGGGTCCTTTGTAAAGGGCTACATCTGGGTCTGGGCAAATGCACTATTGATTTAAGCATCTCTAATGAAAGACAAGGGGTGTGTTTGCAATTAAATTGTAAGAATTTTTGCACTTGATGACTTTCAATGCTTGACACCTTTTTGTTTAGACATATGAGAGTTAATATGAACCTCATGTACCACCTACTTGCATTCCAGCCTGGCTTGATTTCCAGGGTGTGAAAAGGCTCCCTTAGAAGTTGTTAAGCTGAGGGACCTAAGTATGGAGACAAACATTTTTTTGGTGGGGACTAATGGAGTGACTCTTATTGCAGAAGTCTGCAATAAAAATATGGGAGGTCTGGCATTTTGTGTTCCTACAATTTGGCAGGAGCTCTCATTCTAATATTTTAACCCTTCATCGAGGTGCGGCCCCTGCAGCTTTCCCATGTTTAATGGATATTCTCTAATAAGTGTGTCTGGCTGTGCTCATCAAGGCGGGTGGTCCTGAAGCACACAGCGAGGGCTGGTGCCTGAGAAGGAGCAAATCTCCTCTTCTGGGCCCTCTGAGATGGCACTCCCTGTGCACCCCCTGCCAGGGGAGGGCCACAGCACCACTGGTGGGGGCAGCTGGCACTCCCCACCCCTCACCAAGGGTGTTTCATTTGCCCTTTCATCACAAGGTGTGGCTTTCCTATTTTTTTCATTTTTATATTTCTCTTGATTTTTCTTGGAGAGTGGTATGGTGTGCTGAGGGGAGGGAGGGCTGGACTCAAGGCCAGCTGACTTCAGCTGGATGTTACTTGAAGAGTCAAATGTTCAAATGAAAATTCAAATTCACTTGAAGGTTCAAATGTTTTACGTTTTCTCAAGTTATTTCTGGCTTATAATAGGAATTACTCCTTGAGGAGCACCTGACTGTGCTGGTAGGAGCCATGCTCCCCTCAGTCCCTTGAGCCTTCTCAGGCCTTGGGCTTGGACTGAGCTTCCCAGGCTGAACTCTGTGTTGGAATGCACTGAGGCTTTGTTCATTTCTTGGTGTTATTACCTCTATTCTGACCCAGAGGGATGAGATTCAAAAGATGCTGCTTTAAACTCTGTGTTTCAGATCTGCTCTCCCACACCTTAGGGTAGCTCAGCTGTGCAAAATGAGGAGCCCAGCCATGCTGCTGCTTGTAGCCCACTGTGAGCCCAAACTGGCATTTCTCAGGGAAACTGGGATATGAGGAAACACAAGTGTTCTGGCCTAAGGGAAGGTGCAGGAGTGATGAGTGTGACTGGAGGAGCAAGGGCTGGAACTGGCTGTTCTTTGCCCCTGTTCCATTCCAGTCTGTTCAGCTGCAGAGCTGATAAAGCACATTGGTCTCAGGAAAGAAAAAAAGGACCTGGCAAGGTGCTAGTTAATGCAGACAGCACCAAGGACTGAGCACAAATTAGAAGTGGAAAACTTTCCAAAAAGCTTGTCCTGTGTGCGGTTCCCCATTGCATCCTTCTCTCATCTCTGGGACAGGCTCCTTGGGAGCAGGGCTGTTTTCCCTGGAGCTCCCTGGCAGGGCAAAGTAGTCTTGGGGGCCAAGGTTGTACTGGCTGGGCCTGAGAGTAAGGTGGGCTTGGAAAGAGAAATGCTGCTAAAGCAATTGAGTGAGTTCATGATGAAGGGGCTGGAATGTTTGAATCTCCTGTGTTCACTGTCTACCATCTTCTGCTTGTACAGCGCTTGCCCAGAGGGACCCCAGGTTGAGCCCTGGAGTTGATGGGGATGCCTGGAATCCCAGTCCAGCATGGGAAAATGTGAGCAGCAGCTTTGGGCACGGAGGATCCAGGCCTGTGTGCTCACACAGAGCTTTGGGGGAGGAGGTACAGATAAATACTGGGCATAAACATGCCTTGGAGTATTTTCCTCTAAGTTTGACTGGAAGCTGGTGAAGTTATGGAACAAAAGCTTCTCTTTCAAAACTTGCTTTGCAGCTTCCAAATAGCTCTGTGTAACCTGGGGCTGGAGTGGCATTACATGAGTATTATTATTACATTATATCACGTTATTGTCAGCACCTCAACTCAGAGCAGCTTTTGATCATGACAGCAAGCTCAGTTAGGTAATCGTGGCTTCCATGTGAACTTTGAATTCTGTATATCTCCTCGTGACTTTTTACTCATGAGCAAATTTGAAGAAAATTTTGTGCTAGTGATCTTGAAGAAGAGTCCTTTTTTCAACAACTGTATGAGAGCTCTCTTAAACTTCTGACTTGAAGTTTTGCTTATGATTGCTTGTGTGGATATAAGCTAGAAAATATGCATTTGGGGAGCTAATGTGTAATTAATGTTCATATAATTAATACTGCAGGGACTAGTACATAGGCCAGTTCTAAAATTCTGCTGGTTTAAGAGTAAAGAATTGGAGATACATGTTTGTGTGTTACGTTGACGTCTATTGACAGACAGGAGGCAACGTGCTTTGGTGAAAACACTCACATTGTGAGTTGCTCCTGGATTGTCTTGACCAGGATTTTGCAGGATAATGGTTCTGCACAAATATACAGTGGAACTGCACAGATGTGTAAAATAATCTTCTGTACAGCCTTTCGACCAGAGAATAATTCTGTCTGGGGTAACATATACATTATCTATGATTTTTAATCGATCAATTGCAGCTCCATATCCTGGTAGTAGTTAGCTAGTTCAGGGGTTTAACTCCCAGTTCTGGGATAAATTATTAAGCTCTCTTTAAGATAAATTCAGAGAAAAAATTCTGGACGTTGGGGACTTTATTTGCATTATTTGTTGGTTGAGGAGAAGTCCTAAAATAATTGAAAGGCTTTTTTCTAATCAGAAGTGTTTCACAAAAGTATTTCAGTTTCCTTTTTATAAGACTAGGAAGTTTGTAACCAAAATTAAACTGCTTGTTCCTCTGGGAAGCAGGAAGCTTGTTTCCCCAGAAATGTTAATTTAAGGAAATTTATACCAAGAAAAAACTAGTTATTCCGTTGGTGCCTTGTGCTCCGCTGCTACAAAATTGTATTTTCAAGTGTACGATTTAACTGGTTTCCACATAGTCCTGAAAATACGTTCTGGACTATATTAACTATTAGGATCTAGCCAGAATTTACCAGCTCGTGTGGCTGCTGGTGCCAGGAGAGGGCACCAGACATCAGTGACAGCGCCTGTGTCCTGCTCTGTCACTGCAGAGGCAGCCACCTCTCCTGGGCACCTCTGCAGGGAAGGAATCACCTTCCAGAAAAAGCAGCTTTTTGTGCAGGGTGACTCAACCTGTGGCCAGTGTTTGTGCTTACGCACTATGTTAAAGCTGCAATACCTGGAGTTTGGAGAATCCTGTTTGTGTGGGTTTTGGGAATGGGTATTTGTGTGGGTTTTGGGAATGGGTATTTGTATCTGAAGGAATGATCCAAGTCTGAGACTTTGAAAGGAATGTAAAGAAATGAGGAGCTGAGCTCTGCCTGCTGGGGGGAGCTGTGTCCTGTATTCCCCTGTGGGAATGCCAGGCTGGGACAGCTGTGCATGAGTGTGGGATGTGCTCGTTGATCCTCCTCCATGGCCAGTGCCAGCGCCTGGGCCTTCCCACCTTCCTCTCCCTCCTCTTTCCTGAGGCTGCCCTTTGTCTTTTGCTTCATCTTATTAAAGTGGATGGGAGCTCGGTGGACTTTTCCTGTAATCCAGTCAATGACTTTTGGAATAAAATAGAGTATCTCTTTAGAACCCTATGAATAATTAAACTGTAATTCTGATCCTCTATTAATGGAAAATAAATGCCTACAGAGACATGTCACAGTGGAGCCTTAATTATTCTACCTAGAGAATAGTTACAGCTGACTTCCCCCCCCACCTATATAGAAACACATTAACAATATTTAGGCTGAAATACAGAATTTGACTGCCCCTAGTTTCCTCTAATTCTTTGGAATGAACTATGAGCTCCTATTACTGGCTACACTTCCACTCTTCAGAAGCATTAACTAACTGAATGTATCAGGATTTCATAACATGGTAATCATCCATTTTCTAATTTACTCTGATCCTGTGCCTTTATGGATTCTTTGACTCTCTTGACTTCACTGGGAATTGAGGATAGCCAGCTCTTCAAAGAGTTGGCCTCACAGTTAATTTGCATGCTGAAATTGGCATTTATATTAAATTACAAAAAAGGCTGTCTTGGTGAGACCTGTAAAAGTTCCTGCACCATGAGCAGAGCTCTGCAGCTGCAGGACTGAGATCTGACTTTAAGAGCTGATGTAAAAACATGTAAAAATATATTTATGTAGGCATTCTTATACAGAGCTTTCAAATTATAAAACTGATTGCCAACTGCCAGAATTTCCTTTTGGACATGTTTTTCTAAATATTTAGTTTGAAATTCTGTTTTAACCAATATATTGCCCTCTTCATGACTTTGGGTGCAACCTGTGTCTTAGCTGCTTGTTTTGTTTCCTGGATAGCACCTTTCAGTCACGTGTCAGAGAGGTGTCTGAGTATTCCAGAAACTGGTTAGTCATTCCCTGGGGGATGGACAAGGTCATCGACTCCCTGAATAAAACTTCCCCTGTATTAAAGCAAGTCTAAGGAGCAGCCCAGCAGAGGCTGATGAAGGGTGGCTTGAAACCATATTTTTGCTCTGTCTGTTCCTGAGCAGGTGTGTAAATTGAGTACAGGTGCTGGGAAAAAGCCCTTAGAGCACCTGAAGCTGGGCTGAGACCAGCCCCTGGTCTTTCTGCATCTGCACAGCTTCACTCACCTGTCCTCAGAGTAAGACTGTCTTTTGTTGTATTTTTGACTGCTTCTATTAATGCATTTCTGTAAAAGGTTTTGTACCAGCAGGATTAATATGCTAGTCTTTGCTTTTGTCCAAATTAGGGGAAGGAGTTTCAAACTGTTGCATAATTATTCTCAAAATCAGGAGCATGTATCAGGCTTAATTTTTATTCTTGAAAGCACTGAGGCAACTGAAAGGAAAATTTCACCCCACAAACTCTACTTTTCCAAGTTCGGGAGCCAGTGAGAATTCTTTTCAGTCTAAAATCGAGGACTGTGCACTTGCCCTTCCATCCTGATACATTAAAGCTGTCTCTGTTTTTTGTCCTTAAACTAACGGGTACTCCCTGCCAGCTTCCCTGTCTTGTCCCCTCCCCAGCCTCTTCTGTGCTCTGGAATTTGTGCAGCAGCTTCAGCTGGCAAAGGCTGAGCAGCAGCACTTGCCATGAGTCTTCTTGCATGGAACTAATAAAATATTCCTGGCCGCAAGTTGTATGAAATACTGCAGAGCACCTGCAGAAGGGAATTAAGTTACCCCTCCTGAATTGTGGTTCTTCAATTAATCTTTACACTGGGCACATACATCAATAGCACATAGTTCATACAGGGTGACAACAATGCTAAGAAATGATAAGAAAATTAGGACTGAAGCTGGACTGAATTTTTATAAAGAGGCATAAAGCCAGGCATGAATATTTACTTGTTTTGTATTGTGCCTGACCTTGGCCCAAGTTCTGAAAGTTTCCATAAGACCTGAGATCATCTTGTCAAACCCGAACCTCAGCTTTTGCTGATGAGTTTGAGAAGGATTTTTTTTCCCCTGTCACCCATGTCTCAATTTTCTGCAGCAGCTCTTGATTTCTTTCATAACATTTTCCTGGCCTTTTTAAGCCACAAGGTCCTGAAGGCATCCAATGCTGACTCTGGCCCCAGTCTTCATCTTCAGTGATTGCAGGGCTAAAGCACTGCAGGAAGTGCAAATGTGGTACTGCAGGCTCTGGGGGTGTGGACTGGGTGTAAAACCAGGAGTCAGGGAAGAACTGTGGTGTTTACTGGACAATAATGTTGATGGATACAAGACTGAGAAGTCTGCCTGTGTTCAGCAAAGGCTGTGCACTCCCTGCTCAGAGTGCCAACATTAAGAATCATTCATTCACCTGGTTGTTTTCCTTACTGCCGATGTTAGGCAAGAGCCCTGTCTGTCCACTAAGGGTAAAAATGACAACTGGCCCTGCTACTGCAAAGGGAGCAGTCACCCCTGGGTGACACCCTGAGGCTGATATCCTGAAAGAAGCAGCCTCACTCCTATGTGTAAGGGCTCTCCTTGCTTGTACTGCCCAGCCCAGGAGCTGCTGAAGGATTGGTGCACAGCTGTAGCTGGGTCTGCTGTGCTGAGTAAGCTTTGTCTTGACTTTTGGGCAGGCTTTAACCTGAAATACCCAAAGCGATTGCCTTGTGCAAAGTGCCACTTGAGGGTCATAATGGGACTGTACTGAGTAGCTGGGAGAGAGGTAATCAGCAGGAGTGCCCTCCCTGTTTGTGTTTCCAGATTATCGAGGATCCCCTCACCTGCTTGGCTCTAATTGCTGTTTTAGAGGGCAGAGGTTAGGGAGGAGTTCATTATCCACTCCTTAACCTTTCTTCCAAAGCAAAGCTTTGTTGTGAGTAGAGAGCACAGCAGTTTCTTGCGAGTGAACAGCCAAGCACATGGGGCACAGACAGTGCTTGTGCTCGTGGGCACCAAATCAAAACAGATGCCACCTGATCTGCAAAGGCTGATGCTCCAGTCCCAGTGCAGCTGACTGCAGCCTTAGCATGAAATCATGCTGTGCCTTCTGCATGTCAGTTTTTGAAGAACCTGTATAACTCATTGGGATTTGTCTATCCTTTTAAATAAACTTTCTCTGCTTCCAAGCTTTGTGGCGGAATTCATTCCTCATTGACTTAATGGAAGCCTCATTGTTAAAATGGCCATATGTTGTCTGATTATCCAGACTACCTATGTAACTCCCACATGTTTTCTCCCAGCCTGGTTGCTTATTACTGTTCCCTCTGCTGGGCTAATGATGCCACCTTAATGCCCATATTAATCTTTTTTCCTCTGCATGTGTCACTGTTCCTATTCTCACTTGTTTTCGTGTGAAATGCTCCATTTAGTCTGCCCTTTCACCATCAAAATCCTTTCTCAACCACTTGTTTTTTGCCAGTAATGCTGAATCCATGTTCCCGACTAATGTCCGACTAGGTGGGATGTCATGTGTGTCTAACCATGTCAGTGTGTCATTGAGAAGCACAAGAAGTGCCTCTCCTGCTCGTGGCTGTCCACAGCAGGGCTGCTCCTCGGGCTGCATTCTCACTAGACGCTTCCTCTCAGTGTGCAGCAAAACCTGTGTTACCTTGTGTGATGTACTGTGGCACTGCTGCTGTGCTCCCCGGAACAGCAACAGCCCCCCGAGGAAATAGGTGCACAGATTTCAGCACAAGGTTGTCACCGGGGCGCAGGTGGCCTAAAGGAACTGCAGAGCAAGAACACTTCTGATGCATGGTTTGGTGTCAAAGTCTCTTGTTTTCACACCAGGAGATTGTTTGAAACTGAAGCTTTTGACAGAGTGAGGAAAAGGTGGGAATGGCTGGTGAAAAGAGAAACTTGCAAAGCTGGTGGTTGATAAATCTTGTGATGCTCCATGGGCACTTGAGAATGTTATCTTTATTGTGAGCTCCCCAGGGGAAGCAATGACTGAGTTCAGTCAGCATCCTGGAGCCCTGTCCTGATTAACCAGTGCCCAGGTTTGCCTTGTCGGCATGTGATTGCCACTGACCCAGTGCTGCTGTGTGCCAGGAGGGCTCTTCCCCCTCTCTTAGTGCTGGGTGAGTTACTGGGCAGCCACAACCCAGGAATAGCTGCCTGAAGACAGGGCCGTGGTGAGGGGCAACTGGGGCTATTTTCAGATAAATATTGTCTGCACTGTCACTTTTGTCCTTGAGAGCCTGACTGGGAAGCCAATTTTTCTGCAGTTGGTTGAAAATCACATTGCATCAAACAAATAAATGTTCTGGCTGTGCTTATTGCCGTCCTGGGGGGAGGAAAGTCAATTAGGCAACACTAAAATAAATGTGGAATACTTTGACCAATCTGGCATGAAACAAGAGCTACCCAAGGTATGTCTGAGTGTGTCTCATGAGCGATGTTACACCACGTAGCACTGGAGGCATCGGCATTTGAGGTGGGGATGGAGAAGCTAATGCTGCAGTCTGTGCTCATCCAAAGGCGGATTCCAGGTCCAGCCCAGGGCAAGCTGCTTTGCCAGTCCAGTTCAGAAGGCAGGCCTGCAGCATGCATGCAGGCTGTCTGCAGGCTTGCTGTAAGAGTATTTTAAGTATGTTGCCCTTGGTTTTAGTTTCATGGATAATTTTAGAAAGCATATGCCCGGGTCTCTAATTTCCAAATTACTGCTGCTGTTCCATGTGTCAGATGGTATCTGTTCTTTCGTGACAAAATTTTCTCATCATCACCAGTGACACTCAATACTTTTGCTCCAATGTTGCTACTTTTAGTTCCTGGGAAAGCTGCAGAGCTTGCTATGCTTCCTGATGTGCCCATGGGGAGGGAGGAGGCAGTGGGAGCAGAGGCACTTTTGGGTCACCTTTTTGTTTGTCACTTTTTTGCCTCTTTTGTCATGGAATGGCAATATCTATACTTCAGCACTTCAGGATACTAAAGGAGTGTTGGAAACATCAAAAGTGTTGAGTTCAAACTTAAAAGTTTGCAAGTGTATTTTTAGCCGTGTGGTGGACAAATGCAACCTGACATATTGGTGTCCTTTGGTTGCTCACAATCTCTGTGCAGATGTTAATTTGAGTTCATCTGTCTCCCTTCGAGCCCCACTTGCATCTTAGTGCTGACACCACCTCTGTTTCCATAGCAGCTGGAACACTGTGTGTGTGTGACACACCCAGGTGACACTTTGAGCCCCTGGGATGCCCTGCCTGGAAGCCTGGGCCTGCCTGAGAAGCACTGCTTCCACTTGCTCGTGCTGCAGGGGTTTAAAGAAGATTATCTGCACAGTCAGAGATGGAGCTGCACTTTCAGGTAAAGTGCTCTGTTGCCCCTTCTAAACCTCATCAGAATGTAAGTACTGTGGACTAAAACTTTCCAGTTTGCATATGTGCATCAACCCAGATGTTTTTGGGAAGCTTCAACAACAATGGCACCTGTATTTTTTACTGTTTATTTTATAAACTTTTCTTTATAAAGGTTTAAGACTACTGGGCTGCGGACTAAGCTTTACAGTACAGAATGTTTCGGTTTAATGGGATGGCCTCTGCTTGTGCAGGGAAGAGCCATCCAAACCTGATCAACTGAGAGGCCTTACCATGCTTTCCAGTCTTGCAGACTGAAGTGATTTGGTTTGGTAGCTGCCTCCCAGTTCACCTTGGCAATGCCTGAGCTTAGCTCCTAGGGTACGTAGCCATTTCCCCAGAACTGTGTTTTTCCCCATCCTTTTCTGTGGCCATATGACACCCAGGAACTAGAGGATGACTGTGGCTGGCCTGCTGAAAGGATAAAGGTAAATGGAGAGATGGGAAAAGAAAATTAGGAGCAAAGGGTCGCAAGAGTTGGATTTGGAAGGGTCGTTAACTTTAAATCAGGCAGGCCTATGAAACCATGCAAAACCAGGTGAAATGGTGAGGTCTCAGAGGAGAAGGCAGTGTGTCATGTGGTGGGATAAAGATTGCCTTGTGAGCCTTTGCTGCCCCTTGAGTGCAGGATTAGGGGATGCCATTTCCAGCTCCTTCTGCTACAAGAATCACTTCAGCCTGAGCCTCTGAGTGGGCACGAGGTCAGGGGAGTGCAGGAGAAGTTGAGAACTGCAGGGAGAAGAGGTAAGATATATGGAAGGGAGCCTTGCCTTTCAAATGTATTTGTCTGTGCCACCATGGGTTGCTGTGGAAGTCAGTCAGCACCATCTGCTATTTTTGTCCATTATTTTTCAGTCAGTTTGCTCAGTGCCCAGAGTTCTAGACTTCACCTTAAGCCCCTTTTGACTATGTCTTGTTCCATGTCAAGAACCAAATATCACGTCAAGAGTTCTGAAAGTTGCAGTTAGCTGGCTGAGATGAAGGTCTGGAGCGCATTATCTTAGGTGCAGAGTCTGTTTTGTATACACAGTAAAAGCACCTCATCTCCCTGTTTTATTGTGAAAATAATTTGTTTGAAGTGCTTGGATGTAAGAGCTGAGCACTGGAAGAGGCCATAAAGAAATACTTTTTTCTTTAGTGCATGCTTTGAGCTGTGTGCAGTAAAGAGGAGCATAAGGGTAAGAATCGGTCACAGGAGATGAAATGTAACATTGTCATTTATTCTGTGTCTTGAATAAGATGGGGAACTTCTGGAGAAAAATAAGATGCGATCACATAATTAGACTGTATCATCATACAGGCTTTTCAGGAAGCAACACAAAAGCTCAGAAGATCTCTGAACTATTGAACACCTGGCTTTGCAACCCTGCTAAAATGTTTTTAATATAGATAGGTATGGTATAATACCTCAGACTGAAATAGCTCTAGTTGCTAGGACTGACCTTTTCATTACTTGTTCAGCATCCCTGCACCAGTTAAATGTGTTACTTCTATAAAAAGATTAAAATAGAGCGAAGAAGCAATTTCCAGAAGGATTTTAAGTGCTCTCTGATGGGGACTTCAGCACTTCTGAAAAATACTTTTCTCCTTTTTGCAAATGCCATGATGTGGTGTTTTGGCATTATGGAATGATTAGGGCAGTTAATTGCAGTGACCTGTACTGCACTCATTTGAGAACCCGAGGTAAGCCCACACCCATAAAAAGTCTGCTGGAAATCTCTTTCATTTATTGTCTTGTGGTCAGATATGAGGAAGAAGCTGTGGAATGCGAGTGTCCCACCATGGGCTATGCTGTTCAGCTGTACTGATTAGAAGAGGGTTTATGGATATTTTTGTTGCTGAGCACCTCTGCCTGTCTACCAGTTCTGGATGCTGTAGGAAATTTCTGAGATGGAGTAGAAGGAAGGGGCGGACTGAGTTGAGAAAACAGGGTCACAGGAATGTCTGTTGTACAATAAATAACAATGGGTCCCTTCTTGGGGAAGAAAAGACTGTCAGTTGAGGACTGCATCTCTAGCAACTGTTGTAAGTGAAGGAACTGTTGGATTCATTGGCTCCTTCCTTGAATAGTCACAATAGTTTGGGGTTGTGAAAACTCTAAATCTTGAAAGAAGATTGTTGTGAGATGAAGTTTCCACCTTTTTTTTTTTTTAAAGTTTATTGAGAGTAGGGTTTAAAAACATCTGGTGCCTACATAGGTGTAGTATGACCCTCCTAATCATTACAGGGAAAAGCTTGTAATTTTTCAAAAAAATAACATGACCTGACAATGTTTTAATTGCAAGAAGCTCATTATTTTCATTGTTTTCACTTGTTCCCTTTGAAATTCTATGTTGCACTCTAATGCAAGTCTCATTCTCATAATGTGCCCACCATGTTCAGAGACCCCCACTCTTCCCATACCCTTATATCTCACTGCTGTTCTTGAGGCATAATTAGCATCCTGTAATACCCAGGAATGGGGTGAGTCGTATCACCTCCTCTTCAGGGCTCAATGACACCATCCCTCAGGGCTCTTCCCAGTTTGCTGCTCTCCAAGTTCTCCAAACGGCTGCTGTGTTACCTTGAAATAATTGTCTGATTGTAAATGAGGTTACAGTGGTGGAGGTCAGGGATAATTTTGTGAAAGGCTGGAGTGCAGAATTATAACAAGCAGATGGGCCTGGTGGCGTTTGTACAGTCCTACAGTGCTCTACACCTGCAAGAGCTGCACTGGGCAGAGGTGCTGCCAGCCCAGCTCTTCTCCCTCCTCCTGCCCTGTGGAGGGCTTGGGGGACTCCAGCCTCTTACAGGCTGCCCAGGGCAGTGGTGGAGTCACTGTGCCTGGAAGTATTTAAAAGGTGTATAGATGTGATGCTTAGGGACAGGGTTTAGTCTGTGGCTTAGGCTTGCCAGTGCTTGGTTAACAGTTGGACTTGATGACCTTAAAGGTCTTTTCCAACTTAAATAATTCTATAGTTCTGCCTGAGTGAGGACAACAGGGCTCAGCTGATGAACTTCTCCATTGTTATGCAGGCTAGCAGTTCTCCTAGATTTGTGATAACAGATTTACTATACAAAGAAGTTGATCTGTTTGCAATTCCTTCTTAATTTGGGTTTGCTAAGACATTCTTGTATAAGCTCATTCTGGCTTTATGTGGCTATAAATAATGCTTGGCATTGTAGCTGCCATAGGAAGGACATTGCAGCAGAAAAGATGTTACATTGGATTTTCTGCCAAGACGTGATTTTTAGGAAAAACAGCAGGAACAGAACATTCAGCGGCCCTTAATTGTGACTTTTAAAAGTGCAGATGTTGAGAAGAGCTTTGGAGGAATGTTTTTGTAATAGTTCTGCACAGTATGAGCTGCAGATGAGCTGCATCTGAACTACTGAAAACTTTGTGAGTGGGTTTTGTAATCTAGACTCAGTTCTTCATCTTTTACTGCCACCAATTAGATTTTTATGTCGGTTTGGCACATTTGAAAGCATTTCAGACCTCCATTGGGTCTGACCTCCCAACCTGAGTGTTGTCTGCACAGACAAGCCCCAAACATCTCCCAAGGCTGAGTTGTCCTCTTCTGTCAACTGACTGTGAAATTTGGGAATGGGAGAAGAGCAGGGGAGCCCTGACCCCACTGGTTTCTTTTCCCAGGGGAAAAGGCTGAAAAGGGCTTTCTGGAGCCTTGCGGTTGGTTCAGAGGCTCCTCCCAGCTGAGGCTCTGCACAAGCACCCAGAAGCTCAGGTTCCTCTCGGAATCCTGGATTTACAGTGGAAGAAGGGGTGTTGTCAGACCAGCTGATCACATCCTTCCTCATGAAGTGCACAAATGAGGCTGCTGTGGCCAGCAGGCCACCTTGGCCACCCACAGAGTTCTGTGGCAGGCAGGGGCTGGAAGGATGCAGCGGTGACAGACTAGCATGACCCCCCAGGAGCTCAATGTCCCCTCCTAAGGTCCCAGAGCAGGATCTCCCCAGCAAGACTGGCATGGAGCAGGGAGAGGGTGATTTTTTAAAAAAGCCTAGCAGGAATTTTTTTAAAAAGCCTACCAGACTACAGCTGGGGTTTACAGGCTTTAGCAGATACTGGCTAAGAATGCTGACTGTTTGAGGGAAGTTACATAGGTCACTGAAAACACCATTTTTTGTGCTAGTTTGCTTTGCTGCTACTAATATGTAAAGTTCTGGAATTCAAAACTAAATTTTTCCTAGGTTTGAAATTGTCTGTGTGGTGTGAAGCTGACCACCTGGAGAGCAGAAATTCAGTGCATCAACAGAAAGAAGGCTTTCTTTTTTCAGTGTAATGAATATTTACGAGTAAGCACATCTGACAGGCTTCTAGTAGTAAATATCACTTGAAACCAACTGCTGAATCCAACTGGAATCCCTGACTGTAATAACAGAAGGGAATTAATAGAAAAGGGAATTCACATTCCAAATTCTTCCAGAGTAAGTTATTAAAAATAACAAATTTGGAGGAGGACTAGGAACAGGCTTATCAGCACCTGGAGAATGATGAATTTTGTGATTGCTAAAAGCTGTTGGTGCTGTTGTAAGTAATGTTAGTGTCTGGCACATGCTGACCTTGGAAGTGGTCAGTGGTCCCAATAAATATTGGGAGGAAGCTGACTCAATTCCTTGGGTGTAAAAACCTGGGAATCTCACCCCTGAACAGTTTTGACAGCTATCATATGCTACCTTCTCTGACTTTACTCCCCACTGTCTTATTTTTCTTGCTTCTGTCAACCTCATGTGGAAATTTATGTGCAGAAAGGGTAACAGATAATTCCTATGGTTTTTCAATGGAATAACTACAGATCCTATTGGAGAGAAGAAAAGCCTGTCTGAAGGACTGGCTGGGAGACAGTTCGTAAGTTAGCCCTGGGCTCAGCTCAGGACTTTTTGAGTAATCTAGGGGCAAACTGTTTAATCTGTCTATTCCCCACCTATAAGCTCAGGCTAATAATGCTTCCTGTAGACACACAGCACAAGGGATCTGAAGGTCTTGACTTTAGCTTGGAAAGCCACTGTACTTCTGCAGGAAAAGCAGCAAGACAAGATTAACAGATGGACTACGTTATTTCTCAAACAGACTTTGACAGGGCAAAGCTTTAGCCCATTTTGGGGGACAGGAGGAATGAAGGCAACTGACATAATCTCCTTTTTTAGCTTTCCTCAATCGTGGCATCAAGTGTATCTGCTTAACCTTTGCAGCTGGGGGCTCCTGCTTGAGCTAAGCCAAGTCCCACTGGTTTATCACAGAGGAGCTCTTTGAAGCTGCTCTTGTGTCTGTGTGTCAAGGTGATTACACTGCAGTGCATCCAACTGAGATAGACTTCAGGGACCAAAAAAGTGTGGGAATAACCAGTTTAATGCCTGCATCTGGTCTTGACCGGTATGTGTTCCAGTTACTGTTCAGAGTTGTGCAGCTCCAGCATTTCAGTAAGTTGGAGCCAAGCTGGCCCATGCCTCAGAATGTTAGATTTGGGAATTATTACCTAAAAAGCTTAATTTTAGGCTGTGGCTTACTGCAGTGCCTTGAAGTGCAGCAGAATGGAAGTTCTGCCCCAGGACTCTTGCATGCTATACCAGCTCTGCTTCCTGTAGGATAGAGATGCAGCATATGATTATGCATTTATATTTTGATAGTGATGAAGACACAAATACTTGTCATTCTTTTGTACTTGGTGCTGTATAAATGTATTGAAAGCAATGATGTCTGCATAGGGAGCTCTTGAGCTTAAGACAAGTCAAAATGAGCAACAAAACAGAAAAACAGGGAAAAAAATTAAGGAAACTTTCTTACTTGCATGAGATCAATAATTGCAATATACTTGGAAATGGCACAGGTTTCCAATCTTCTACCCTTAAAAACAGCCTGCTTCCCATAGCAAAACAATAACAAGTGTTTGATCTATAATCTCATGCTGCTGTGGATTAGGCATGTCTGCACTGCGAGAGACTAAACAATTAATACTTACCCAAGCAAGCTTTAAATGAGCTCCTTTGGAGGCCATTAACAAGCAGGTGAGGACAGGCAGATGGCTTCTGGGAAGATGTGTGGGGTTTCTGGGGTGAGCCCTGCGCTGCTCTGAGCTGCAGCACGGACAAAGCAAGCCTTGCTCTCCCCTCTGAGCCTGGCCCGAAGGGGTGAGGAAGCATCTGGCCCATTCCAGATTTGCTATGGCTGCAGCAGCCTCGAGCTCGAGGGGCTAAAGAGGTGCTTCTGAGATAGCCAAGAAGGCTGAGACAATTGGAGAGAAAACCTGGGCCATGCAAAAATTGAGGGGGGACCTTGAAAAAGCACTGAGATGAATTGGGGATGGAGGCTGGTGAGCTGGAAAAGCTGCCTTGAGCTTTCCTTGATGCTG
This sequence comes from Origma solitaria, assembly GCA_013397895.1. Taxonomy (NCBI): domain Eukaryota; kingdom Metazoa; phylum Chordata; class Aves; order Passeriformes; family Acanthizidae; genus Origma; species Origma solitaria. Next base: position 329,945 of record VZRL01003522.1, on the reverse strand, counting down.
TATGTGGGGGGTCACTGTCAATGTTTGAAAAGGGACACAACAGCCCTGTGGCTTTCCTAAGGAGAACCAGACCCTCTGAATGCTTCCTTGCACTGGAAAATGTGGGAGATCAGGCACTACGACCAGCTGAGTTTTTCTGAGTGGTGCTTGCTTGTGGAATTTAATAGCAAGACTACTCCTACTAAGATAAAAGTGTGTGTCTGCGAGAATCACTTTAATCCTCACATCCCTTAGTTCTCAGATTGTCTGTGCTTCCTTTGTAGCAATTGACACTCATTATGTCACAAGTGCAAATTGCCACAGCATGTTTTCTGAAGTTTGATGTAATGAGGAAAGAATTCAGATTGCATTGATACCTCATCATTTTGCACTGATTGTTAGTGGGAACCAACAAAATCTGATACAGCTTTTCTATATTAAGTGTACAAACAATCCATGGGATCAAAACCGCTGACTTCAGTTGTGTCAGATTTCATGATTAATTCCATGTTTCTAGGACAAAAAGCAAACACAGTTGAGAATTTTGGAGAGCCCTCTGTTCTAAAGGGGCACTGCCATGATGTGAGGTGTCTGACTGGCCCTGAAGTGGTTTGGGAAGGGCTGCGCTGTGGTGGGCACTGCCTTGGCGAACCCCTTCTATTAAACCACTGTTCCCCTGCATTGGAGTTGGACTGTTTCCCCACCCTGTTTTGGTGGGAGTTGTGTCCTAGGAACTCTGAGCTGTGATCTGGTGTGCAGGGAGTCAGTGCTTTCCCTGGGAGCTGTTTCCCCGCAGGGGCTGAGGGAGCACATTCTCCAAACAGAGATAGGGAAAGGCATGTGGAGGGCAGCTCTGGCTGTGATCAACAGCCCTGAGCTCTGCAGGAACTGAGACTTTGTGGGAATCACTCCTGCGGTGCTCTGCTGCTCACAGCTCTCCTGGTTCATGTGCCAGCTGTGAGTGGAAAACGTTCTGGAAAGGGAAACCTCTCCCAGTACAAGATGCTGCTCAGGTGGACGGAGCTAAGATAGAAACAAAGCTTTTATTTCAGTTGTAGGGCGGTGTAATACTAGCAGGAGTCACGAGATGGGGCTGTTTTAGCTGAATCTCCCCAGTTCCGTGTCCCTGGCTCTGGGGCAGTTGGACGGGACAGCCCCGTGCCCGGGAGGATGCCCTTGGCTGGAAGGTGGATGTGTGTGCCAGTGTCCTGACAATCAGCACTCATTTGAGCAGGCACGGTTCTGACAGAGGCTTTGCCCCGTGCAGAAGCCGGAAACAGGGAATTTCCTTGTCTCTCACTGCCCCTTTGCATAGCGTGCCTCAGGGCACAGATTTCATCCTCAGCACCGTGGGTAGGGCAGGTGAGTTTTCCTAGGGGAAGTCTTCTGGTTCATTTGGCAGAGATTTCTGTCCACACAGCCAGGAAGAGGTTAAAAGCACATTCAACATCTTTAAACAGTCATATCTTCTCTTTGAAATGCATAAAATGTAGCTTTAAATAAATCCTCATTCTTCTACAGTGTGTTCTTAGATGCAAACAAGCTGAACTTTCTCCCCAGGTATTGTGTGCCTCTAAAAAAAGGCTGAATAAGAGATTTCTGTGACCTGAAACACCTAATTTAGGCTCTGTGGGACTCTGCCATCCAATAAGCTCATTGCTCCAGAGCTCAGAAAAATTTTTTTTAAATTGCATTAAAATAGCAGATGTTAAAAATATGTAGTTTGTGAGAGGGAAAGCTCCCCTCCCCCTTCCCAAAGGCCCGGAATAATAGATAACATTAAAACGACATCTGAGTCTGTGCCTTTGTGCAGTTGAACATCTCATGGTATCTGGACTAAGTGATGATAAAGAAACCAAATTGAATGTGGCTTGGAAGATTTTGTCTGCATCTGTAATCCATCTCCTGATTTCTCTTTCACTATGAGGGGAGAGGCACAGTGAGTGCTGTAACAAGCACCAGGCGCTGCAGGTTGGATTTAGCCTGAGTGTAAGTTAGCATGGATCCTCTGTGGGCAGAGGAGCTGCATGCTGAGAATGTCCCAAGTCACTGTTATATGTAGATTAACAGCTAATTACACTAATTGCATTCCCAGTTAAAGTACAGAATCGCCATTGGTGTTTGCTACTAAATATCAGCTCATTGAAACAAAAAAGCATGGTATTTGTGAGGCACCTGTGGAGATTTTTAGAGGATACTCCTAAATTGCTAGCACTTGATGGATCATGTTCTTTGCCTTGCACAACTCCTTGCACGAGAAATGAGCTAACACAGAGCTTACTGCAGGCTTGGTGGCCAGGAATTAGATGTCCAGATATCAGCAGAGCTGCTGTGGGGTTTAAATGTGTGTAAAAAAAAGTCCTCCAAACTATAGTGCTTCCAAAATAACTTGGGGTGACCTTGTAGCTTTGGGTTATTTTGAAGTGTGGTCATTAATCTGCATGAGTTGGGCAGCCACCACTTTTCCTCTGAGTATAAAAATCAAAAGAGGAGGACGAGGCTGTTTCTAAAACTCTTGGAATGTAAAATACTAAATAGAAGGGAGGTTTGGGTGAGAGGAAATGCTGGATTGAAAACAGGAGGAGACTGTGGAAACTGTCTTGGCTTATAGCTTGGGACATGGGAATGCAGGCTTCTGTCATGGGCATGAGTCATGCTTAAGTATGTGTGGTTCCAGCAGAAAAAAGATGCAGATGGCTGCAGAAAATAATGTTTATACAATGCTCACTTAAAAATGTGTTCTTTCCAGTTGTTACATTGCTTGAAGCATTAGGGCTGAGAAACCTGAACATTCGTCAGGGTTTCTTCGCAAATACGTATTGATGGCTCCAGAGAAACCCAAGGTCTGCGGGGTTTTTGCAGCTGGCTACTCTTACAAGAAGCTTGATTGCTGCACTTCTGAGGGAGAAACCACAGGGACGAGCAGATTCCTCCTGTTATGCCAGTCCGGTCCCACTGGAGCCGGTGCCGTCATGCCAATGGTAAAAGAAGGAAGAATTCAACCTTTGGTTCTTTATAGCGCATCTTGGGACATGGGATGTGGCAAAATACGGATGTGTTTTATGGATACAAGTGCGACAGTTGTATGTCAGTATCCAGAGCACTTTTGTGCTGTAGCAGCCAGGAGCTTCTTGAAACCTGGTCCTTAGCATGTTTGGAACAAGGGTTAGAGTTACCCCAAGAACTCAGGAGTACAGCATTTTCACTGCACTAATCTACTTTTCCTCTTAAAATGTTAATAAATGAAGTGTTGTGTTTGTATAACTTGAAGCACTAGATGTTTTCTGAAGTTTCCCCCGACTTAATTGCACTGTCAGGGGTAAAATTTCTCTCTGTCATAGAAATCTTTCTAAGAAGCCTATTTTAATCATTCTTTGCCAAGTACAAGCACATTTATCCACAGCTGCTATGATAACTCCTAAATGAAAGTAAAACTGACACATTCGTGCTGGAAATTGGAGCTGCTCTTGTTGGATGCATGCTAAGCATCAGATGTGTAACAGCTGTTTGTTTTATGGGCTTTTCTAAAGGTGGCTTTTCAGTGAGGTAATGCATAGTTCATCTTTTAGTGTAACTCTGTCATTACAAAGCTGAATGTCCTCCACTGCAGGAAGAGATTTCATCTCTGAGCTGAGGGAAGGGCAAGGTAGGAACAAAGGCAGTGCATCCAAGTGCAGGTTATTCCTAGAAGCTATATTCAGGTTGAGTTAGCAAATGATTAGTTTTCAAATTTGATCTATTTTCAATGTCTGCAGAAGAGTACTGTATCATTTGTGAGGTTTGGCTGTAGTCACTGGAGAGTCCAGAGCCTGAAGAGCACTCAGACAGACAAGGCCTGTCTCCCATGAGCACTCAGCCTTCAGAAACTGCTTGGGCAGATGTTTTGGTGCACTGCATGTGAAAAGTATGAAACTGAGGTGCTTTACAGATTGCCCCTTTGTAGCAGGGCACTGGTAAATTCACAGGACAGCTAATTGTGAGCTCAACCAAAGCTGTCTTTTAGTATGCCATAAAAAGCGGTAGTGACCTCCAAATTCACTTTTGGGATATTGATGTAAATCTACTCTGATCTCTGAATCATGTATACCTGAGAAAGTCAAATATTACCCTTTAAAATGAGGGTGAAGACAATTCATGTTCATGTACTCAAAGAATGCTTGTCAAACGATGCTCTCTAAAACATGAACTTCCTTACCAGTTACTGCTTTTTAATATAGTAACCAGTGGAATTATTCACGGGTGCCTAACTCAACCTGGCAAAAATACTGCATCTTCTCACAGAGAAAAATTCTCCTACCTGTTCCTGTATAGTGTAAAAGATTTAGAATCACATTTCCTTATAGTGTTATATATAGACTGTAGGCTGAGAAGTTATTTCAGTCCTTTATGATTCTGGTTGTACAGAAAGCTACAGTTATGAAGTGAATTACATGCAAAAAAGATTTTGTGAATGTGACAGTAAAATGACAGTTCTTGAGTACTTGGGTCAAGAAATGGAAATATTCCAGTTTTCATAGTGGGCAGCTCTCGGCATGGTAGTTTATATATCAAGGCTGCCCCTGAGATGGGTCTGCTGTGCTGTAATTAGGACTGTAACAGAAGGGCTGCTCAATAAAGAAGGTAATTTAGGTAGCTCATACAAAAGGTGGGAGGAAGGAAACAAAATAACCTTGTTTTGCAAATAAGCTCTCTAAAATTGAGCAAGGACATCCGAGCATAGCAAGGAGCAGAGCCGTGTTCCTTCCCTACTGAGGTAGCAATGGTGCAGACACATTTCAAGTGCTCATCTCTTAAGGATGTTTTCAACTGAACCCCTTGAGGGAATTTCTCTCTGTGATTTTAGCCAGAATAAGAATAAATTCAGTGAATGACATGGAGCTGACTTTCTTTTTTACCTGCAGTTAGCGACTTGGTTTTTGCTCCTGTAAGCTCTTTCCTGATATACTGTAGGGAATTTAGAAACTGGACCACCACTTCTGTAGCAATTGCAATAAATCTCATCTGTACCTTCCAAAATATACCTTCAAGGGCGATAAACCAACCCTAATGCTAAAGCAAATCACCCAGGTGTAACCAGGATGGGTTACAGGCCAGGAATTAATTGTTCAAAATCACTGACAATTTGTCCAGACTAACGTCCTTTTATGAAGCTTCCTGCCTAGTGGTGAGGGCATTCAGCACATATTCCTCCACCTTTTTAGGGGCTGGAAATCAGCAGAGGGGTTTGAACATACATGTCAGGCTTGATACCTATGAGACTTAGTATGTCTGAACATTTCCTTTTTCTTTCCTAATCCCAGAGTGTGTCTTAATGATGACCAGTGGGACTGAAGTGCCTCAGTCTGTACATCTTGGCTTAGGTTCCATGTGTGTAATACAAAATACAGCACAGGGTGAGCACTGAGGATGCTCCCAACTTCTGTTTGTAATGCCACACATAAAGAATTAGCAAGAAGAGTTAATGAAAAATAATATAAACAAATAAGGAAGTTTCAGTCTTGTATCTGTTACCTATAAATGTTTCATTCTTCTGTTTTATCATATCCTTGCTATCAGGCAATGGAATGAGAAAGGGAGGATATCAGACTCTGGCTATGTTAAGTTTCCAGAAATAATAAGATGACTAAAGTAAATATTTTTGCACTCAAGTCTTATCGAAATATCTTCTAACTAGAACTGTGTGCAAACTAAATTTTCTGAAGTTTTTATTGCCAATTATTTATGCAGTAAGTAGGACAAAATGTTCTTAGGAACTATAATTTCTCTAGCCTCTCTGTAGGCTTGCATTCTTGCTTCTTCACATTTTTATTCTTCTTGCTCCTAGAAACTGGAGGCATTTTCTGAAGCATCCAGCACAAGTTTAAAAATGGAAGCCAGACTCCCCTAAGGATAATTCCCACCCATAGTTGGTCCAGCTGCACTTGCTTTAGAAACCTATCAGGACACTGTTTTTCTTAGGAAGGCAGGACAACATTGCCAAGGATATTTTCAATCCTTAAAAAAAGATTTACTGTGGTTCCAGTAAGAAAACACATGGTTACAGCATGGTTACATTTGTCTTAAGGCAAACTGAAGTACAGGGGACTCTGCAAGCACAAACCCAAGAAATAGAAAACCTGTTTCTGAAAATGAGTGGTAAAGTGAGAGGGAGTAACTTATAAATTATGAGGAAGAAGAATAGCTTACAAATTCTAGAGAATCTGGAATTAAGTGAAAGCTAAATAAATATAACTGCAGAAGTTATTGTGTTTTACACCAGGTGAGGAACTTGTATCAAATTATTGTGTACATCATATGAAAGGAACAAAATGGCATTAATCTTTAGGATGTTAATAATTTCCTTTGCTCTTTGGGACTTTTAAACTATCACGGATGTTTTCCTTAAGAGAAATATTACCTTTTTCAGGTAGATTGGCATCCCCGGAGGATTAACAAAATACAATTTTGAAAACCCTTCCATTTTTGTTGTGTTATCAGTGTTGTCAGAGCACCAAAAGAGCTTGCAGCACGACCAATCTTCAAATGAGCATTAATGTTGCAGCTCAGAGAACTGCTTCCAGCTCCCTGCCTGCATGCAGGTATTGCTCTGCCCCAGCACCTGAGAACCTGCTGCTGCCTTGTGGTGAACAAATGCACCTGAGCCTGGAGCTGGAAAGAAGATTGTGCTGTGCCTCCTGGACTCCCTTTGGCTCTAAATCCTCAAGAGCCAGGGGAGTTCTCTGCAGAGGCACCTATAACCATGCCCTTAGGGCACAAATACACCGAAGACAGTGGGTTTAGAGCAAGTGAATAGACTTGTCCTCTGTGTGGTTTGATGAATTCCACATAATTTTCTGCTTTATACTGGAGTCTTTAACAAACAGGAGCAATCCGGAACAGTTGTGAAGCTTTTTGCGAGATGATGCTCCTAAGCTGCTAGCACAGCAGGCAAACCCCAAACTGCTCTGCAAGCTGAGAGTTTTATAGATAACAGGTTTATCAAGGAAGGCTGAATGCACTGCAACACTTTTGAATCTTAGCTCTTCACTATTGTTTTTGTCTTTATCCTGATGCCTTTCTCACTAACTGACACTTATCCTACCCTTATGTTACCATCTATTCCCCTGCCACTGAGGATGATGTTGATACTCATGTTAGAGGCCTGATATGCCACCAGGAGAATCCGAGGATGTTGATATGCCAGAGAAAAGTATTTTCTGTCCCGAAATGATAAATATGTGTGTTGTACTTTCTTGGCTTAAAGATCTGATTCCCAGACTTGGCTCCCTCCCCAGATTACAACATCCTAAATCAGGATCCCACTGAGTGAGGTGGTCTCTGTAAGCCAGTTCTGGTTCAGCTCTTCTGATTCCTGTAATACAGCAACAAGCTCTCAATATTCCAGAGAGCTTTCAAAATGTGACTCAAACATGCTCTTTTGAGCTCTTTAGTAGTGTGGCTTTTACTGACCAGACTCCTGAGAAGAAAATACTGAAGGGGTTTCCTTTGGTCTTGTGGAAAAAAAAGTATGTGTGCAAAAGTTGGTGAGCACTTTGCTCTTGATACACCTTTAAAAACGATGCTATCAATAGTAGTGTTAAACAGTTATTTGATAATGACAATATCTAGTTGAATGTATGGAAAGTGTCTGAGAGCTGTTACGAGACCAGGCTTAGGCACTCATTTTTAGGTAAGTTACCACCATTAAAACACTTGGGCCAGGAGGGTGTGAGATGGAACCCTGTTCTTCATAAACTTTGTGTAAGTTCAATTATGCTTCAGAATGAATTGAAAATTACCGTGAGGTGTTTCTTGAGGGGAGCATGAAGGATTTTGAGGGTCCCACAGAGAACATAATTTTCTTCCAGTAGGATACCTTTGATTTAAACCTGCCTAGATGATACCAGGAAATGGAACTTGTAGGTATGTACACCTTAACAGCTGGGTCTGAGCCTTTCTTGAAGCGGGGGGAGAAATGAGAAGGTTTGTGCGCATGCTGAGAAGTGAGACCATAGCAAAAACAAGCCCTTGGAGGCCTCCCAGCTCTAGCAGTGGATTGTTGGAGCTCCTAAGTTCTGATCTCAGCAGTTGTGTTGTTTTGTGCCATGTTCAGTGCCCTCCTGCCAAGTCTCTCCTTTTTCCCATGGTGACCTGAGGTTCATGGCTCTGGCTGTGCCCTTTGGAACAAGCCCTGGTGTTCCTCTAGGCTTGCACTGGGCAATTCCAGCGTTGATCTGCCACATGATTAGGAAAATGCATTCCCAGAAGTTGCTCTGGTGAAATTTGAAAAGGGAGTTGTGGCTTGAAATATGCTTTATTTTTTAAAGAGACGAGGACTTTGTAATTTAGTTGTACGGCTGCTGGTCTTTAAGAACTAGGTATAGACCTAAAGGACTCTGGATTTTTCTTCAGAATTGATTTTTAAGTGTTTGGAGCAAGCTGCCTAATGTACATAGCAATCTCTTGTAATTTCTGTGGAGTGAATAAATTGTATGAGGGAGAATCTGAGACAACATTCTGCTGCAAGCTGACCTACTGCTCAATGCATCTGTTCTGCTTTTTGGGTTATTACTAGCCTTTATCTGCGTGCTCCAAAAAGTAACAAATTCTGCTGACAAAGCACTGTTGTTCCCTGTACAACTCCACAGGAGAAGCTGGCAAATAAACTTTGTGCCAGCCTGTTTGATGCAACCAGTTGGGGAGTTGTGTTTATTGAGTGAAAGTTACAAGCAAAATTGGGTTCTCCATAATTTTGTCCTTCTGTTTAATTTCCAAGTTTAGCAGATGCATTTCTTTTAAACATGAAAGTTACCAGATGACAAAATCCTAGTTAAACTCTGAGGAGTTTTTTTTTATTTTCAGTGTTAGCTTCCTCTAGATCACTGGAAACAGCACAAATGAGAATGGATGAATAACATCTTCCAACATGTTCATCATCCTTATTCTCCCTCAATGGGAGTTGCTTCCTGTCGCTTTATATAACAGCTCCTCGCACTATTCCTTTTAATAATGAGTAGCCAAATTGTTGCAGGCAGTGGGTGTGTTGCAGTTTCCCTCACTGTGAATATTCCCCACCATCCCTTTTTGACCTTTCATATTTTTTCATTAATCAGCTAAATCGAAATATCATTGGCTGTTCAAAGGGGTTTGCTTATGTGTTAGTCAAGCTCTAGAACTTGCTCTGTAAAATCTCTGTAGCACAGCTCCTGCACTGCTCTTTTTGGGCTTTACCTGGCCCTGGGCTGGCCCAGGCTCCCCAGCCATGTTGTGAAAAGCATTCCCAGTTACTCATGTTGCACTTGACCTCCTACATTATTGCTGATCCATCTTGTTTGATAGGTACTAAAGGTTGATTTAAATATCCTTTTGTGCAGTAACTTTATTACTAATTTACATCCAATCATACTAACATGAATGTGCCGCTGTGGTGGCCCCACAAGGTCAGAGCTGGTCTTTCTTCATGTCAGAGCTGGAGGGGTCAGCTCTGGGGTCAGTTCTTGACCTGGTTATTGAGGTCAAGTGGGATTATGTTGCAAACAAAATGCCTGCAGGCATCAGTGTGAAGGTGCTGGTGGCACACACACCTCCTCATTAAGAGCTGGTCTGGCATCCCTGCCTTATTTCCCAGAGGTGGCCAAAGAGCCATCACAAGACAACTTCAAATTTAATTTGGAAAGAAAATTGGAGACTTATTGGGTGTTCTGTGAACTTCCCAGTGCATCCCAGTTAGTGACTGTTGTTACACTGAGGCCCAAATCAGGAGAAACAACTGTAAGTGCCCCCCTTGCCAGCTGGTAGCAAAAAATATTTTTCTTTCTATTTGTTGTTGGCAGTGGACAAAGGGGCTTCAGTAAAGATCCAGAGAGCTGAGTGCCTGATTGCCCACCTATGCTCATATATTTTGGTTCCTATCTGTTGACATGCCTATAATGAGCACAAAGCTGGGCTTTTGTTGGTGTATTGTAGTGATTTTCTGTATGGCTTATAACTGTCACTTCATCTGCAAAGGTCATTATTTGGGGTTTTCCCTTTTCTTAAGGTCTCCTTTTACAGTAATTAAGCATATGCAAAGTAGAGAAGCCAAAATAATACAACACAAATGCTCAGAAGCCCTAAGCATGACTTAGTTTTCTAGTCACCTCTAACCTTTCCTTGACAGGCTTCTGTCTTATTTAGGCAGTGAAACTGAGATATGAAAATTCAATTTTTAAGGAAGAGTCAGATTCTGATTTCTCACCTGCTTGCCTTAGGATGAATCTGGATTCCTAACAGAATAACTGAGTGTTTGCAGATGGTAATCCCACATGAGATCAGTCAAGGCTGTCATACCTCAGCCTGAAAACTGAGTGGATGATGAAAACTTGAAGCTGTTTTTAGAGCAGATGAGCAGCACAGAAGCATGAGTCAGCTCTGCCGTGTCAAGGTGTTATAGGGAAATTTCATTAAAGCAGGCTTTGGGGGAAAAGGGTCATTGTAGAAAATGGGTGGGAACAAGTGATAAGTTTAATATCAGTGTTAAGAAGAGGATTGAGCAGGCAGAGTGTGTATGTGCAGGTACCTTATCATTCCATGGTATGAATGTGTGAAGACAAAATAAGCTTTGCCAATTTTATATCTTGCCTTTTTCTGTGATAAAATGGTTACCTGCTCCTCTGTCCTTGTGCTGAGGATGTTTCTAACCATTTGTTCATTATGTGCTTATTCAGTCTGCACTAATGGTTTGGGTTTTCTTCAAATAATCTCTCTCTTTATCCATTAGCAAGTTGTTCTCCCTATTTGTATTTTGAGTGGTGTTTTACTCGGATTTGTCCCATTAGTTAGCTGATGGCTTTGAGCCAACACCTGTAGTGGGGGAAGATAAGGAAACAGATTCATAAAGTCATTGGAGCAGCTAAATGTAGGTAAATTCCTGGAAGGGATTTGCACAGTTTAACAAAGGAGGCTGTTTCTTGGTGAGGCAAATATTAGCAAATTCAGGTAGCAGCTTTTGTAAAATTCATTCAGCATTTACCTGTATATTTAAGTCCTTTAAATACCCTTGCAAATCTGGGCTTGATCCTTCTAGTTCCTAGAGGTATCTTTTACTTCCAGGTCAAGAGGCAGTCTGTCCAATTTTGTGTATAACCTATATATATATGTATATACACACACACACACATGTGTATGTATGTTGAGTCCAGACCTTAGTCATGACTACCCTTACCCAGAGTTCATGGCTGTAAGCTATTTATCCTTCTTGTGCCCATACATGCAGATTGCAGATCTCAGTTTTCGTACATAAAAACCTCTCTGTATAAATCCACACATGCAGAAAGCCTTACCTTTGGATCCCATCTATGACAAGCGAAGTTTGACCATGACTTGGGGCAATAAAGAGATTCTGGAAGTTTTATTGATAGCACATAAACATCACTGTTTCCTTGATCTATGTGAAATAGAGATGTTGACAAATACATTTTAAATTGTGGCATTTGCTCTGGGTGATGTGTTTTTGTTCTTTGTCAAATGTGTAGTTTCATTTTTGACTTGTCAGAAACAGGCAGTTTTTCTCCCTGTAGCCCATGTAACCTTAGTCTTCGCTGAGATAAAAGAAATTGCCATTTTTTTTCCAGCTTGTGGCTCATTTATTGTACTGGAATTGCACCAAAGATTAATGTCTAAAGTTTTGGCATAGTTGCTTTCTTAAATTGGAACGGTGAACTTGTGGGAAATTTAAGCCACTTTCAGCATGGGAGACAGCAAAACAATTAACCCATGTGGTAGCGTTCAGATTGAAATCACTGACATGATCTCATCCTGCATATAACTTTGAATGTTTGGATGTCAGCAAGAAGGCTGAGGAAAAGAAGAATAGATTCAGCATCAGAAAGGAGTTAATCTTCCTCTTCCTGAGGGTTTTGCAGTGTGAGGAACCCTTCAGCTCCTTCCTTTCCCAGTACAAGTCATGTGTCACGAAAACCAGATGTGAATAATACTAAGCTATCAGCTCATCCTGATATCAATTGGCACAATTTGTGCCTGATAATCTGCCTACTCATCAGCTGTGCCATCTTGCTCCAGGACTGCTTGTTCTGTCTGATTAGTTGCATGAAAGGGAATTTGTGAGGACAGGACAAGGAGCAGTAGGAGTACATTGTTCTTCTCTTTATTCTCAGTCTTACAGGTCTGATCATGGCTACTTTTAAAGGACCTACTTGAGGCCTCAACTCGGTGGTGTGCTGAGCATCCAGAGATGAGTTTGTTTTTTTGGAAGTCATAACTCAGCCAGGATTGGCAGACAAGAGGGACAATTCTTGCCAACTGAATGGCATTTTGGTGCTTCCCATATCTACCTTCCCTGATCTCAGACCTCTATTGATGATTCTTAGCCTCTTCTCTCATTCTTCAGCCACTTTTCCCAGTGGTTCTTGTGGTCATGGTAGTCCCAAGTGGTTTTTCCTGTTAGACATTTCATGGATTTATGTCATGATTCCTGTGTGCCCAAAGCATACGTTGGTACCTTAGTGTCTGTTCACTGCTGTGGTTGCACTTTGAGCAGTCATCTCTGCTGCTTCTTTGGTTTTAATTCTAACTTTTCTTTTGTGAACTTCAGAAACATAAGGATGAGGTGGTATTTATATCTGACTCTCCAGGCTGGCTTGTTAGAGGGAGGCACAGGACTCTGTCAGGAAAAGGGAGCGAGGCTTGAGGCTGTGCATGTGTCAGAACCCTGTGCTATCCAGGGGCTAAGGCTGTTTAATGTCTCTAAGGCACTCTGTCTTCTCATTTCTCCTGAGTGTGTGGTATCTATCACCAGTGGAAGACATGGAATGACAGGCCCTTTCCTCACATGTGATCCTGCCAGAGCTGCCCTGGTGCTGCTGGGTCACGTCCACGTTGTGTGCTTGGAGATCTTCACCTGGCACTCAGTACAGCTCCACTGTGCTTGGGCTGAGCACCTAACCCTTGCTTTCATCATCTGCCAAACTGCTAGAGCATAGCTGGTAGCTGTTACCAGCTATGAATCCCTCTCCCTTTCATCCCCAGATGAATCCCTCTCACTTTTATCTTTGATTGTTAAATTTTATTTACGTTAGTCCTACAGGAACAGTGATGAGACCAAGGTCATGGCACACCAACATCTGTTACCTTTCTGTCTTGTCCCCTGAAGATCAGATTCATTTGTTGTCTCCCCACCCTCCTCCAATTGTACAGTTTAAAGCTGGTTTGTGCTGTCAGCAGCTAATTAATAGTATATTTCACTGAGGCTAGCAGCAACCCATGTGGGTTGCAGACCCTGTAATCCTGTAGCTGAAGTATTGGAAAATTTTACAGATAGCTTTACAGATAGCTTTACAAAGCTGCTTTCTATCTATTTGGTAAAGAAATGGATAGTATTAGGGCTGCCAGGGAGAGGGTTCATTTCAATGCATTTAAACTTCAGCAGGTAGCAAAATCAGTGTGTTGAGCAATCAGTAACAGTCCTTGCCTGTTCATATGGCTGCAGAGTTTGTGAGCAGCTTTTGAAGTTCAGGCTCTTCCCACCACACTCAAGTCAGCACGAAGTGCTCCGAGTCCCCATTTCATTCACCCTGGCATGCTTGCATAAACCAGGACTCTGAAGGCCTTGGATAGTGATCCATGTCCCTGCTGGGTTTTGAGATGGGAAGTCATCAGTGTCATTGAGTACAGCCCTCCTGCTGTTGTGGCCACATCACAAGTATGTACTCCCAGCCCAGTTCTAAAGCCAGGCTTTCACCAGGGGCTGGGAGGAGCTCCCCCGGAATGTCTGATGTTTGGGCCAAGGGCTTCTGCTGTATTTCTGCTGCCAGCCACTCCAGCCCAGTCAAGCTACAGAAACCTGCCTTTGCACTTTGGTCAGTTCTTGCTCTGCCGCAGGCACGAGGGATGTGGTCAGACCCCGCAGCCCAAAGCCATCCCATTTCCCTGTGTTCAGTGGGGTGCCATGACCAAGGGAGCACTTAGACCTGCATTAGACATCACAGCATTTAGAGGCTCTCTGAATGAGTGCAGCAAGGTATCACAGTGGGATTAAAAAAAAAAGACAAACTTTAAACAATCTTTGCTTCATTTAAAAAATGAAAAAAAATACTGTATCTACTTCTTTTGCACTGTTTTTATCTGCAGACAGCCTGTGCAAGGTATGATGTGGAACTGCTCTTGTAAGTGAAATTAGGAGCTATGGAAAGTCCACTTTCTTGATCAAGGGGGCAAGAAATAAGTGCTACATTATATGGAGAAGCAATTCAAGTTTGTGTTAGTTCTTCTGACAACCTCGTAGAAATTCAATGCCTCCTTGCTAGAAAAATTGACCCTCTTCTTTCATCTGTTTTGATGCACTCTAATATAAAGCATTAATTTGAAAAGACATTGAACGCCTGTGGATGTGTTCCTGTGTCACCTGCTCTAGGTGACCTTGCCTTGGCAAGGGAGTTGGTCTGGATGATCTCCAGAGGTCCCTTTCAACCCTAATGATTCTGTGACTCTGAAATGGCTCAGTATTTCTGGAAACTCTTTTTGGACAACCTTTGAAAGGGACTGGATGTTGCAAAAATAATGTTATTTCACCCTTCCATTTGGAGGGCTGAGTATCTTTCCCACACTGGACGGTAACACAGTAACTCAGGCCTGTAACACAGAGGTTTTATGGCCTAAAAAAGTAGGTGGATGGAGGTATTTTATTCCTATTTTTAAATGACCATAGTGGCCCAGAGAGATCTTCAGTGTGATGGTCTGTAGCAGAACTAAAAAGCAAGATGAACTTCAACCTGTCCCTGCTCCTAAAGGTTTCAAATACTTTGCATTTAATATTAGATATGCAGAGGAGATGTTTAGATATCAGTGACAGTCCATGCAGATGCTGTCAAACATCCTGTGAGCTCTGCCTTTCTCCAAGTGCTGGTCAATCCAGATAAGGTGGGAGCAGTTCAGCCCTAGAGCAAAGTTAGCAGTCAGGTTGCTGATGGAAAATCTTTTCCTTACAATAGGAAAGGAGGACATGGTTTCCTAGGGCATAGTGTCCAACCCACCACTTGTATGAACCAATTTTAGATTGTAAAACAATTTTTTTGTTTAAATTAATCATTAGGACCCGTAATCACATTAGTGACTAAGCAATTACCTGTATTTTGGCAGAAGAGGGGTTGTTTTTAGGCTTTCTTGTACTGCTACAGACTTCCTAAAAGCTGCTTTTGTGGGTGTCTTACTGCTGCTCATCTTGTGGCTGTTATTGATGATCTGAGTTCAGAGCCCCTCTCTCTTAGGCATTGTACTCTGAGGGCCAGGAACAGAGCTTGTGCTCAAAGTGTGGTGAGAAAAGGAGCAGGGTAATAATAACTGTTATCTGTCATCTCAGTTTACATAGAGGCAAAAATCCCACAAGAATGAAAGCAGTGATGCTTTGGGATGATACCTGGCTTTCTATAACTACTAAAATTCCCATTATTCCCTGTATAGATTTGACTTAAGAGATTTAAACAAAAAAAATTTAATTTATGTCCTAGCTGAAGATATTCTTCTGCCCCCATCTGCTCCTTTATTCTCTCTCTGAATGGTCTGTTGCTGTGCCACAAACTGAATGCAGATCTCATGTATTGCAGGCTTGGATGTTAGTTTTGGTACTTCAGTTTCATGTCTTGGCAGATGAGACTTATATTCTTCAGCTGAAATAGTTGGCAGTGACTGCTAATGGTGATTAACTTCTATGGATGAATTAGAGAATGTCCTACCAAATAACAATTAAAAGGGATTTTTTTTTTTCAGATTACTGTAAGGCTCTTATTTAGTCCTGCAATATTGTGGAAGTTTTGTTCAATTAGGATCTTTCTAGGGTAAGTTTCTGGATCAGTCTTCTCTCTTCTGAGCCATAGTTGGACTATGTTGACACTGCCTCTCCAGAGACTCCTCACTTACACAAATGTATTTTACTTTGGTCTTAACCTACTGATTCTTTGCTGCTGAAATGAATTGCCTTTGAAATGAGGCTGCTTTGCCTCCTTTCTGAAACTATTATCTGCCTTCCCTGGTGCCATAATTCCAGTGGGGGAAATATTTAAACCAGTCAGACTTGTTTTGCATCTGTGGTATTTTTATACTTACCACCTCTTACTCTGGCACAACACAAGGGGAAGCATGGACTCTTCGCTTCTTACTTGGTGGGAAAAGCTGTATTCTTTCATTTTGGCTTCATGGCCTTATCCAGCATTGTGCTTTTGGAACACATCAACTAAGCAGCCATTTTAAGGACCTTCCAGCTACCACAGATTCAAGCCATTTCTCTTTGCTAGCCCTGCTGCTTCTTCCTATACTTTTACCTATGTTCATCCTATTTTTTCTGGTGGAATGCAGAAAGTAACACAAGTGTGCTAGAAGCTATACCTGCCTTTCTGATAACTCTCCTTTGCTCTGCCTGCCCCTATGTCCTTTAACAAAACAAGTGCTTCAAAGATCAGTCTCCAATGGTAACTAAAGACTAGGGTATCTTGCTAATTCTTCACTCTCAGTATGTATCGAGATGGTGGGGGGAGATTTTTCCAAGGGTTTTTACTTTGCTTCTTATTTGATTTTTTTTTCCCCATAGTGCGTCTTAGATCAGCTGATCATGGGTGACTTTCAGCCCACAAAAACACAGCATGGTGAGCACAATGTACCCTGCTTGACTTTGAGCTCATATTTTTGCCCTCCCCACTGTGACACACACATCTTATTCTTTGCCAAACAAAGAACATTTTGCACTTAAGATGAAAATAAGTGAAATGGCAATGGCAGAATGCCCAAACTTGCTGTTTCTGCTTTTTGTGCAATAACAGTGCACAGTGGCGTTTTGGAGTCTGATGGGAACAATAGCAAAGCTCTGTGCAGGAGAAATGCATGTGGCTAAGTGATCAAAGAGGGAAGAAACTGATTATGCAAACCTGGAACAAATATAAAAGGGATGCTTTTTATTACAAGGTCAAAGTAATTAAATGCTCAGTTAGAATAGCCTTTGTCATTCACTTAAGTAATAGCTACTCACTCAGATTCATCTTCAGTGTCCTCTCTGCCTGCTGCTTTAAGGTGACTTATGAGCAATGAGCCATCTCTTTATTTAAAGAATTTCTGGAAACGTGGTTGTTGCCAAGTCTCTTGCCCACGGGTTCTTCCAGCTGTCCTTAGAACACCTTGGCGTGAAGAACACTCCTGGAGCGCAGAAAGCTCTGGGGTTAAAGCCCTGATGTGGGCCCCATTCACCAAGGGTGATGTGCAGGAATGCCCTTCACTCATTTTGGAAATCTTGCCTT
The DNA here is from genome assembly GCA_013397895.1 of Origma solitaria. NCBI lineage: Eukaryota > Metazoa > Chordata > Aves > Passeriformes > Acanthizidae > Origma > Origma solitaria. The sequence continues at coordinate 312,708 of VZRL01003522.1, read as the reverse complement.
GAGAAAATGGGGAAGCAAAATCGAAAGGACGAAATGCTGTCAGTGAGCTCAGAGTGCTGTGCAGAGCTGTTCCAGGGGTGTGGTGTGGTGGCATGCCATCCCCCTGGAGTGCCAGGTGTGGTGCTGAGGGCAGTGGCAGCACCAGCTCTCCTCTGGAAAATATCTGCTTTCCTCCTGAGAGGTGCCTTTCCTCTCTGACTGAGGCCAGTCCTGAGGCAGGGACTGCATTCAGTTGAGGGAAATATGACTAAAAATGGGTGCTGCACTTGCATTTCAATCCCCCAGCACACGTGTGTGTATAGATAGGCAGGCAGCATTCATCTGCCACTGCAGTGCATGGAACTGAACATGTCAGGGGACACTGCACAGCCATCCATCCTTCTGTCCAAAAGTCTTGAATTAGTACTTCTGTCTTGTACAGGGACAGATTATTTCCTTCTTGTTTCTGGAGGACTGGCACGAGCCCATGAAGAAACTGAATAAAAGGATTTTGAGTGTGTCAGAGACTGGCCTTTACCAATAAGCTTAGACACTGAACTGTACAGAATGGGCACTGTCTTCAAAGCTCTCTGAATTACTGAGAGCTTCACAAAATAATTTATATGGAGGGACTTGAGGAGACAGACTGGTCCAAAGTCAGGTGTACAAGTATTCCTAACATGCTAACTCAGGTTATTCAAGAGCACCCATGCAGTCTTCCTGTGGTGTAGGATGAGCACATCTTAGGTTCAGTTTACTTTCACCAATATTTCTGGTGATTCAAAAATTAAGTACAATGAACTTCAATGAACTTCAACTACTGTCTCATTTTCAAAGTTGGAAATGAAAAACAACAACAAAACAAGAACTTGAAAATAACCTTTGTTAAATACTGCAATCTTCAAATAGAAGTTTGGGAAATAATAGAGCAAATAAGTGGGTTTGAACTGAAGAAACTTCAGGTTTTGGTTTCTTCTGCAAGCAAAATAAAAGATTAGCAAAAGGCTTTCATCAAACCACCACAGCATTTTTAGGAAAAGTTTAATCATTCAAAAGTAAAAACCCTCTTACCCCACTGTAATCCTCTTCAGTGTTTACATTGAATTTCATGAGAGTCTTGCTACATGAAGTAGCAGTAAATCTGAGTTGCTTTTATCTTACATGACAAAACTAAACCACTATCTTAAAACTCTAATGCAATGGATCTTCTCCCAATCTACCTTTCAACAGCTTTCTGTTCAAAAGGATGTGCTCAGGAAAATTCTTCTTTGGGGCCTTTAGCAATTCCGTGTGTTGATTTACCTGAGTTTGACTTCTAGCCTATTTTTCTTTTGAAGTTATACCTTTGATTTTTTAAATTTTTTTTTTTTTTTTACTCTTAAGTGTGATCACATTGCTGTCACTTAGAACTTTAGACACTTTAATGAAATTTCTACTCTTGATGACAAAGAAGAAGCTGTCAAAACTCCAGAAATATGACTCTGGGAAATTTAGATTTAATGGACTTCTTTAGTTCGTCTGATATCCTACTGCTTTTTGACAGGATACCTCTGGCTTTGTACATTAAGAAGCTTTGGTGGTAATAGTGATAAAGAACGGTTTTATCCCTTTTGTAGAGATGAACGGGGCTGAGTTTTCCTGGCATGCTCTAATTCTCCCAAGGGCATGAACAGTAATCCTCACATTTGTCACTTGTCTGTACTATAGTGGCCTCCTTGGGGGGACCCTGGCTGCATTGTGCAGCGTGGGTTTCATGCAGAGGTGATGAATGCACAGCTATTCAGCTGGCAACAGCATGAGCAGGAGACAGAACAGGTGGCCCAGACTTTGAGATGAGCATGATGCTGATGGGGCAGAGCAGCATTTCCAGCCCACCTTCAGAGCAGCTGCTAGAAACTTCCTTGATATCATGCAAAAAATACTGATGTTAATTTTTTCTGAGTTAAGTCTTGCTTAGGGAAGATTTTTTTCTGATTATGTTGCGCTGTAGGTGTGTTAGTCTAGAAAAGCAGGGATAAGGACATTGTTCAGTGCTGCTCTCCTTTAGTTAGATTCGAACAGAGAATGGAACAGATATTATTACCTGGACTTTCTGGCCTGTTGGTAATGCTGTGGTTGCTGTCCCTGGTTGAACACAGGCTGCACCTCTGCTGCACAGAGCCCTCTGCTTATCCAGCCCTGGGGCAGTGTGGGGTCCCAAGTTTGTGAGCTGAGCTGGCAGGGTGGGAGATGCTTTGTCTGCTCCCATCCTTGTTCCTTTACCGTGGAGCTGTCACAGGCGGCAGCCCATGACAGGGGGATCTTCCTACTGGGGGATCTCTGAGGCCTGTGAGGGTTTGACAGAAAGTACAAATAAGCATGTGGGTGGGTGGGAGACTGCAGTGCACTTCATGGTGCCCTCACAGTGAGCCTTGCTCAGGCCACAGGTGGGTTGGGGAGAGTGGCTGCCTTGTGCTTGGTGGCCTCGTTGGCTCCTGAAAGAACTGCTGGACCTTGGCAAGCTTTGCCCAGGGCAGCAGTGTGAGGAGATCCATGTCCTTCCATCCAGTGACCTCTGGCTGGATCCTCTTTGAGGCCAAGGCAGTTCTGCTCCCATGAAGGCTGCCCAGCCCCTGGCAGTGGGGCAGGCAGGTGAGGCTCCCATGCCCAGGGGTGCACAGGGATGAGACTGATGAAGGCCAGCTTGAGCAGAGACACGAGGTATTTCCACAGCCCCTGCAGCCACTTCTCTCTGTCGTGCTGTGTCAGGGGGTATCCCAGCATATCCCAACTCTGTGCAGGTTTGTAACAATTCCGGTGTTAAAAACAAATTCCTGCAGCACGCATGCCAAATTTTAGCCTGAAGCTCATTTTTACAGCCAAGTTATAAATCTTGAAAGTAAGGATTTGTAATAAAAACACTGGTACAATCTTGAAGCCCAACAGTGCTAGTGGAAGTTGCTGCCGTAGTGTAGTTTGAAAAAATAATAGCACGTGGAATAGCTTGTGTTAATTACTCTTAAACCTGTTAGTGTGTTATGCCTGGCAAAGCCTGAGAAGCTCAGCTCTCTGTGACAGGAATGGTGTTTAGTTTGGGGTTTACTTTTTTATAAAATGCAAACAAAGAAAAGATTAGACACTTTAATGATTTCATGGTTTAAAATCTCTGTGCGAGAAACAACCTAATTAAATTCCTGACATCATCAGTTTTGTTAGTAAATAGTAACCATGGATGCAGAAGAGTCTTGCATCTCATTACATTCGGCATAGGGTTTCAATACAAGAGCCATTAGATGTGGTGTGGAAATGGAAAAACAAAGGGAAAGTATGGGACACTTTTTTTTTTCTCCCATTGATCCAGAACACAGTCCTGGAAGAATATCTGTAATTAATTAGCAGAGCTTTAATGTAGGGCAGTAGGGCATAGGTTTTCTCTAGTGAATTTAGTAAATGGCAGCACATTGCACAAGATTGAGTAATTTTTATATATTCTGTCTCCTCTAACTGCAGGAAATCAGTAATTGAACAGTGTAGTTAAAGCAAGTGCATATTTTACCCTGACTTATGATGGTGTTTGTGGATGTCTCTATCTTGGGAACAATGCAATCCAGATGAATAAATCATTTACTGCACCTGTCTTAATGTGGTTTAATAAAAAAAATCTAGATTTACTTGGGTGTGTGGTGACAACACTGTATGTTTAAGCAAGGGTGAATTAGCATGCAGACAGCAAACATGGGCAGAAGGGAAACAGACTTTCTCATAAAGGAACTGATTAGAATTACTCAATGCCACTCTTTCTTTAACAGGAGATGTACTAGTTAGCACTTCATTTCAATACAAACAACAAACAAATGATGTTCAGTTACCAGGGTTTGGCATAAGACTGGTGTCTTCAAAGGAAGTGAGGCTGATTCAATGCAGTTAGAACAGATTTTGGTTTGGGCTGGTGAATAAATTGGTCCAGTGTGTCTGAAAGCTGCTGCGCAGTGTATTTGTCCCCTTTGCAGGCCTGGGAAATGATGTTCAGCCTTGCAAGTAGTGTAAGTGATTTCAAATCCAGTAACAAGGTCCTCAGTGAGCATATATGTAGGTGTCTGACAGATTTTAGTTTTTATGTTAGTAAATGAGCTCATCTTATCATCAAAGGTACATTACAGATTGATTTGACAATCACATGTAAAAATAATACAAAACCCACAGCACAACCCTGTTCGGTTATCAGTGACTTATTTTTCATCAGTTTCAAAAGGGAGATTTTCTTTAAAAACAGTGGCTGATCATCTTTCTTACCATTTTTTCCTAAAGGATCTGTCAGGTAAGCTTCAGCCACAGTTGCAGAGGGATGTGCTGTTCTTCCTTAGACAAGATGAACACTGTGCAGCTTTCTGTTAAATGGCAACGCCTCTTTTCTTGTAAGGAAAATGGGACGTTCTGTAGTGGATTGTGACTTGGTAATGAAATTCCCATGACTTTTAATGGGAAGGGTCAGCGGCTGCTCTGTGATTCCTTGCACACAACCCAGTTTTCAAAAGAGTGTTTAGGTATCTCCCATCATGTGGGATTCCTTTACTGGTGGATGAGGTCAAAGCACACTTCAGAGCAAGGATGTTTTAGAAATCTAGCAGAGTATAACCTTTTTAATATGGGAAAGGGTTTGCAGAAACTTTGTCATTGTTTAGGAGTGTTTTAACTGTCAGCGAATGGAAGGAGAAGACAAACAGGAAAACAAATAGTTTGTAGCTTTGACAGGGAGATATGTTGGGGATAAAGGGGCCTGCATTGGAAGCTGCTATCAATCAGAATGTACCTAGCACATAATACTGCTCAGGAGACCTCTTAAATGCGGAACTTTGTGCAATAAATCCATTCCTGCAACATGTTTATTCCTTTGTTACATTTGTGGGAAGAGGAGATTTCATTGCATATTCTGTATAGTGATGCATAAAATCCATATTTATAATCTGGCTGTATATATTCCACATGTTTCATCAACAGCATATTAATTTGTTATATGGATTTGTTCTTTGCAGCCAGGCCCTCTTTTGATGAGAAATTTCAGTGTCCTTGGAGAAATTATGAAAGTAAATATTCAGTAATTCTTTTCTTTTTTTCTGATTTATTTGTATATCATCTGGTTTATGTCATCTTGATGCCCACAAACGGACTGACTAAATCTAATGGGGAAATTACATAGCTATATTGCTATCTTAAAGCATTGTTATGCAGATTTCATTTGAAATTAATGGTTAATACTTGAGAACTGTCTTTTTATAAGCAGAAATTCAGTTCTTTTTCAAACACAGCTTTACTATATCAGAATGCCTTTCAGCAATCAATTGGAATAACTCTTCTGAATGGAGGTTTCTTTTCTTATATGTCATTTTCAGTTCATTAGCTACAGTGTTTTGTCATCTGGAGAGAGAGTTTAGCTTTAGAAAGGAAAAAATATTGTTTTAACTACAAAAAAGGTAAAAAGAAACAAATAGAAAGCAGTGACATTCTCTAAATGGGAGATGGTCAAGAATTCATGCATAGCATCCAGCCAGAGATACTGATGCTTTTTTTTTTAAACTGGGGGAAAAAAAACCTGCTTTCTTGATAAAGTACAAAATAGCAGTTAAATACCAAGTGTAAAATGTGAAATTGGTAGTACCGAGAGCTTTGGCTCTAGTCCAGCTCTGTTTTGTTGGTATAGACCCCGCTATTCAGCTGGCAGTGCAGTGGATTGCTGGCCGAGGCCAGATCTGTTACTGCACAGAGAAACTTCCCTCCCAAAATGATCTGACCCAAATGATTCCTTAGTCAACAAGTGTTGAGGGGTAAATGCATCCTCCAGGTGCTGCCATAACTGAAAGAGGACTGTGGTCCTCAGAAGAGACAAGGTTTTACAGCTTGATTTCTTTTCCCCCTCCATATGAAATACTTTGAGCTGGCTTTCCCTTTAACAGTAAGTTTTATGTTTCTATTTGAAGTTTTACCTCCTCCGGAGATTTGCCCCAACTTGCTGAAATCTTACATTTTATGTGAAATCCCTACCCTTTTTCAGGTGGAATTCTAAATTAGTGGCAGTGCCTTTTTCTGCAGGGCGCTTCCTGACAGAGAGAGGCTCCCTCTGAAGAGGGCAGCTCCCTGAAAACCAAGCAGCAGCCCTTGTGTGCCCATTTCTGCCAGCTAATTGCAATTCCACAGATGCCTGGCCATTGCAGAGACCTCCAAGCCCCCTGTGCGCTACCAAAGCAGGGCTTTTTCCCTTGCAGTCAGATGGTGAGGATGAGAGCTTGTTCTGTTGGCTCTGGCAGCTTTCGTGAACTCCACTGGCCTTGCACCAGGGGAAATGGCAATGCAGATTTATCCTGGTGTAACGAGGGACAGGAAGGGAATTGTGTCTGTGATTTCTCTGTTACAGTGAACAGCTGTGGAAGTCCTGATTGCGAATTTCTTTGTATGTTCATCTTTCCTTTGTTATGAAACAAGGACTGGTGGAAAGGTGTCTTTCCAGAAAGGAAATAAAATGAGGAAAAATTATTCAGTGCAGGCAGCTTGACATAAAGAATACTTTTGTTCCAGAAAAAGTGCTACATTCCTGCCTATTTTCTCATGGGTGAACAGAGGTATCAATAGAGTTGAATTTTCCTATTAAAATAAATTCTTCAGTCAGAAGAATTTGGAGTGGGTATGATTGTAGCTCACTGGATTTTTAGCCTGGGGATTGAAAAATACATTTAGATTTTTCAAGAGTTTCTAGGAAGGGCTGGAGAGCCTGAACTGATCAGATATCAGGGGGACCTTAAATGCTGAGAAAAAGAGCATGTCTGCTATGAACATGAGTTAGCAGGGTGGATTATCCCCCATTCCTGTTTCTAGCAAGATGCTTCCCTTGAGAACATTTTCAGAATATTTTTTGGCTGTTCTCGTTTCTTCAAAACCACTGATGCTAAGGAGGGAAAAAAAAAAAGAGCAAGTGCCCCACTGATGAGGTACAGAAAGGAGGATCCCTTCTGGCCAAAAGCTTGACATGGTATTGAAAGTAGTGGGAAAAATAGAAAGAAAAGGAATTTGTCAAGTTCTTGTTGCCAGTTGTGGGAAGGGTTTTCTGTTGCATTAGGAAAAGAGTCTCTTTAAGTCAAATAGCAACCTCTGATGTGTTATTGCTACCAGATGCTCCTAGATGCTGCCAAGTTGGGCAGGTTTCCCTCTTCTATCACCTCTGTGTAAGCATCTGCTCTCTGCTCTTCTCAATGAATTTACTGAATGAAGAAAGAAGTCCATAGGAGAATTCCTGGTGGTGGAGTATGGTGTAATTTGAAATAACACTGACCCTGGTAACAATAGGTCAACAGAAATATGAAAAACCCCCTTGGGTTTCTGTCTCCTGTAGTTCAGAGCTCATTCCTGTAAGGCAGATTGGGTATCTTGGAGGTAGGGCTGTCTCAACTCCTGTGCTGAGCTATGACAGATCATAACAGGCTTGCCAAAAAGATGTTTTGTTGTCACAGCTCACCTGTGGATCCCTGTGTGCACAGTGGTAGTGATTCAGATCAGCTAATTAGATAATTAATTACTGCCTTGCTAAGGCAGCCCATACCCATTGCACAGCCACCTCATGCTTTTGAGGAATGGCATTGGCTTTTTGCATTTGTGTTCTGTTTGGAAGAGGGGCTGGGAATTGGCCCAGAGAGAAATCCCAACTGGCTTAGGGCTGTGTCAAAGGTAAATTACCCACAATGTTGGCCCTAAGACAAAGACAAGAGCAGTTGCCTTTCCTCAGGAGGAAATGAAATGTAGCAGCCTGCATGAGTCATGCATTTTTAGCACATCAGCTTTCACTCGATTGCCAGAAAATGTACTAAATGCATAAGATTGTGTCTGTCTTAAGACACATCTGAAAGCTCTGGCAGTGGAAGCGCTAACACACTGGACTGTCAATGCTATTGCTCTCCAAGCACCTCACAGTTCCTGCTTGGCTCTTCTTTGCGCCTGTCTCCTGCATTTTTCTCTTTTAGATGTAAGAAACATCCTCTGAACATGAGAAAAGAGATGCTCAGTGCTATCTTGAATAGGGTCAAAAAGAGCCAGGTGTCCATTTACAACAGCTTGGATTTGGTGTCCCCATGTCACCACCTTTAAAAAGGTCTCCCTTCCATGCCTGTCTCAGTCTGAATGCTGCTGTGGATGAGGTTTTTGGATACTTGCAACTCACGGAGGCATTTCCCCTTCTTTGGTGACAAACCATTTTCTGTGTGACTTCTGTATCACATGTTCATGAGTCTGTCCAGACTCACAGTGAGCCAATAACTCATTGTGTGATCACCATTTCCAGGTAAAATTTTCTGAGTACTGACGTGAGTTGGTCAATATGGCACTGATAATGGAGAAAGGACAGAATTGATTGTATCAAACACCTTGGAAAATCCACCTGGTCAAATAAAACCAAAAGCAAAGACTCATTTTGGGTAGCAAAACATTCCTACTTAAAACGTGGATCACACTTTTGCTTTCAATTAGCATCTTTGTTGGAATCATTAACTTGGTGTCTTTTAAATCCAAGCTGCCCTCCCACTTAGCTGACACAAAGGAAATTACAAAAGATTGATTTCACACTGTAAACTTGAACTTTTTTAAACACAAACCGTGCCAACTCATAGCTGGATGATCATATTGTTTCAAAGAGCATTACAAAAACAAATTATCTTGCTGAATCATTGTAAATAATTCAAATATTAAAAATTCTGCACACAGAAAATAGCTGCATTTAAGAAACCAGATACCTGAAGGAATATTAAGGAAGATTGTCAAACCCTATTAGCCAACTATGGCAACTCTCCTTTTTATTCCACTTCGTGCCCTTGGAAAATATCCCCGTAGTGTGAGATGTATTGTTAATTATTGCCTTGCAAGAGGCAGGTTCAGGTGGACATTGATGCTGAATGTTTTCATTGATGCTGATGAGCTGCTTGTGAACTCTTCAGCCTGATGTACTTTGGCCAGAATAGTGAAGTTCTCCATGCATCACACACTTATCTAAAAAAACAATACATGAGGAATAGGTTTAAACTTGGAATATTCTTTGTCTTTGCTGGCACAAACAGTGTATAAAGGCTGACTAATAGTGGTTCTATGGAGCTTTATGCCTCTTGCCTCGAGTGCAGATATCAGTGTGTAAAATCTGGCGGAGAGGGCCATCGAATGGATTTGTAATGGTCTCGGAAGGGTCTTCAGCTCCATAAGCCAGTTAATGGATTGCACACAGCCATATGCAGCACTTCCATTTCTTGTGGCTATAATGGAATAATAGTTTTCATTTAATAACCAACCCAAGTATAATTCAATACAAAGATGTATTATATTCCATTTGAGCAAATGAAGCATGCCACAGCTTAAGTGGTATATCGGAGCTAAAAAATCCCCCACTCATATTCTGTTTTCCTTCACAAAGAAGCTTGCCACATATCAACATCTTTAAGTGCAAATTCTAGTTGTGAGTATATACTAAGTCCTAGTATTTAGTTTATTGATGGCTTTTAAAGCTTTATTTTGGATAGATTTGTGCCTGTAAGTCATAACTTAAAGGGCCAAATTCTTGGATGCTGACTTCTATCATTGAGAGGAGCTGTGGCTAATACATGGTTTGATGGAAGGTATATAAACCCTGTTAAGAAAATATTGACACCCTCAGCTTCAGGCTGAGGTCCTCCCAGAGAGCTGGAACTGCTGCCTTGGAGGGCAAAGATTCTGCAGATCTTTCCCAAAGGGTCAGTCTGAAAACAGCAGTCAGTGGGTGTCATCCTTAGGAGTTGCAGCATGGCACCAGCCCTTGTCTCTGAATGCTCAGACATAAACATGCAGGAGCACAGGTCACGGCAGACCTGTCCCCAAAGCTCACTGGGGTCACAGGAGCCTTGCACTGGTTTTGAGGAGCCTTAGATCACACGCACACAGCTGCCACTAGGTAGAAAATCCTGATTAATTCAACTCTCCAACTGTGTGAAGAACCTGGGGATAACAGGTGTCATGCCTTGGGGCCCACATTTGTCCCAGATTTACTGTGCTGGGCAGAAACCCACTTATAACCAGCCCTGGACTCAGTTTTGAAGAAAGAAAAGGAGCTGTGTGGAATAGGTAATGCTATCACCACTGAGTAATCTGTACTTCAAAGTCAAACAAAGCATGCCTGTTACTTTGTGAAATATGGGTGGGATTTATCCTCAATTCTGTCACTAAAAATTGCCTTTAAGAAATCTTAGCAGTCAGTGAGAATAGATGGCTCAGAACCCAGCTATTGCTCTGGGGACCATCACAGATCTCAGGATGTCTCCCAAGTGCTTGATTTGTGCAGATGATGCTCTGATTTAGCAGAAAGTTGCATATAAACTCGTGTCGCCAGCAGCCTCTATTGGCGTCATAGATGCAGAGGCTCGAGAGAGTACATTATTCCAGCAAATGTCAGCATTAATTTATACTTGCTCAGGGCTCATCTGCTTTTTCCTGCAGTCTCTTGGAGAACAGAGATTACAGTCATGTGCATGAAAAATTCAGTGGCCAGCAGATGAGGCGGGGGCCTGCTCAGCATCCTGGAGTGTGCTGAGGGAGGGGTGGCAGCAGCCTGACCCCCAAACAGAGATGTTGTCATTGCTTTTTACACTCTCTGTTAGTGAAAGCACCGTGAAACTCACAGCATTAAGAAGCTGCAGTGAAGCGTCCCCAGATGAGTTGCTGTAGAAATTGCTGATCTGCTGGCAAGAACCATGAAAACAGGGAAAAAACTTTAACTGAAACTGGTAGACTTTGAGGGTTGTTCCCACAGCAGGACTGGAGCTAAAGGGGTTGAACATCCCTGGTTTTACTTATGTGAAGAATTGCAGCAATTGCTGTGCTACTCATGAGCAAAACCAACTAGGAAAAGTTCACACTTACACAAAAGCTTTAACTGAGCTGCTGCATTCAGGTTCTCTCACTTTGAAAAGCACTTTTCAGCTCCAGGATTACCTGTTGCATTAAATCTACAAGTCACTTTATGATGTGATATGAAAAGAGCAAAAGATGAAAATCAATATTTAAACAAAAGAAACCAGTTGTTAAATATTAGTCCTTAAAAAATGCAGTGGTACATGTAGCATACATCATCCATTAAAATGTAGCTCAGTGTAGCTCTCTTCATTTTTCTCATTCTGTATCACACTTTATTCTGTTTGCAAAAGTGTTGAGCATTTGCACTAACAATGATCCTACAGAAGAAGTTGCCAGACTTGCCCAGTTCCACCATTTCCAGCTCCTTTCTGCTCTGAGGGACACCTCCACAAGTCCATTTGCAGTGAATGACCTGAGCAGTTGCTGAACCAGAGAGAAACTGTGGGACTTTCTCCCACCGTTGTAGAACCAGGAAGCTTTTCACAGTTTTCTTGAAGTGTGGATTTCCACTCCAGAATTCTCCTATTGGAAATGTTTATCACAAAGTCTTCTCCAGTGAGACCTTTAGCAAAAGTGTTTGTCTAAAACTGACAACAGTGAATGCCAATTAGGAAAAGCTCTTCACAATGTGTATTTTTTTATGAATAGCATATTTTAACCAAATGTGCTTCAGACAGCACAGGCAAACTTCCCAGGCATTTTTCAACAGTACCTTGTGCCTGTTCTGCTATTGCTGATCCAGTCTCTAGGCTATCAAGCTGCTGTTGCTCTTCAGAATGAAGTGGACTAGGAATGGTCCATGAATCTAACATCTGGAAGTTGGACTTGGTGAAATGTGATGCTCTTTTCACGTTTCTCACTTTGAATAACTCTCCACTGCAGATTTTATGGGTAAATGACGGTCTGTCTCCGTGGCAGCAATCTTTAACAGTCCTGCCCTACAACCCATCATACACCCAGTGGCTCTCTCTATGCAGACAGGGAATGGCTTGTGCGGAGTGGCTTTGCAGAAGCTCTTGCCCAAAAGTGCAAGGCAAGCTGAAGGCTGTCTGCAGAGCCAATTGTCTGTCTCATCTGACCACCACCTGACCTCTGGAGCTGGGCTCGAACAGGAGTCTTGGCACTTGGGATGGGTTTGGGCAGGATTTGACTGCAGGGAATGAGGCAAGTTTGTGGTTGTTAAATTTAATTTTGAAGGCATGTTCTTAGGCTGGAAAATATAATTATACAGCATCTGGTCCTCTGTAATACATTTTCTATAGCAACAGAAGTTATCTTCAGGACCTGCTCCAGCTCCCTACTGGTTGGTGCTTATGCTGCTGGTTTGCACCCTTCACAGCCTCCCCATGAGGGAGGAGTGAATGGAATCACCGTTTCGTGTGATCCAGCACAGGGACACTTTCACTGGACACACGAAGCAGAACAGGTCTGTGTGCATGCCGGTGGCATGCGGGAGCAGCAGCAAGGCTTTCTGGGTGCACGTGCTCTCATTAAAGAGATTTACTTTACACCCACATGATAAAGATAACGAATGTTGCTGTACCAGTACAGTGGTTCTGAGCTACAAAGTTTAGTTACAAAGCTGAGCACATAAACAAATGTTCTGAGGACAGAAAGTGGTGGCTGTGAGAACAGTCATGTGAGATGTCAGAGCAGTTTGTTTATTTTGATAAACTAGTTGATATTCTAAGATGCTTTTTCTCATGTTGATAAAGTGTCAATCTTAGCGATGAACTTTGCTATTGATGACCTTTCATGTAAAGTTGCAAGGCAGGAAGGAAAGATGAACAACTGAACAATGCAATTAAGGCAAACCCAGAATTCAGTCAATGAGAGACATCAGTTTAAAGTAAATCATCCCATGGAAACAGAGCTATTTGAAAATGCGGTGGCATCGCTTACAGTACAGTGGGCAATTAGTTTTAATTAACTTCAAATTCTGACACACAGTTAAGAATCAGCTCTTCTGAGTGCCCAGCTAGACAAATGAAAGTTGGGGCATTTTGTTCTGCTAGAGAAAGCTATTACAAAATATTATAATGATGCTGTATTGTAAGTTTTATGTGATCTCTTAAATTTTTTATGAAATGGTACTTTTGGAAGATGATCTTGTTCCATATCTTGAGCTTTTGAATAAGGGCACTATTTTTTAAGAAGAATAAATTGAATTTTCAGAAGCTGTTTTGAATTCAATAACAGTGTCTGTAAATGAGGTCCAACATGTTGTCTTCTTTACCTGTCAGGGAGGAAATAGCCAGGAGTTCTTGTAAGGTTATCAGAAATTTTAGGCAGCTTTTGGTGAATATTTTAAAGTTAAATTCACTTTAAATGTGCTGTTGTGTGTCTGTCACTATGGAACCCCAAGTACAAATTTTGTGGGAGGTGAGGGGGTGGCTGGTCTGCATTACAACTGCTCAGAGGAGCGTGAATGCCCTGTCACAGCTTGAGTCCACACATCCCTCTTCCCTGTGCATCCAGCCTGTTGGACTGTTCTGGAGAGGAAAAAATACGTTCTATAAATGTTCTCTTCACAGCTTTTTTTGTAAGTTCAATGTTTTAAGAGAATGCGGTGCTTGGAAGGGCTGCACTGGAACTGAATGGCAGTGCTGGGTGCCTGCACAGTGTCAGCTCATGGAGTGCCTGCCTGGGTCCCCTCTGGGCCTGCCTGTGCTCCGAGGGAAAGGCTAGGCAGAGGAGCTGGGGCTGCAGCTGACACAGGCTCAGACACCCACACACCCTCTGGGGCAGTCACTGGGGGTTTCTTGTTCTCTGCTGGGTCACACTCAGATGTGAACTGTACCCTGAGATGTGGATGGGATGTCCCTGTATTCCCATCCTTAGCACTGGGGGGGTGGTGCTGGTGTTTGTGGAACCAGCTGGGAGTTCTTGGCGTTTGCTGTGCTATTGCTCTTCTGTTGTTGTGAGGAGAAATGTCTGCCATGCACAATAAGCTACTGACTTTTTTCAATACAAAACTTTATTTCCCTTATTAGTCTTTTGAAGTATGTGAAAATAGAGCTAGATACTTCTGCTTATGTTATGCAGCCTTTACCCCTTGAGTAATCTTCTTGATTTCCCTTGGGCTGCAAGGCAGCTTCTCACACGAAAAAGTTCAGAACCTTTTTTGCTTGTCCCAGTTAAATTAATTTGTATGCTGAGCCATGCAGGTGAGGGCAAAGAGTATATTCATCTTCTCAGCTGCTCAGTGACCAGGGTGCTTGAGGAAGAATTCAGACAGAAAGAGCTGGTGTTACTGAGATGGGCAGGCTGATGCCATGCAGTCACCTTCCCGTCGTGCTCCTCTTGGATCCTATCACTTATCAGCCTGGGAGGTGCTGTTTTTATGAGTCATTAAAATCTGTGCTTTTTCCTCCTTTGCATTTCCAGTGAGACTTTGAGATAACTATTTCTCAAGGGTTGGTTTTTTTTTTTTAATGACCAAAAAAACCGCTGTCGTTGTGGGAGTTGAGGCTGATGTTCTCAGCTGGTGTCAGAGAACAGACACAGCAGTCTCTGGGGGCCAGGATGGGACTTGGAACAGATCCAGAGATGGAGAACTCCGATATGCTGTACGTGGTGTAATCTCTAAATAAGCGTAGGAGGTTTGATCTCTGCCACAGAAAATAAGTCAAGGGGCTAAAGGATTTTTGGTCTGTTACAAAATAATTGTTCTCACATTGTTGAAGACAGTGGAAAAAGATGAAAAAGTAGAAGAATCTTCACCATTGTCTATAGTTTCCTCTTAACTAGTGGCTGTTATGACTTGTTGGGTTGTCACATCAATTGTATTTCTTTCATCGATCTTTAGTTGGTTGGTGGTCTAATAATTTTTTTTAAATTAGTGTTATGCTACAGTTAACAGCTGTGCTTTTCAGGTATGATGGTTTTTTTTCAGGGGAAAAAAAAGGTATGACAGGCACTTCTAAAGTATGCATTTGAATAGGTCTGGTAAAATGAAAAATATCCACGAAATAATGAGGCAGCACAGGAATACTGCATTCTGACCATCAAAAAGGTCTGCACACATTTTTTCCACGTGGAATACATACAGCACGGGAAACAATTCATGGTATGGCAGCTTGATAATTTTCTTTGTGCTCAGTACTTGGAGGAAATGAGAAGAGAAGGAAATGGGATCTCTAAACAGAAAAGAGAATGGTAGGCATATACTGGTAATTTTTCTATTAGTTTCATAGTGTTCATCATTTAACAGGATGAAAAAAAATTGAGTAAAATTACCAGAAATAATTTTCGAGCAGTGCTTTTTAGTCTTGGCATATTTATGAATATTTCATGCACGACTTTTTTACTATTAAGATCTATATTTAAAATTTCATACTCAGCTTTAAAGTTTGCTCTGACTTGAAATAGACTTCATAAAATAAATTTAACTTTCTTAAAAGAAGAAATACCAGAAAGTTATAAAAATCTGGAAAAGGAAACTAGTCTTAATTACAGATGGAGAATTTTGCATTTCTTTTGAGGCTGATTAAGTTATTTTTTAAATGAAAATCAGTATGTCATTTGGGCTCATTCCAGTGACTTAAACAGGTTCCTTAATTTTACTTATGTCCACTGAGTTCCTCAGGTGCTTCAGTGAAACACGTACCTTGAAAAATTGGACCTCTAAAGACAAAATAAGGCTGTAAAGACTGGATTTCTGGCTTTCCTGGAATGGCTGAGACACACACGGTCAGGCTTTCCTCTGGCAGCCGAACTGGCAAGAGCAGACATCGTGCCCATTAAGTCCCATTGGTGGAAAGTCCAGTTGGAGATGAGCTTATCTTAAACATAAAGGAATTAGTTCAGTTTCCATTTAAATCACTGGCAAAGCTCCAGCTATATTCAACAAGAGAAGGGCTGAGGCAGCAGGCACACAAAACCCTGTTTCTAGGCCTGATCCCAGCTTTTCTTACACATCCAAAGCTCATGCTGAGTATTGTGGTCACTTTAGCAGGATTAGGCTGAGCGGATTGTTTGGGCAGATTTATATGGCCATTCATTGTAAGAAGTACTGATACAGTTCTCAGTGATGTACAGTCAATAAATATTCATTTGTTAAAATACAAGGCACCTGTTGACAAGGTAAACGGTGATTGTTCCAAGCAAATTGCTCAAGTGTGGTAAAATGCCATGTACCATAATTGGCTAAACAGCTCTCGTGTTATCTGTAGCCCTGTTCCAGCAAAGCACTCAGGCGTGTGTTTGCCATTAAGCACCTGCCTACCTCCTCTACAGTCAGTATGGAGTGTGTGTTTTGGAGAAATTTGGCTTAAATTCCTTGGAGTCCACTGTATTGTGGCTGTGGTGTGTGTTCCCCATCCTCTGGGAAGTCAGTGGCACCCAAACATGACAGTGGGTTTGATGATCACTTTGTAGGGAGAGACACATGAAGTGCCTGTCACTTTACACTTGATGGGTTTAAGTGGCAGTCTTGGATATGCTCATTGGTGCCAGAACATTCTCATTTGTCACCTACGGAGTGCCAGGAGTGTGACAGTTAAGTGTCAGCTGGGGGATGCAGGGGCCAGCAGTTACCTGTGCACTGTATGTGCATGCACCGCACCTGGGGCTGCTCAGGTGATAACAGTAATCTCCTTGTTACAGCTCATTGTTATGACACAGTCAGTGACAAATACATACACCTGAGCACTGTGGGGAGGGCCTACTTTTTTTTTGGAAGGGGTGGGAATCAAACTCCAGCCTGAAAAATGTAACATACCATCCTCATTTAATTCTCCTCAACACAGAGATCACAAAACCACAAGAAACAAATGTTTCCTTATGTAATAAAGTAACCAATATTACATGTGTGGACATTTCAGTTCACTGAGTCTTCTGCTGGGCACAGGAATAATTCTGGTTCCTTAGCAGGATTTTGAGGCGAGGGGGGAACTGGAGATGATGTAATGGATTGTTCTCTGCTAACAATATGAAGTCCAATTAAAAAGTACAAATAAGTGACATAACTTAAAAAGACAGGTGATGAAAAGAACACCCATCATATAAAGATGAGGCACTAAAATAAATCATGTTAGAAAAGAACTAGGGATTTGAATTTGCCACCCACTGGAAACAATAGCAAAAACCTCACTGAATTAAATGCCTCGAGCCCTTGCACAGGACTGATTTGATGCTATTCATAGAATAACGTATATGCCAAATAATGCTGTTATTTGTCAAGTAAATTATTTGTCAGATCCATCATCCTGCCATTTCTTTTCTGGCAGAACTCCCACTGAAGTCAATGGGGGTATTGTCTGAATAAAGTCTTTTAGGATTGGGCCCGAGGTTAAACAAAATGCAACTGGGGGCAACTTGTTCATCTTCCTTGGGTTCATAAACCCACATGTTGGACAATAGTCTGGCATCTGGGGTGTACTGTGCCTTATGATGCTAATTTGTTCTGTCACTGATACTGATTATTCCCTTATCTCTCTTTAGTCTACCTGTTGCCACCTTAATTTGGGGTCTGATGCTGTTAATATGTGTGTGCATGTAACCTAAGCCTTGCTGGCTCTATAACCTGTCCGAGTGTCCCAGAGCTCTGGACTTGCTGGGGGTCAGCCCTTTTGCTGTGCTGTCGTGCTCCATGGTGTCCTGGGTGACTGGAAAACTGCAGGATGAGCCAGGGACTGCAGCTCTAAACTGCCTGAGCAGAGGGCTTTCAAGGTGACTTGTTCTCTACTTTTGAATTAAGAAACCTGATTGTATGGCTGGTCTGTTCTTCCAGATTGTTTTTTCTTTTAATTTACAAGTTAAATGATCTACATTAAATTGTTTGGGTTAAAAAAAAAAAAAAAAAAAAGAAAAAAAGTGGGAATTAATCTCTTGTTGTCTTGATAGGAACAAAGTTAATACAAGTAAATTGCTGAAAGGATTTGCACTTCTAGCTATTAAAATACAACTCAGACAACTTCAGCATTTGAGCTCAGCCTCTCATTACTACCTGTGGGAACGTATAATGGTTAAATTAGCTGCAGGTGGGCTCCCCTGCTGCTCCAGAAGCACATTAGAAGCATCTCGAGGGTTGCAAGTAACCTTAAAGAAATCAGACATAACGGCCTCAAACAATAGTCATTCTTGTAGCTGGTAACGTGCTCCATATGCCTGAGAGGTACTGTGCAAATGGGACTCTTTGTGGGAGACCGCTTGGGTTTGGCTTCTCTGGAAATTGAATGTTTTGTGAAATGGAAAATATTTATAGGTGTTGAGCATAGTTCTGTGCTCAAACGTGTGGTAAAGCAGTTGACACCGAAGCTTGGGAGGGCAGTGGAAAGATCGCAGACCACCTCTCTGAAGGTGGTGTTACCCCCAGGAGGAGCTATGTCCCCCAAAACCGTGTAGGATGGAACTGCTGCGGGCTTTTGTACAAATGAACAATTTATATCTGCAGTTGGTGTATAAGGATATGTTTCGTGGGGTAAAGTTTCTAGTCTCTGCAGGGACTGCTGGATAGAGTTAACACTTGTCTCACGAAGACCCCTCCATGTCATCTGCTAGGAATTTCAGGATCGAAGCGAACCGTGCATGAGTGCACAACCTGCGGTGCTTCGGGGCTTTACACGCACTGCTCTGCTTGCCCTCCGCACCGTGTTCTCAGCAGCCCCACGCCGAGAGCGCGCAGCTCCCTCGGTGCCGATCTGCCTTCTTTCGGCACTCTCGGCCGAGTTGCGCTGCCCTGGCTGCGCTGCCCGGCTCCGCACGGCCGCAGGCACGGCAGCGCAGCAGCGATGCTCAGGGCAAACTTGAGCGCGGGCGTCCCGCGGGGCCGGGCGGCAGCAGCGCGCCGCTCCCGAG
>VZRL01003522.1:136639-293753 GCA_013397895.1 Origma solitaria | reverse complement strand
CAGCTGCGGCAGATCGGGCCCCTCAAGCTGGTCCCCGACGTGCCCACGGCCGGTCAGTACCGAGCCACCTGCGGGTGGCCGCTCCGACGGGAGGGGACTGCGGGGCTCGGGGCTGCGGGGCCGGGCTCGCCTCAGCCGGGGTCCCGGGGTGTCCCCGCTCCGGTGCCGCTGCCGAGGAGCGGCTGGCGCGCCCCGGCTCGCTCCCAGCAGCGCCGCTTCCCTGCGGGCGCGGAGCGCGGGGCGAAGCTGGCTGAAATAACTCAGCATTTCCTGGGAAATGCGTGACTCCTGCGCTTTTACACTGTGCAGGTGTTGCTTATCGCTCTCCACCGCTAGCAGCGGGGTTTTCATCCGCACGTTTCGGATCTGAGCGGTCCCTTGGCAGAGTACCTGGGGCAGGGGATTCCTCACGGGCACGGTCCCTTTCGCAGGAGGCGGATCGGTAGCCGGATAGTTTGGCAGGCTTGTTTTGCTGACCAGATGTGGGGTCCGCATGCGGGTGGTGAATTCACTGTAAGTTCTGACTTGTGAAGAGTCATCTTGCAGATAAATTCCGGAGCGCTGTCATAAGGAAAGGCAGAGGTGACACCTTGGAGGGATACAGCCAACAGAACTTGGCTTTTGCTTAGTTAAGCAGTAAGTCTGCAGCACTTGTGAAAGTTGATGAGCAGAGTGTTGTTCCATTTTGCCTTTTCACAGTTCGGGAACAATGTCTGACAGCACTGAAAGGGGAAAGTAACATATAGATAATAAGAATAGACTTTTTTTATTGCATATTCTACAACTACCCCAGTAAGAGTATGAAGTACTTAATAATGAAACTCTTACAAATGTAACATATATCTAGACAATGAAGTCACATTCCTCACTTTTTAATATTTTCTGATCTAAACAGTGAATCTTTTTTAAGAAAATGTTTACAGGCACTGGAATAAAAAAGAGACTATCAATTTCCTGACACAATTTCTAGCTACCTCATGCCACTGCAATTGCCTGTAGGTGTGTGGTGGTACAAGTTTCAATTTGGGGTGGGGTTTTTTTTCTGTTTTTTGTTTTGGTTTTTTTAAAATTTTTTTTTCTTTTTTCTTTTTTTTTTTTTTCCCTGAGAGCAATTCAAAGCCTGCTGAGTTTGATGGAAAGACTTCTTTCCTTAGATGGGTTTTGGATATGTTTTCTGGCACGGGTTTCTGTCTTGGGGATTAAATTTGATAGGCCATTGGGCTGATCTCTTACGGCTGTAATCGATTGCAGAGTGCTGGTGATCTTCACTTTGCATGAGGTAGTTGAGATGACACAGGGGTGTAGAGTTATCTGTGGAGAAGGAATCATTTGTCATTTTTTGGCAAGAAGAGATTTGCAGGAATGGCATTTTGAAGCTTGGTATTACAGTTCTGTGCTGATAGAGGCATCAGATGGTGATTTTGGAGAGATAAAAGAGAGGCAAAACAAGGGTTTTCATCCATTTTGATGAATGCTTAACCCTCTCTCCTGAGCTCTTCCTGGAAGAAGTTCCTCAAACTTTAAATCGGTTGTTTTACATTTTCTGTAAAACTCTAGTGCTGTAGAGGAAACTTTGAGAAAACGGTCTGCTTCCAGAAGGGGAAGGTGGAGGTGCTGTGATGCTGCAGAGAATCATAGAATCGTGGGATGGTTTGGGTTGGGAGAGACATTAAAGCTCATTTAGTTCCAACCCTCCTGCTGTGGACAGGTTTCATTGTCTTCTTGTGTCCTGTCGAACTTCCCTTTTGAGTTACAAGCTCTTAGGAAAGAAACAGCAAGAGAGCAGATGAGGGAGGGTAATATGCTTTTAAATTTTAGCTCATAAAGGTTTCTTTTGAAGAGGGCTGGAGAGCAGAGCTGAGGAAAAGTGCATATTGATCTTGCCTGTTCGTTGAATATTACTCTGCTCTACCAAAGCTTGTGTGTGTTAATGATCCCTTTCTGGGCAGTAGTGCCTCCTGTCTTGTGCCCTCTTTTAATTAAATCCTGAAGTGTTTTGCAGTGTTTTCACGGGCAGCTGTTATCAGTGAGTATATCTTAATATACACACATTTCTCTCTGACATTAAGGATTGTTTTATTATGCATTTTAATGCCCCACAAATGTTGAAGCACATGCCTTGAAGATGTCAGCTAAAGTGGAAGAAGGGGAGCAGTGTGCTCAGCTGGATTGAGCCCTGAACGAAGTGCCAGGAGTTTCCAGCTCACTTCTGCCTGTGTGGGCCAGACCTGCCCAGCCCCGGCATGCTCCTCAGTCACCTTCGTGTTGGTTTGGACTTATTTGCTCTAAAAAATGAAACTCTTGCAGTCCTGTTGTCTGCTTACTAGATATTTTCAATCACCAAAGTGTTGAAAGCCCTTGGCTGATCTCAAGCCAGTATTTATAGAATAATACAACAAATCTGGCAGAGGTTAAAGTCTTAGTGATTATTAAGTTCTTACAACCTTAAGGAAAACCGGCAGCTCAGTCAAGGAGAGAGGCCCAGCACTGTGCCCAGAGAGGGACCAGGGGACAGACTGTCAGGTGTCTCTTTTCTGTCTCCTCTTATGGGTGGTGCCCATTTCACCTGTAATAAAATGAAATACTTGGGAGAGTTTGCAGCCTACACCCTCCTGTGGAATTAGCTGTGGTTGCAGTGCTGAAGCTTAAGCTGGTGGATCCTGGATACAAGCCTCATGGGGACTGGTGGACTGGGAGCTGCTTCCCTGTGTTCCCCTGGTCTGCAGACAGCTGGGATTGCTGAGTGGGTGGGAGAGGGCTGTCAGCATGGCCTAAAGTGAGCTGAGAGTGGCTTTGGGCAGGATCTGCCAGCTTCGTGTATAAAATGTGGTGGCAAGGGAAAGAGGAAGACTCCTGAGGAAAAGGCTTTTGTTTTTAAGGTGTGATGTGAATCTGGCAGCAACTTGCCTGAAAATTGTCACCTCCTGAATGAGCTCTTAGGGATGACCAGGAGTTTTCCTTTAAATTTCCACAGTTTCCCCCAAAAGACATGAGGTATTTTTCTACTCTGAAGTCTAGTCCATTAATAAGGGCAGGGCTAAGGACATGTTTGGACTTGGGATGGATAAGACACCCAAACAGGGGACATTTTTGAGCAGCAGATCTCCTTGGTCTGTAAGATTCCCTTCTCCTCTGGTGGAATCTGTGCTCCAATCTGGTACCCTACTTTTTGGGAACAAAGGGAATGTTCTAAGGGTGATTTACTGGAAATAGCAAAGATTGGTCAGGTAAAGGTATTGCTGCCTTGGCTGTGATCCACAGGAAGGGTTTTTTTGTGTCTTCCCCAGACTGAGAAATGAGGCAATATGTTCTGAATCTTGTCCTTTGATTATCACAGACTGAGCCGGGAGGTTTTTGTAGGAGCTCCTTGGTTAACATTTTGATGAGAGAGAATTCAGTGCTGTCTCCAAGGGTGCAGGGCTGTGTTAATCGTGCCAAGGGACTAAGCCTTTGGTTCCAGGGAGTCTAGATAGCTCCAACCTGACGCGTGCTGCCACGACTGGAATGGCTCCCAGACAGGGAGGGCGTTGGCGGGCGATATCCTGCGAGCCCTGGGTTGGGTTACAGCATCCACTGCTCCCTGGCACGGGCTCTGGGAGGAGTTCCGGATACTCGCAGGTTTTTCTGGGGTGTGGAGCATGGTGGTGCCTGCCTGTCACTGCTTTCCAAGCTCTCAGTAGGAAAACTGAATGAACCCAACTGGAGTCTGTGGCGTGACCACATTCAGGTAGTGAAATGTAGCAGAAACAGAGTAAAAGTGTTCTTGATGAGTAAGACCAGAGTAAAAGTGATTCCTTCGGTAATCATGTAACCACGAGAACATCCTATTTATTTACATATGCTCAGTTATTCCTCTGGCTTATTGACTAGTGTCTGAGCATGCAAAAAACCCTAGTCTGTAAACATATGGTAAGGAGAGAAAGAGTTGGGCTGATTTCTGGGAAGCACGGCAAATATGTCATTTGGGAAAGAATTTCAGGAACTCTTTACCTTCTAAATAATCAGCTTCTAGAAAACTACCAAAGGGTTGATTAGCTTTATCTTGCTGCACTACTGCTTTACAAAAAACACAAAAGATGCCCAGAATGTGCTCAGGAACTTGCTTCTGAAGGGCAGGTTTTGTTCCGTTAAAAGCTGCTTTATTTTCCTATGTCATCCTGCACCTTAAATCAGCAGGAGTGTTCATTACTGTGTATATATTGAATATCCCATAGTAGAGCTGGACATGCATTAGCAATTTATACATTAAAACTGTTTTACTTTCTGAATAATGACAGGCAAGTCCTAGATTCGCACCAGAACCCCTTAGCTGTATGTGGTGCATGCATTAGACTGGATCTCATCCCATCTCAGCCATGTTGAGAAAGGAGCATGAGCTAGATCCCTATTTTGTATATGTCCAAGAAAATCTATTAAATTGTCCATTTTATTATGAAGTGGGTCATGCCATACTTTATTTTCCTGTTTTCCTTTTATTACTGCTTAGCTTTTTATTTCTGTCTTCCTAATGAGAACACCGTGGTTCCTCTGGTAAAGGTGTAGTGCAGAAACATATTTTGCTCACAGCAGCATTCTGTCAATGTCTGGTGTGTGCCAGATAAGGCATGGACTTGCTGTATTGGTTCTGGGAAGTTTTTACCCCCTCAGAATGAGAGACTAAAATCCTCTAATGGGCGCTGCAGTTTGTACTTGGGTATTCTGTCCACCTACAATACATGGCTGGGTGGGTCTGCCTTCAGTAGGGCAGATGAAGGGCACATCTGGGGAGGAAAGATTGCTGGATGAGCACAGTTCTGTTAATGCTTAAGAACTATATAGGGTGGTTAAGATTCTTTTTAAAAGGCACAAAAATTAGTCCTGTTTCCACGAGGTTCCTGTTTCTTTTCGACAAACCTGATTGTTACACAAATTGTACATGTCCCTGGGACTACCTTGCAGCTTGTTAGAGTGGAAGGTGTTCTTCCTGTTACACTTAGCATTTGTTTATTTATGAACACACAGGTTTCTTGGTGATTTATACCGTGGGCTACCTCTTGGAGACGGTGGCTGGTCCAATGCAAGATGGATTCTGTTCCCATCTTTGTCCCTCTCTGAGTAGCCTAGAGCAGTTGTACCTCAGCTTCCCTGTGTACAGGCCATATATATCATGGGATGTTACTGTGAGTGACTTTATCACTGAAAAGCTGCCATGAAAATGTGGTAGATCACAGCCAGAAAAAAATATCAGTGAGCTATACCTTCACTTCTTCAGGCTGACTTTTACTTAATTCCTTCTTTAGGTGAGGAAAAAGGTTAGAAGTTACATTGGTTTCTGACCTGGAAGCTAAACCTGAAAGCTGTCCTTCCTTCTCTTCTCTGAGCAGTCAGGGGTTGTGGTCTGTGCCTGCTGATAGCTGTTCTGAGTAGAAGGAAAGCTATGCTTTTGCAGCCTGCAGCTCCTCTGGAGAAGGATCCTGCCTTCATTAATCTTTCCAGGATTTTATAGCACTCTTCAGGCTCAGACTATCACCAGAAGTGTTAAGCTAAAGCTGGTGATGACTGTGGATGCAGGCAAGACTCTTGCCAGCAGTAACATCTTTTTTTCACTTCTTTTCCCATGTCTTAAATTTCTTTTTGACGCAGGACCAGCTGCCCACTCTGTAATGCCCTCTTGGGAGTAATCTATAGGCAAAAAAAATGTGTTTAAACTTACTTAATGCCTCATAAAGATGGAATTGCTGTTCCACTGCCAGATGGAAACCTACAGTTTTCATATCCGTGAGCCCCAAAAAACATTGTCCTTGGTGACTTGCACAAACATTTGGTCCAGGTGAGAAGAAAAATGGCTTAGTTACTGAGATCAGCCTTTCCTGTAAATGTCTTGGGAAGGTATCCAAGAGTCAGCAGAGAACCTACTCTCCCCCAGCACACAATCTTCTTGTCAAACTGAGTCAAGTATTGCTACAATTCACATGGTCTATTCATTCTCTGAAAAATCTCTGTTGAAAAGAGTAGGTAACAATTTTTTTTTAATGGTCAGCTCAAGATCTGGTGTTGAACTGGAACTTGGGATGGAAAACAAGCTTAGTAAGAAATGACCCATCCTTAAAATACTGGTGGCTCCCAAGAGCTGCCTCTCTAACACCTTATGTGCCACTGAAGTTTTGCTACCAGATTGTTATCAGAAAATAATAAAAAAATAATGTTCCCATGCCAGTGAGGCAGGTCTGAGCAGACAGTTCTTAACCAAAGGGCAGTAATAATGAAAAGGCACTAATGTGGTAAGTAGAAACAAAGTTGGCATGATAATCGCTGTATAAATCAATACAATAAATATATCAAAATAAGTAAGAGCTTTTATAAGGATTAATCATGAAAAATGGCATAGCCTGAGGATCTGTAAAAAGCAAGGAAATGTGTAGAATGCACCCTGGGTGATGAAATGGTTTTGCTTTTAAATGGTATAAAACTAGAGCTAGAGTTCCAAGTATTGTAAAGTCTTTGTAATTGAATCTTTGTCCCATGAAAGCATAAAATGACACTAAAAGGAGGCATATATTTAATAATACTTTAAATGCATACTCATCACATACCAGTTTAGAGCATAGCTTCTGCTTTTGGGGGAAATACAACTTTTGATGGATCAGAGTCAATTTCCACACAGCAGCCAGGCCTGTGACAAAATTTATACTGAGTGCATCAATCTGTTGATTTGATTAGGCATCAGTATTTAATATGATAGATTCATCCTCATATCCATGAAGATATATTTAAAGGTATCTGCTCTGTTCACATACAAGTAAGTTCTGAGCAGCACCAATGGATGAAATAAGGCATCCAGCTAATATTTAATGATTTATCCTAAGGATAGAATAAGATAGGGAGGGAGGCCTGTTTAAATCTTCTAGCAAGCAGTTAAGATTTAGTGTTTTAAGGCAGTATATTATTTGGTGGAAAAATACAGAGTATTTCTGCACAGTATCTTCTGTTTGGATCCACAAAAATAACCAGAGCCTCAAGCTCAGAGCTGAGTGCACAGGATTACCCCGTACAGACTAAGGAGGACAAGATTTTTTCCCCTGTTTTGTGTCCTTGCTGACCCGGGGTGGTCTGTAAATCCAGATGTGCTGGAGACTGAGCATGGTCTGGACAGGGAACTGCCTGTGTTGTGTGTGGAGTCAGCGTAGGAGGGCTGTGCCAACCTGCTCTGTCCATTACACAGGTAACAGTTGTCCAGAACACTTTTTTATGGCTGCATTTTGTCCCTTACAACAGCTAAACATTTTTTATAGCAGTGCTGATATTGCAATGAGCCCTTTG
The DNA here is from genome assembly GCA_013397895.1 of Origma solitaria. NCBI lineage: Eukaryota > Metazoa > Chordata > Aves > Passeriformes > Acanthizidae > Origma > Origma solitaria. Next base: position 286,454 of record VZRL01003522.1, on the reverse strand, counting down.
TGTCTGAACTGCTGTACAACACTGCTCTGTCAGACCACCCTGTGGAAGAACCTAAGGAGCACGTTTGTCTCCTCCTCACATTTGTTTTAGGATGTGCAATGAAGCTCAGGTGGCTTTGCTGATTCCACACTCAGTGCGGTGGTCTCCTGGTGTCTGATGGCAGCTTGGTGGGGTGGCACTCAGAGGATCCCTGTGGGTCAGCAATGGTATGTTCTGTACAAGGCAAGCAAAGACTGACCCTGGCAGTCTGACAGATGGATCTTAGGGAGTGCTTGCCTGTCCTGCACCCTGCGGGGGCTCTGCCATTGCACAGCACCAAGGAACTCATCAGTGCTACACAAAGATTTATGATGGAGCAGCCACAACCTTGCCTTTTCTTATGGATTCACACTAGGAATACACTTCCAGGAGGACAAATCTATCTATTTTAGTCTTATCAGTTCAACAGTTTTAAAGGAGGGTTATTAATTACCGTCTTAGTGTATTCATACGTGCATGATTAATGTGTAAAGTTTTAACTTGTGAAATTTCAAGGCACTAGCTGGAAGAATACAGAAAGAAATTAAGACAATGGAGGACTTTTGAATATCATAGATGATACCATTACATTTATTTTGTGGATTCAAAAGTCTCGGGGAAGTATCAGTGATACATATTCTCAAGTTCTGTCTTGCAGTTAGATAGCTAAAATACAGAAATAAAAGGCAAATATAGCCAGGCAATTGCATAGGAACTTCAGACCTGTAGAGGACAAAATTATTCCCCTAGAAGTTGTATTTCCACTCTTTTCTTTTGAAATGTAGTTCTCAGCCTACTTTATATGATTCTGTGCCATATTCTGCCTTTCTCTGCTCTTACTGAGTTTCTATTAATACTGGTGCCCAGCATATATATGCACTTAAATTATAGATATAGATTTTTTTGGTCTTCTGATGACTCTACTTGCTTCCTGGGGTCATGGTCTTTCCCTCTCCACTTCTTCCATCACGTGGTGGATGTGACAGCTGTTCTGGAGGGCCATCCTTCTGCAAGGAGCTTGTTCTGACAAAGAGCCCCCACGCAGACCACTGTCACCTCCTTTAAAAACAAATGAGAGACAAATTTCAGAGAGCTGCGGTTGCAAACCTGACAATATCAGATAGGTCATGGTAGCTTTGTTTGGCAGCTAGTTAAATTGGATAGTTGGGCACATCCCTAGATGTTAATGGTTAAATGTGTTCATTGTTCTAACAAGGCCCCCATTCATAAGGGGACTATTCTGTGCTCGTTATGCATGCATAATTCCCATTAATGCTCCTGGGGGTTAAGGGTGTATAGTGAGGGGGGAAGACGAAGCTGATGTTTACACATCCATGTTTGCACTCAGAGAAGATGTTTTGTAACACAGGAGAAATTGAGTGTGTTTCCACAGATCCCTTTTAACTTAAGGAAAACTTTAAATCTTTGCTTTGATGAGGGAATGAGAATGGGGAAAAAAGTGACACTTGCATAAGTGCCTACTTCCTTGCACACCATACTTTGTCAGTGATTAGAAATATTACACCAGTGCTATTATTGTAGAAGCTTTTGAATGTAACTAAGTGCTTGGAAATTCAGGGTTATTTAGCTATCAAAAGAATGACTCTGAATCTTTAACTTCTGGCAAAAACTTTTGCCTACTTTTGACTCATGTTAATCAGGGTGATGAGATTTTGTGATTTATTATACAGTATGGGTGTTTCCATAGAAAACCTTCAGATTAAGATTCCTGTCTCTTAGGTGCACATCAAAGTCGTGTAAAAGCCATAAAGAAGCTAAGCACCGCCTAAGAAAGCCTTTCAAGTTCCAGAAAGTGCTTGAACTACTGAGGGTTTTGAAGTGCTCTAATCTCTGACATGGGTGACGTGCTAGGCTAGCACTTTTTTGTTTTGTCACAAATCATCCATGCACATAGTGCAAAGGGACCCTGACAAAGTCATTTTACTTTTGAAAAGGGCTGCTTTTTTCCCCACCATTATGTCTCCCATTCACATCTACATGTTTGCTTCCACTTTGTTCAGGTCTAAGTAGCAGGGTATTTGCATAGTCTTCCCTTTGTTCTCGGTAAATATGGAGTAAAATGAGCAAGATCCGTGCTGTGAAATTAAAGCTCTACTCTTGAGAGATCTTAAGGGCCAAATCCTCACAAAAGGTACAGCGACGTAGTGCCAAAGGAGCTGGTGTCCAGGAACAGCTTGCTCTGGGTGTTTGTGCTAGGAAATGTGAATAAAGGGAGACTAATCTGTTGAAAACTGGATGTAATTAGAAAAATACACTGCTGAGAGCTGCTGAAAGATTAGAATAATAGAAAATGGTACTGAAATAGACCTGAAGTGATCATCTAGTCCATTCCCTGTACTTGTGGTAAGAATAAACTGTTTAAATCAGTCAGGGAAGATGACAGCCTTTTTAGTCTGTTTGTTCCAGTGCTTAATTACCTTTCTGCATAGGTTTTTTCCTAATGCAAAACCTAATTCTTCCTTGCTAAAATACAGGCCTTTGCTGCTTATCCTATTCAGAGGACCTTCTTCTTTGCAGTAACGCTCATGTGACAACTGCTCTGGTTTGTCCTGCTCTGAAGCAGTGCTCGGTGCTTTTGCCTTAGTCACAGAGCAGTAAGCTTGTTGGTGTAAATGAATCTAGACTAAATTTGGGTCACATGCACCTGGAAAGAATGAAGTGAATTCCAGATGTGGTGACTCATTGAGCATTACAACTTGGTGTTTGAGCCTTAAGAATATGTTTCTTTCTCCTTTATAAGTTTGAGTATTGTGATAAAGGAGCAAACACAGAGTGTGGGGATGTCAAATTCCATGATCAGGAAGGCAAAATAACTAATTCACAGATTTGCCGTGTAATGGTAGACGGCAGCGTGCAGAAAAAGCAGTTTTCAAGTGATCAAACTTTGAACAGCAGTTGAGTTGCAAGGCTGCTAGTGGGAAACTGCATTGCTGTAGCAAGGCAGCATGGAGGTACCTGGAGACATGTGGAACATTTGCTCCTAACTTAAAATATTCACCCTAGGTTTTGCTGGTGGTAGGTAATTCACTATATTGCAGGTGTGTAGGTGAGGTGGCAATTAAGCTGCTGAAAACAGAAGACAGTGACCAAAGTTTTAAGTCCTGCAAATGCAAATGCGATTTCCAGAGCAAGTCTGAGTATCTCCAGTTTTCCAGGTTACTAGTAGCTCTCGTCCTTAACCCTCTGTTTTTCAGTGTTTCACTGTTTTGGGGTGTTAATTCTTGAGCAATGTTTTATTGTTACTGATGTAGGGAAATTATTATTCCTGGCTGCAAAAAAATTCTGCCTAATATCTAATCTAAGCCTACTCTGAGTTTGAATCTGCTCCCTCTTGTCCTGTCACTCCATGCTTTTAGAAATAGTTCTTCTCCATCTTTCTTTTAGGTTCCTGTCAGGTACTGGAAGGCTGTAATTAAATCACTCTGAACCCTTCCGTTCTCCAGCCTGAACAATTCCAATTCTCTCAGGCTTTCATTGTAGGAGAGGTGCTTCATCCCTCTAATCAGATCTCAAACCATTATGTCCTGTGTTCCTGCTCCATTGTCCTTCCACAAGGAAACACAAAAAAGTGGGAACTGGATGGTCAAAGTGGTATTTTCAGAAGGAACAGAGGCTTGCTAAGTGATATTTGGGGAACAGCACCCAGGGTCTTATATGGGTGCCTTGTGAGGTGGTGAAAATATTCCCTCTCTGCAACTCACAACAAGATCTAGCTTTCAGAAGTGCAATATTTCTTCTCCTCTTACATGGGTGGTTAAAAGGAGTGGTATAATGAGTGTGAAGGCGAGAGAACAAAGCATATGTAGAAAAACCACTGGCTTCCCAAAACAGAGTAGGGCTTTTAAAGAAAGAAATAGGAAGCACAGCTCTCAGAGAAAGGCTTTCAAACTTCTGCTCAGAGAAGACTTGGCTTTAGTCTCCTAATCTTAGTTTTGAAGTTTAGGGAAAATATATTTGTTACCATTCGGAGCAGCCCAAAGTTGTATTTGGCTACAGCATTGCATTTTCAGTTTCAAACTGCAATAATCAAATTTACTCTTTCTAATCTGGTTTGCCTTAGATATGTCAGGAAATATAAACATTTGCATTCCCCAAAACGCAGCTGTGGTTTGGCTGTACCTGGCTGGGATCTAAAGCTTACTGGGAGCTTCCCCCTTTCTGGTCACAGACCTGCTGTGCTCTGTGGCCTTCTCTGACAGAAATAAACCCCAACTGGGATGAAAAGTGTCAGTGTCATTTGTTGGCAGGGCTGTTGGCTTGGATTTGGAAAGTTTGTTCTAAGTCACTATCACAGGTGCCAAAACATGAGCTGAGTAGCAAGGGCTGGCTGGGGCCAGCTTGGCTGCTGTGCCTCTGACGGCTGCCATCCCCAGCCCGGCTTCCTTGCGAGCTGCCTGCCTCTGGCTTTTCCAAAGGCAGACTGAGGGGAGCCAGCAGGGCCTGTCCCTGTGTCCAGCTGGCTCCAGGCAGCTCTGGGACATGGGGGCTGTGCTGGGCACCCGCAGTGAGCATCTCTGAAGTTCCAGGAGTGCTGGTGGTTCTGACTGGAATAGCACAAGCGAGAAGGGAAGGATAATCAGTTCAATGTGCTGTGAAGGTACCTTGTTGAAGTGATGTCAGGGAAGAAACATGATTTCTTAATTTATATAACAGGTGCATAGGGTCCAAATGAAAAGCAGGCTCTGGGAAAACACTGAATGTGCACATAGCAGAGGGCACTCTCCACTAGGAATTACTTGAAATCTGAGCAAACTAATGAAAAGTATCTTCTTCTTTTTCATGTCTGAAACAGTGTGGAGCCTAAGGGATTTGCCTAAGGTCAAGCATACATTTTAGTATTTCAAGTGTAGGAGCCCCTCAGAGGCTTCCACATTGAGTTTTGAAAGCTGTTTGTCCGTGGTCCCAGCTTAAAGGCTTTTAGGACATTTTCCTGCCTCCCCTCAGCCTTTGGGAAGCAGCATCTCTTTCAGAATCCATTATCCTGGCTCAAGAAGTCCCTGAAAGATACAGGTTTTACTGCTGAACACACCGCTGGAGTCCTGGAGAGGGTGGTGGAATGTGTCCTGTACAGTGAGCTCAGCTGCTTTCCAGCTTAGGGGTATGGCTGGTACCCAGAAATAGGGGAATGGCCCCTTCAAGTGAGATTTCAATGTGGACTGGTGGCAGTTCTCCAACTCTTCATTCCTTACCTGCTCCTGGCACAATCAGAACATCCTTCATGGTCTAGGCAGACAGAACAAAGGAAAGCCAAAACAGATGAGGAGGGGCAGAAGGCCAGTCCCATCCTAACTTCAGAACCACCATGTTGTGGCCCTTAATTTCATTAGCTTTCCTAGTGGGCCCTTGCTGCTTTTTAGAGCACTGAATACTGTTACCAACTCCATGATGTGTTTGGGGTTTTAACTGCTTAACTTTCCGTTGGTTTTCATTGAGTGCATGCAGCTAAAAGTCTCAAGCACTTGTCTGAAATCAAATGCAAGTTACTCTAATGTAATCAAAGTGTTTCTAAATTATAATTCTATGTAGGATTTTCTGTTAATTTTGATTTTTCTTAAGGTCAAATTTTCTGGGGTTACCTGGCTGTGATCCCTGTTCTAAGAGTACTTAAGAGTTCGACTCAAACTAGATTCAGAGCTGTGTTAATGTCAAACTGCTGAATCCCCACAGAAGCATGAAGCCCAGCACAATGCTGTGTCTTTAACTGTATTTAGTTGTATTTTATATGACTTGATACCACTAAGTGTTTCCATTGACATCAAGGGTGCTGAACCAAGCTCTGATATTGCTTACTTTGCCTGTTTCCTGCACACATGGTCTGGTGTGGGAGAAGTGATCTGAGCATAAATCTATATTCAGCTTAGACCATGAAAAACAGGCTACTGGTGCCTTGTGTGTGACCTGTGGGGCTGTCAGCTGGTTCCTCTGCAGGGTTGTGCTGAATGAGTGTTCCTTTCCCACTATTGTCATGTGTGTTGGACTCTTCCCTCTCTCTCCTGCTGAGGGTTGCCTCCCAGTGTCTGTGGCATCAAATTCCAGTTTTACAGCAGTGACAACAATGGTATTGTCTGCATAAGAAACCAAAGAAAGGGAACAAGATGCAGAGACCTTGTGATGCTGTAGACTTGCTGCAGCTTGTTTTAATTAATTACTGTGTCATGGGTGATGAAGTTGAAGAATTGGCCCTAGTGAGGGGTGTCTTGTCTAGTAATTGGTTGCTTAGTTTTGGTTCAGCTCTGTAAAGGATTGCTCTTCCTTTTGTGTAAGAAGTATCAAGAGTGCCATGTGCTTTTCTTAGAATTCTTGGGTATTTCACCTAGGTTTTTATAGTTTTCCTCTTTCTTCTCCCTAGAAATCAACAGTGGAAGAATTGGATCTTAAAGAAATCTGTTCAAATGCTGGTAAAAACAGATAGAAACTAGCTATTTCTTATTCTCAAGTCGTGCACAAAAGTGAAGTTGCACACAGGCCTACAGGACAAACTCATTGAAAGCATTTGGATTTGGACTGTAAAATTAATACTTAAGCAAGACTAGTAGATATTTTTAAAGAAGAGAAAACAGTTGTCTGAGAATTCGGCTTCAAGGATGGCTTACAAGTGAGATGGCAAAAATAGAAGTACTCAAATCTTGAGGGGAAAGGGAGTATGGAGGAATTGTTATTCCTCACTTCTCAAATACTCTATTTGCAATTTCCGTTTCTGTGGCCCAAATGTCCAATAGTCTCTTGTTTCCTTCAGATTTATCTTTGCTTTTGTTTCTTCTTCCAGTCTAACCTTCTTAAAAATTTTTATGTTGATAGATAAAATGAAGAATAGGAAATACATTTTATCATGAACCTATCAATATCTTCGAAATTTTCTGTGCTTTGCCACCTTATATGGATCTTACCACAGCAGGTAAAGCATATTAAGAACTAGTTTCTATTAAAAAGATGGTAAAGCAGTTGTTAATGTCTGAATTACCATTAGGGTTTGAAGGTGAGATGAATGAGCTGATTCACACTTCTCATAAAGCTATTTTATGTCTTTTCCCTGAAGGACTAGACAGGCAGCCTCGTATTGATTTGCCTTCAGAAGGTGTTTTTTACCTAATTGTACAGGGCTAGAGACTGACTTCTTGCATTTAAACACAATTTCAGTTTTGTTGTAAACGCAGAGTGCTACACATCTGTGTTCCAGTTTAGGCTTCCCACCTCTCATAGTTTGTGTGCCTCATTCTTCAGGTAAGACAGGGTTCTGTGGCAGTGAAATGCTGTTCCCACTGGAGAGCAGAATGCAGCTCTCAGTTTATTGGTGTCCTTGGATGATACAGAGAAGGAAGATTTATGAGACTCCTCTAGAAAATATTTTGTATGTGTTTATGATTTTTTTGGTGGTGGTGGAGAAAATGTATGGGATTTAGTGCTTGAAATGTGATGAGATGTAATGAAAGAGAAGTCATAATAGACTCTAAATGAATGAAAGTTCCTGTAATTCTTCTCTCACCTCTGCATTCAGTTTTCCATGTTGTCCCAGGAGAACAGAGGAAGGAGTTGGCATTGCAGCAAATATAGAAACCCCCTCACTGAAAATCCACTGATCTCTACCAGCCTAGGTTATTTTATAAGGTACTTTATGTGCATCAGTCTTCATGCTTTTGTATCAACTCTAGGAGAAAACAGGATGGATCCTCGAGGGTGTAAATCTCTCAAATTTGCATGAACTGTGTAGTTTGCAAGCTCTTTAGCAGTCACAGTCTTGCTGCCTCCCATATAGACCCACATTCAAAGAATGTCTCACTTAGCACTGGCCTCACGTGAAGTTATTAAATCTTAATCAGCATTAAAGAATTTATCACCCATCTAAAGAAGTGCAAGGCCTGAAGGAGTGGCCCCTGTGCTGTCCCCGGGCATGGCAGGGAGTGCGTGCCCTGCCCATCCTCTGGCACTCGACCTGCTGCACCTGCACTACCCAGCCAAGCATCTTCGCAGCTGTTCAGCTTGTTAAATTAAGTGTTTGCAGTGAAATTCTGTGAGGTGGGTCTTGTGCCTTCCTACTGAAATTTTGCTGTGTCTGAGATCAGGGCTGGTGGGGGGAAGACCAGAGTAGTGAACTGTGGGGATTTAGTCACTCTTTGTTTCTCCAAGAGACTGTTTAGGAGCAGTAGCATCATGGCCATTTGGCATTGATGCTAAAGATGGATCAAGTTAAAATATATCTCTGTTAATGTACATTATGAAACAAGGGATCAGGGGAAATGAAACTTTCATAGCTTGTGTTTTCCAAACTGCGCTTGTAAGGTTTCATGGTGGATGTTGATATGCACATTGTCAAGTTGCATGTAGCTAGATGGACAAATTCAGGCTGTGCTTTGTTATTTCATCAGCTTCTTGCTTTCAAGGGACCTTTTAATGTGCTGTTTGTCTGTATGATCTTTCTATTAAAGCTGATAGTGGGATTATTTTAACAAAACAGAGGAAAGAGTTTGAAACAGAAAGTTCTTTCTGACTAGTCAGAAAATGTGTGTGGGAGGGCCTGGCTACAGCGGACCTGAGGCAGGAAGAAAAGATACCTCCATTTGCCTTAGGAGGACTCTACTCCCTGGAGCTTATCTGGATGTTACTCTTTGCTCAGAGAGCAGAAGGTTCATTGGGTTAGCTGCTATTTTATGTCCCAGAGCACTGTGCACTGGGTACTGGTGCACTGGCTTGTTGATTTTTGTGACAATTCCTGGCATGCACTACTTCAAGCATAGTAAGTACCATATTTTAAACGTTGTCAAATCAAATAGTAGCTGTTTGACTGTGCACATGTTAAGTTGATGAGTTTAAGACACTTTGCTTGTCTTTCTAGTCGAAAACATGTTATTACTTGCAGTGGGACTGAGCTGTGGTGTAAGGCTGTGCACAGGGAGCTGTGCTCCCTGCTAGGTGAGGATGGCCTGTGGATGAGTTTCTTGACAGCAGTCTTGCAAGTGAAGGTGGTGATGGTTCTAGCATTGCTGGGTCGCAAGAGCTACATAAAAGAAGACCTCACAAACTTGTGGTGGCCTACAGTGGCAGGATTCCCTTTCCCTGATGTGACCGTGCTGGTGTGGGCTCTGCCCCAAGTAGTTGCAGGGGGAGCCCTGGTTGGAAATAGCTCCTTTTTCATTTGATTTGGCCTCTTCCCCTGAATTAGTTTGCATTTAATTGCTGAATTTTGCTCAAGCTGAGGCAGCAGCTACACCAGACAGATGAGTCTTGAGAAGGATGAAGTGTTGGCTCCTGTTCAGCTGGGCCAGACACAATGCAAGGTACTTTTGGCACCTTTCTCTGTGTTACTAAGGCATAATCAATCCTGGAGTCTTTGAAGACATTTGTACAACATTAAAATCTACAGCTTTGGGCTAAAGCTTTGTTTGGAAATAGTGTTGAAATGTTTGTCAAAATACAAAGGCAAAAACTGTTAGAAGACAGATTGCACTGCGCTTACCCTCTGATCATGCTTGCTCAGGACTCTTGTGTGCAGTGGAAATTAAAGGCTCAGCTTGTTTAAAAAAAAAATCAGCATTTGAAAAAGTTGGTGCAGGTAGATCAGTTAGTGTGTTAAAAGTTTGGCTTTCTGGTTTCAGAGTATGGCTTTTCCAGTGTGTACAGCATTTTAAACTGGTTAACAGCTAAGAAAATGAAAACATTCAGCTTTTGGAAGAAGTTACTTTTGTTTGCTAAACAGGCCTCTCTGCTTTTGGGAAATTATACTGATTCAGCTAGTTTCAATGGCCAAATTTAATTAGCTTTTATTTCAAAGTTCAGAATGAAGTCCCACACTTTTTGATTTAAAACAAAACATTCTACAAGCAGCACACAACAAAATCCTCCACAGCTGATTTCAGGAGAGGTGGCCAGATTGATGTCAGGTGAGGATCCATTGTTTTCTGTGCATTTGGCACCTCAAGTAATCTATAATTGTGACAGGGAGGTGTCTGAAGGTGATGGCTTTGGCATGTATTAAGTGCTTTGGGGCTGCAGAGTAGTTTTCAACAGGGATCACTGATGCATTCTAAAACACTCATGCTTTAGACTTGAGTATTTTTTTTCCTGCACTTCTGAATGTGACTTTGTTTTTCAAAGTGGAGCAAGATACTTTATCCTGTTTTTTATAATAACACTAAGGATTTAAAGTCTGCAGTTTTTCTCACTTTAAAAAATAAGCTGAGCCACAGTTTTAACCAGTACTCAAGGGAAAAAGTCTTGAATGGAAAAATAATGTACATAATCAGCAGAGTAATCCTTACGTCTGATCTGAAGCAAAAGATTAATTTGTTTTAGGAAAGCTCTAAACCTCTTGGAATTGAAGCACAGGCATGTAGAGTTGAAAGTGTTCTGCTCTGTCAGTAAGTTAATGCATAAGAAAATGAAATAGAAAGAGAGGTGCCCTGGGATGCAGGTGCTTTGCATCTGTGGCATGGAGTCTAGCAGAGGGTTCCCATCAGGGTCAGGGGCTGGAACACATGGGAATAGAGACCTGCATTTGTTCAGTTGTAGGAAGAGAAGATTAGGGGAGGTCATGCTGCTGTCTTCAGCTGCCTTTTGGGAGAAACTAGGGAAAGTGGAGTCAGATTCCTGTAGGTACATTGTGATATGCCAAGACACAACAGAGTGAGTTGGAACATGGGAAATTATCTTTAGGTAGAATTTTAAAATTTACTGATTTTACCACAAGTGTAGTCAAATATTGAAATAGGTCCTGAGAAGTTGTGGTATTGTTCATCTTTGGAGAGTCTTGAAATTTGACTGGATGAAGCCTTTATGTAGTTAGACCTGCTTTAAGGGGAAGGTTGAACTAGAGGTTCCTCCTAAACTAAATTACTAGTTAGGAAGTGAGAGGCAGCTTGGGGAAAAGCAGGTAAGAAAGTCCTAGAGGGAAATTAGCAGGGTGAATTGCTGAAATGATGCTGTTGGTAACTTCTGTCTTTCAGGAATGGCGCTTTCTCTCTGGTGTATTGAATGGCTTTGTTCTTAAACTCCAAGAGGAGTTTGCCCTTCAGGCTGTGTCCCTGTTGCTGATGGGCAGTGCACTCTGAGCAGGGCTAACAGGGTGCTCTGTCTCTGGGGTGCTCAGCCCCTCGGCCACACCTCTGTCACTGCTCCTCCCCTCTTCCTCTTGGAAAGGGTATTTTTCATTAAGATGAAAGAGATGAGATAAACTAAAATTAGTATCAGAGTTATTAGTGACATTAAGATATTACTAATGAGTTCTAATTTAATCTCAGCACCCAGGCATGTATAGCACTGAAACCTTTTATTAGGTTTCTATAATTGTGTTAAAAGTGATACCCTGAGGCTAGTGCTGGAGCGAGTGGAATTGCCAGGCTGTGTGCATGGCAGCCCTGACCTACCAGTGCTGTGAGGAGAGCAGGGCTGGCTCTTCGCTGGCCTTTCTGTGCTCTGTGTTTTACATCAGGCTCCTTAACTGTCAGGGGCTTAGTGCTGTTTCTATTTAAAAGTGCCTTCTGTGTCATTTTGGCTCGGGACCAACAAATCCCAGTCTTCAGCTCCTGGACTATTCACGGGGGAGATGGCTGGGTGGGGAATCCCAGGAGTGCAGTTCCAGCTGAGATATCCATATCCTTCAGGCTTTCTGGAGGAGAAGCAGGTTCCCGTGTGCCTCGGTTGAAAGGGGAGTGCCAGGTGCAGTCTGATAGCCACGGGTTCCCTCCTTGCCAGGGCCAGCAGAGTCAGCATGGAGCACCTGCGATTTCAAACCTTGTGTGATACAGGTCTGAGCTTTGAAAAAACCCATCAAACAGAACTGCTGTAACTAGAAATGCTCTGGGTATCAGCAGCTCAGCACCGCAGATGCCAAGTAACATTGACAGCCCCTCTGCTCAGACACCCATGTCTGTATCACTGTGCCGCTGCGCAGTCTGTGCTGCAATTTCCCTCGTGCTGTGGTGGTGCCAGCTCAGAGCAGTGGTCCTTCCCTGACCCGCGGTTCCTTGTGACAGGACAAACGTGTTCAGGGGCTGAACTGGATCAGGGAACCCATCCAAGTTAAAATTAGCCTGGCCAAGAAGCTAATTTCAACCTGGGCTGGCTTCTCTGGCAGCTGGGAGCAGACGAGCGTGCCCAGCCGGTGACGAGCGTGCAGCCCTCCCGCTGCTGCTTCTGGCAGCCTGCTGGCTTCTGCCAGGCCCTTCAGCAGGGTTTGGGGCTTCACACCGGAGTGGGGAGAGTTATTGTTTCCTGTTTTTGAGATTAGATTGAAGTGTGAAACAAATTCACCTCCAAAATGGTATCCTGACTCAGCTCAGTCTGTGACAACTTCAGTCTTTGTGAATTTATATAAAAATGTAGGGAATTAAAATATTTTACTTTGGTTTTGACCTTCTTGGCATAAATTAGCTGCACTTTAAAATGAGGGTTGCTATCAGCTGGAAGCAACAGCTTCTAGTCAAATGGGATGTTTTAGCTAACTTGGTGTTTTTATTTTTCTTCCTTGGCAAGGGAGATTTATTGAAACTGCTCCCTGCAGGTTTGGTCTCAGTGAGCTGGTGATGTGGAGCTGGCTCTGAGCAGAGCCTGGTCCTTTGGGTGTCTCTACTTATTTTTCAGTGTACATTCTTTTTTCGTCAGTGTGCATCCTCCTGTTTTTAATCATTATTAGTTCTGTGGAGCATTGCTGTGCATTGACCTGCAAGGCTTGGATGTTCAGGGTACTGCAGTTGATGTTTGTTAATATTTCCCTTCTAAGGCCTGGTCTGGGTGCTCTGCAGTGGTGTGGGTGAGAAATCCTCTGGAGGAATTACAGCTCTGTGGAGAATCAGGGCTGTTTTCATCCTTGTGTTCCCTCCAGTCCCGTTGGTGTTGTGTGGGGAGGAATTGCCAGTGTGCCTCTGGTTTTGGATTTGCTTGCTTAACAGTCTCTTGCTTCTTTTCCTCCCCTTCTAAAAATGTGTGTTTGTAAAGCATCAGAAAATACTCATCTGCAGTCTGTACCAGATCCTTTCTGGCACCTGCAAATCCTGTGGCGTAGAACAAATAGACCCTGAATGTCCATCATAACTATATGAGAAGTAGGTTTCCTTATCAAGGACACTACTAAAAAAAGTAGGAACATTCCATAAGCGTGAAGTTTTTAATCAACTTTCTCTGTAGTCGCAAGGTGAGAGTGATTGCAGTGCCTTAAACTTTTTTTTTTTTTTTTGTGAGCTGCCTAGGAGCTCAGAGATTTTTTAAGAAGGTTCCCCTAGTGTAAGAGGTGAATAGGTGATTCCTTGAGGCACAATGTGGGTGAGTGTTTGATCCTAATTTGAGGCATGATTATCACTCACATGTTAAAGTTTTGATACCCTTAGCACAAGGTGTCCAGTAGAAATGTTGCACCCTTGATGGTGCATCTTCATGATGATGATTCTGTTGTGCCCCTGACTGTGTTCAGGTAGTTTTTGTGCCCAGTGCTCTTAACAGTATAAAATAACTTATCAGTTGGTAATGTCATGGAGAGTGATTGCAGTGCCTTAAACCATTATTTCTTGTCCTTCTGACAACAGCTGAGGTTCACCTTGTCATTCCTTATGGGTTTTATTTTGTTTCGAAATTCAAAATGTGGTGGTTCTGACATTAAGAAGCATTATTTTTATGGTATAAATTCAAAGGTTTTCTAATTACTGTGTTTTTCTTGTTTGCTTTAAGAGTCAGATTTGCAGATCTGTCAACACAGGGCACCAACATGTTGCACCAAAAAAATGGAAGAAAGCTACCAGGCAGCTGTTCGAAGGGAGAGGACTCAGAGTATCCAGGCACTGAACTTTGAGCTGAAGTACATGATTGTTGGTCATATCACAGCTTTTCAAGGTATGAACTTTTGAGTCATTTTTAACAGTATCCTCTGCAATTCAAAGAAAAGCTCTTCTCTTTATTTTTCATTTTTCTTGCTTTGTGTGCTGTTGTCTCTACCTTATGGTTTATTTCCCAGTTCTTTGATAATTGTGTTTTTGGATAAAGGTGATGGCACTTAATCTTGACTGGTATGTTAAGCATCTTCCTGAATCTAATTAGGAATAGATTTAAGCTGAGACCTTATTTCCTGGGGTTAGCATGGATTTTTTAAGGCATGTTCAAGTGTCCGATGGTCGTGCTTTTTGATATTCTCTTGTGTTGCCAAACCATTTTCAGGTGTAGAATGTTAAATGAAGATGTATTTATTTGTTAATGCTGAAGAATACGGGCTCTAACTGATATGTCAGATGAGAGCACAGCTCTTGCTTCAAGTCAAAATCCAAGAGTACCTTGCTCTAACAGGCACATATAAGACTATTTTAGTTCCTTCAAACAGGTGGTTATCGCGCTATTACACGGAGGAAAATTCTTGGGTAGAACTGTGCACTGTAGTGTTGAGCACTGGAGACTTTTCTGTAGAAGGGCATTTAAACATAGGCTGTGGACTTTAAATATACAAGAGTTGAGTGATTAAATCAGTCAGTGAGTGCTGAATCCAGCTTACTGACTTCTGTGGGCCTAATTATGTGCTTAATTTTAACTTGCTGCTTTGCTGTGTTCAGTGCTGAGCACCCTCACGGAGTGGGTTCTGAAATTAAGCCAGTAGTTATTAAAATGCCGAGTGTTGAGGCCTGGATGATTAAGCCTATTGTTAGAAGGCAGGTTTTATCAAGTAGTAGCTTTTTTTGTCTAGTTTCTCCCATTTGAGTGAAAATACTATAAATAAAAGATGTGACTGACAGTTAATAAGAGACAGCATATTATCTTTAATTGACAATAAGTGATGGTGGAAGTCTGAAAGAGACATGAAGGGGCAAGATAAAAATTTTCTTCTGGTTTTGGTTTTTTATATCTCTTTTTTTACCCATGAGTGAGAAATGGCATTTTGGTTTATTTTACGACTATTTTTTGAAAATGTTTGATATCCCCCCATCATTAAAATATTGGCTTGGAGGGCACTTCAGAGGAGCACTATAGTGAAAGGGTGGCTGTTGGCATTGTTAAATGCTGGTTATTCATTCAAGCAATCTTTCGAGTATTATGATGGAATAAAGGTAAGGTCAGAATAGATTAACCTACCAGCCCCTTTAGGTCAAGCCAGAGGCTTTATTGTCCATTGCTGATGAAGCCTTTTGATGGAATGAAAGCGGTAGTTAGACATTTCACACAGTTTAAATTTACAAGCATTTTCTGGAAGTGGGTAAATAGGTTGTTTGTTGTGACTTGCTGTGGCTGGCCTTCTGTCTGCGTTAGGTGGGAACACTTGAAAAATGTAACTTTGCTCTGTTGCATTGGGAGCTGCTTCTGTTCTTTGGTTTTGTCCCAGGTGTCAGTGAAAAGCCTCTTGCTTTATCTTGTGCTGGATAAACGCTCCGTTGCTAAGAGTGGTACTGTGCGAGACATTTACTGAGAGAGAAGGTCTTTGCATTGAATTAACTCTGTCCTTTTGGTCTGTTTTCACTTGTTGGTGTTCTGAATGATAAAGTGAGTGTGCCAACAGCGCATTTTACAGTCTGAGAAAAGGAAGCCCTGATTTTAGCAGCTTTCAGATGCCTTTTAGATTTCATGTTTCTTGCAGCAGTGAGAACTGACTCAGGCTTACTGAAAAATATCACTTTATTCATTTGTATGGAGTGGTGTTTACTTGTACAATTTTCATGCACAATTTACTTTTATAGATACACATTTTTAGTACTGTTAGTGTAGTCAAAGCAAAGCAGTTGTTAGTCTTGCTGCCTGGTGCTGAAGAAAAGAAATTTTAACTGCTTTTTATGCACTTAAAGCAGACAATACTATTAGTGTTATACCAATACTGATGAAATAATTCTCAGGATTACTGTGGTGTAAGAAATGGATTTTCAGTAGTTCATCTCTGAGAACATAGTGGTGGGAGTTAAATTTCATTGAGAGAAAGAGATCATCGTTTATGGAAGGGGGGACACCCAGAGAGAATGGATTTTTTTAAGTTCTCCTATTCTTTCAAAGAAGTCAAAAAGCAGTTCTGAGGACAGTTAAGTGCCACGAGTATTAATAATAAGGAGCTTTTTCATGTGAGTAGGAGTTTTGATATGAGTTTGGTTAAATACTCCCTCTCTACACTGCCTTGGCCCTCCAGTTGGCTGTGGATATTTTGGACTTGAAGAGATACTGTTTTGGGTTTTCTTCTTGAAATTGAAAATGTTATTTAAGTAGCTTTGCCCACAGCTGAAACAAGACAATTTTCACAGGTGCTGGATTTAGTTGTGCAAAGTAATTAGTCTGTAAGACCTGATTAAATATATCACAGCTGTGGGCAGGCTTGTTATATTTGGGCTAGTGCCCAATCCATATATATGGACAGCTTTAGCACTAAGGTTCAGCCCCACTATTCTTCCCCATTTAAAGTTTTCAATATTTCAGTATTTTCAATATTTCAAGTCTTTGCCTCAAACACCTACTAAATCGAGCTCCTGCGTGGATGTGTTTTGTTTGAATGTCTGTCTCGAGCTCTGATAGCACTGATCTGAGTAGGAAGAGGCCCACTGACATCAAGTGCAGACTGTAAAATGCCCTCCCCATGAGTAATAGGACAGCAGGAAGGGAGAGAGGCAGGAATGAAAGGGCCAGCTGGCTGCTTGGGAGGCACGTCATCACAATCAGCTCCTGTAAAATCATACACTGACACAAAATCTTCAGGGTGTTTGACACATTGAGTGTAACCAGGCCCCTGTGGGAGGTTTTCATGGAAAGTGGATGAATTCACTTTCTCCTAATGTTCTGGTCCGTGGTGTAGCCTCAAAGTCATAACCATGGTTTCAGTCCCTTGACAGATGTGTGACTGCTTCGAATGGAATCACAGGCAAGGAGGAGTAAGATGAGTAAGTGAGATCCAGGCTGTAATCGGAGCAGTGTAATGGAGGAGAATGTGCCTGTTGTAATACATTTTGGAGCGGGTCATTTTGTCCCATCCAAAGATGTGCCTGCCTTTGTCATTGCTCCTGTGGCTGCAGCCTGAAATGCCCAGCAGAACTATTTAAATGAATGATTAAATGGGACACTTTCATTTTGTATCATGCTTTTTCCCCTTTGATAATGTGAAGATTCTCCTTTGAACTTACTGTTTTCTTTGTCCCAGTGGTTTTTTAAGGTTTGCATGTAAACCAGTATATTGTTTTAGGTGGACATCTTTGTGGTGATGATGCACGTTACTTGGCAGAGTCATCCATCCCTGCCCCAATTTCCTCATGCAGTCCCTGTGCTCCTTGGGGACGCTTCCAAGTAAGGCAAGTGCCTCATTGTTAGTGGATTAGGAGCGGTGTGGGTGTGCAGGCTGAGAGTTGCTGTCAGAAGAGGTATCAATAGTCTGACAGGAAAGCTTTGTTGTGGTCAGACAGCGGAGAGAACCTGGCCTCCCTTTGCTGTGTCCTTTATGGAGTGCTAACAGGTGCCACATAAGGACCCACAGACAGCTTGGCTCTGCTCCTGTCATCTTATGCTGAGGCTAATTTGAGGTAATGAGAATCCAAACACTGATAATTTATTTGTTCTGCCGATGGTCTCTACAGAGAGACAGAACAAGATCCTTTTAAACCGACATCACTTTCAGTCACCAAATTAGCAGCTATCAGAGATATGGTGAAAAACTTCAAGCTTAGCAGTTTAAAAAAAATACTGTTCTCTGCACTTGTTTTTACAGCAGGCAATAGGAATTGTTCGCTCTGCCTCTGAAGAGAAAGCTTCCATGAATGAAAGCTTGTTGGTCATAAAGCACTAATTTGTCTTGTTTTTCTGAAATAACATTTATTTGACCTTGAAGGTCAGATGCTGGGACCAGGTTCTCCCAGCTACAGGATGGGAGATGAGCTTTGGAGCACTCTTCCTTCCGCCCTTAACCCAAGGGGTTTGGCAAAGCTGTGCTTCCCTTCTGCTTTATATGGAATGGGAACATGCTAGTTGGGAAGGCACCTCGCTGTGATTTCTAATAGCTGCAGTTGTCCTGCCATTGCAGTGCCTGCACACTGGTTTGCTCTGTTGCCATCTGATCCAAGCAGGCAGCTGGGAAGGACATGAATGATATGAGATAGAAAGGGGAAGCTTGTGGTAGCAGGCATGGAGTCCAGGACGTCTGGTTGTTCAGTAAAATGCCTGAAAGTTAATGCCTAGTTGATCCGTAAAGTCCTTAAGCACAAAGGTTTTCCTCTGAAAGCCTCCATGGGGAGTGGGAATGACTGGATGATTTTAGGGGGTCTTGGGATGGGTAATGTTAGTGGGCCCATTAATCAACTGACCCAAACTTTCCCAGAAATGTATAATAAACTATGCTGCACTCAGAGCTATATGGAGTCAAAAACATTTTCCATTTTCATTTGGCTCAGTTGCAGTGTTGCTGATACTTATTTTTACTGAATTTAGGAATATCAGCTTGAAATAGGAGTGTCTGGTTAATGGTGTTGAAGTGCAATGACATTTACAAAACAAAGACTTGGCTGTAGAAGTGCGCTCTGGTTTGAAGTAAATTACTACATGAAGTGTAGCCACAATGCTGGAGATGGATGCAGTCCAAAATCAATGAGCTATTTAAAAAAAAAAAGCCAACCATCACCAGCAGAAACCTGCCAAAACTCACCACCAGTGCTTCTGGTTCCTATTATTTACTGCTGGATTATAGAAATGCAGAAGTGTAGTTTTTAAAATACATTGTTGTAGTCCTGTACTGCTAGGTCATTTACACAGACAAATTGTTATCCACCCCTTTCCACTTGTTTAACCCTACTAAGCAGAGTTTTGTACTCTGCTGACCTTTGAACTGAAAGTTGCCCTGGGTGCAGAATTTGGTTTTGGCTCTAGGCAAACATTATTTCCTACAGAGAGAGAGGCTCTGCAACAGTATTTCTGTGCCCCTCCTGTATATTGTTCCAGAGCACCAATAGGTCTGTGTTCTCCAGCAGAAGTGAGAGCAGGGGTTAGGGATGCAGTCCAAGGCTGGAATATCCCTTCTGAGCTGTGACCTGCCTGCTGGTGGAGCACTGCTGGCTGTGTTTGTGCCTGTAGGTGTGAGAGGCCTGTCTTCATCCCTGTGACAAAGCCAACCTTATCTTGGCTGCTGCTGGTCCTTGGTGAAATGTAAACACAGCACTTTACAGGATGCTCTTCCTCTGCAGACTTTAAGGACTTCTGCAAAGTACCTCAGTGTGGGTGTGTTGGTGCTGCAGATAGATAAAGTGAGGAACCTGGAAGGGAAAAGGTATTTCCTAAAGTGGCACATCATACCATAGGATCCCTCTAAAAACAGTCCTGGTGATTTCTAGAGACTTTGAAGGGGAAGGAATTTTGTCTGATTGCAGTCTCCTGGGGTGTTTGCTGTGGGAGTGAGAGGTGCTCCTTTTGTCCTTGATTTGGTTGGGCTACTTTGCCCTTAAGTGAGGACTGGGTCAGTGTTCCAGAGCAGGTCTAGTATGAGGAAGGGATGGTCTTCATCAACTCTTCTGGGGTAAGATTCCTCCTTTGTATTTTTGGTGCTGCCTGAAGTTGGTAAATCCAGTGAGCTTAGTGTGCCACCTGTTTGGAGGAAGGAGTTCTCCTAGTTTGCCATCCACTGTAAAACAGTTTTTGTTGGGTGGAGGCAAAGGGAGATGAAGACCTGTAGGGTAGGAGAGGCAGAGTCCTTTTGGAATAAATGTCCTGTGTAACCAGGGAGCTTAGGTGCCATGCTGGTGAAGCATTACCCTGTGGGAGAGATGGTCTTCTGGTTCTGCCATGCAGGTTTTATCCCCCAGTGTGTTTCCATTGCTGCACACAGACTGTCAGATCAGGTGAGGCTGCAGGGCCACTTCACACAACCATGGGCAGTAAATGAACAGGGACGTCTATCAGAAATATGAACACTCTTCCCTCTTCCCCTGGAGACTGATAATTCCAGAGTTTTCCAAGTCTAGGCCAAGATGCACCCATTATCCAATGCTGTAATTATCCCTTGTTGGGCTCACTGTCCCTTAATTCCTCTTTCCCCAGGTTATCTTTTGGCTGCCACAACAAAACTGGCAGTGTTGACTATGTGCTGATGGCAGTTTAATTATGCTTCAGGTTTCCTGCTTTAAACGTGCTGCCTACTTGTTCCATTGTGTCAGTCAGTCTTCTGATTTTACAATTACAGATTGTAAATTGTAATTATTGCCTCTGTAAGTTTTTATCTTCTGTAAGCCATGTATGATTTTAGAGCCCAGGGCTTTGTTGAATTCAGTCTTTGTCTGCATGTGGGGTGAGGGAAAAGGGTGTTAAATTCTTTCCTGTAATTGGCCTTTTCTCAGCAAAATAAAAAGTTTGCAATGTGCTGTTCCCTAATGCTCTCACCTTTTATCTCCTGAATGTGCAAAATTAAAAGAAAATCTTGGTGGTGGGCCAGGGACTGTGAGTAAATATTAACATTACCTTGCGAATGGAGATTATTGGACTCATTGTGCAGCCTGTGTATCTGTCTCTAAACATTTCAAATGGTGTGAGGTTTTTATTTTTTTGACTGAAAGACTACCTGTGATGCTTTGGAATAATACCTTTTCATAAATTGTCTGTACACTTTGGTCAAGATTCTAGATTCAGATTGATGCTTTCTTGCTGTACATGATAAAAGAATTAATAAGCTTCTTACTTTGTGTCTTGTATTCTATTTTTCATGGAAATTGGAATCAGTATGATCTACTACCCACTAACAATTAAAGAAATTTGCTTTATTTCTGTGTTGATACAAGTTGAAAACTAAATGTGTAAAACCCCAAATGAACTCTCACCTTTAGAATTTCTCTGTAATGCATATTAAATGTAAAATGAGCTTGTGCAGAAGTCCATTCCAGCCTCTAAGACTGTGTGCCTCTATATTTTTCGCATACTGTTTCATTCCCCATAGGAAAAAGCAAGTATTTGATGGTTTTCTATGGTTTTCACTGTTTTTTCAAGCTTATTTAAATCCTACTGAAAAGATAATTTCCCTAATCAAACTACCAATCCCATTCTTTGTTTTCTTAATGCTGCTCTCCTGCATCTAAAAATACGCCTTTCATTCTGTATTTTCCAATGTAACCCATGCTGCTGGTCATCTGTGATCCATGATCTAAATACCAGGTACTGTCACAGGCCAGTGATTGCAGCCTTTTCTCTCAGTATAAAAAATTCAGATGGGTACAGCTCTGGCTTTTCCTATACTCCTTTTCATGTTAGAGACGTGAGCTGTAAAGATGCTCTGTGCTGTCGCTGTCTTCCTTTAAATGCCATTCTTAAAACTGTCCCTAAGGTCATGATAAACAAAATACTTGTGAAAGGTCAACCCGAAATTTGCTGAATCAGCTGCCTCTTGCATTGACCAGGTTTCTCATGCTCCTTTCTGTCCGTCCTGCCCCTGTGTATCTATCAGCTGTTGTCTGCCTTGCCTTTTACTGGCAAGGATTTATCCTGGATCTGTACAGCACCTGTGATCCTGGTGTTTTACTGGCATCCCTAACTCCTGTAGTAATGTAAATAACTGTTGATCTTGGTAATTTCTGTGTGTTCCTGATTGCATTAATTTATCCCTTGGCTGCTTCTTGTTTGGGCAGCTTGTTAGGAAGAAGAAATTACAAGTGTTTAAAAGAACACAGGAAAAATCAGAGGAATAATAGAGGGAATAAAAATTCTGATGATGTTATGCTTTTGAAATAGCAAAATCAAGTGGAAAAATTAATGAAAACTTAGGAAGGACCCTTAATTCTAGCCACGGAATGGAAATTGCTGTCTTGCAAACCATGTCTAGTAATGATCATGTCCACATAAATCTTTACAGGGTAACTAAAGCTAGTGACTGTATTGTTAATAGTGGATTTTTCCTTAAACATAGGAAAACCTTACATTAAGTCTTACCTATTACACTGAAATGACCTTTTAGCCAGTGGCAATCAGCAGTCACACCTGGGAGTCACCAGCACTGTGAGTAGCTCACTGTTCCAAGAGTTCCTGTGTGTTTGATGCTGGTTTGATTTCTGAAGTGATGCAGTTTTTCTGAGGAATGCATATGCAGAACTGTGCTTGTGCACAATTGGATGATATTGCCAGAAGATTATACTGGAAATCATTATATACTTATCAGTATTGAAGTTTTTGGCTGGTTACTGGAATTGCAGTGCTTTGACTGCTAAGCAAAAATGCTTTATTGTTTCGATATCTTCATAACATTCAATTTATTAAATACAGATTTTACGGAACTGTTTGGCCTGAGGCTTTGAAAGGATAATTCCATGTGAAGTGGTGAGAGAAATAAACATTAAATACATTTAAAAGGAAACAGCAAATCATCTAGATAAGATATCATCGATTTAGCCTTGATAAGCATCATGTAAACTTGCTTCCTGAGCTTGTCTGGCAGTGGCTGCCATTTGATGCCTAGAATGTCAGCAATTTGGGGCAGGGACAGTCTCTTCGTCATCTATTAATAACTGCTGTTCAGGCAGTGTGGGCAGGGCATATTGGTGCTACAGCAAGAAATCTAATGAACACACACATATATATCATGTGATCGTGTTTTTGGTTATTTTCTATCCCTGTTCATATTTTACCTGTTAGTGTCCCTATTTATCTTTTTCTTCCTTTTCGTTCTTCCCAGTGCCTTGTCAGGCTGTTGACCATATTATTTCCTGAGTAGGAAAGCATGTTGGAACTGCAGCCCAGTAAAATTAATGATATGTTAGTTGAGATAGAAAACACAAAGATGGCTGGAGAGAAAGTGTTCATTCATTAAAAAAAAAGAAGACAAAAAAACCTGCAAAAGCAAAGTGAGCAAATGAATCTGAGGGCTTGGCTGTGTGATACCTTCTTTAGTGACCTTGCTTCTGGAGCTACTAGCTTAATTCACAACCATGCTGTGAAACTTCCATCGTCCCCTTCCTGTGGACTAGAAGGTGGGTGGTTTTCCCTTTATTTCCCTTTTGTTCTCACGTGGCGTTTCCATCAGGCATCAGTACTGCTCAGTCTGATTTCAAGTGCCTCAACCCAGTGATTCTGCTGCTGGCTGTGGGAGTGCTTCAGGAGGAAATCTTCTGAAATCAAATTGTTCTCCATGCAATTGAGTCCAAGTTCTTGCTTGCCAAAGTCAGTCTGACATTTTGCAGAAAGAGTGGGTGAAGACCTGAGAAACAACGTGTTCTGACAGATTTTTGAATAGGAGTATAACCATATGAAGATCCTGCACAAACAGTTTTTGGAATAAAAAGACCACTGACTGGTGGTATTTTGGGGCTATTTCAATGATAATTCAGCTTTTTATTACACATATTTTTCTCCCCAAAATGAGCTGTTGTTTAAAATTCCTTTCATTGTTTTATTAATCCTTTCCTTGTGAATTTGAAAACAGGAGAGGTATTCTTTTAGGCTGTTTCTGGATCCAAAATTGTAGATGTTTTTTAAGCAAGATTATTGGTACTGTAATATTGAAATAGTTGGGCAACTCAGTAAAAAGAGGAGAAAAAGCATTGTCGATAACTTAGTGCAAAAGGATGATTTACAGGAAGTTCTTCATTTTCACTATTGCATTTTCAGATTTAAAAAGAAAATGAGACTGCAAGCTTAAGAGAGCAGAATCTCAAAGCAAGTATGTTCAGGGGAAAACAGAAAATAGAAATAGATTTCAGCCTCAGCTCTGTGCCCCAGTGATGGTGGCATTTCAGTTTGCAGTGTGCCAACTGTACACTCAGTGGATGAATATTGTACTCAGAAAATTAATTTTTTTTTTTTAAGTTTACAGATATACACTGCCATTGCGGGGTTTTTTTTGCCTTGTTTTAGAAGGCAAATGTAGAATGACTTAGATTATTTTGATTTTTTTAAGCCAAATTAATGAACCTGTTATGCAGTTGTATTCTGTTTTTCCTTTTAGAGTAGTTTGCAGATATGCTATTTAGTAATGCTGTGTAACATAATGCATTATTGATTTAAACTGTTTACTGTGTTTAGTTCTAAAAACAAAAAAGAGGATAAAGTTTTCTTTTCACCCAGTTATTAACAGAAAATGACTTGTTGCTCTTGTGTGGTATTTTATTTATGGGCTGGGGCTGCATAGAAAGCTGTAAGTCACTGTGGCAGTCCCAGAAGATCACAGGCCCTGAAACGCTATCGACAGGACTATAGACAGATGGAGGGTGGTGTGTAAAAGCAAGAGCATCATGTTTTTCAGTATATGAGAGAGCAGTCAGAGTTATGTTGGGATTTTTAGATCAGATTTCAGAATTTGTGTTTGATCTTAGTTCATAATGATACTGTGGAGCGTCATGGCTTCTCTGGTCACCCATCGGCTGAGAGCAGTCCTCAAAAATATCTATGAAATGGTATGTGCAACATAGCAGATTTGAAGTCAGTGTGGATTTGTTGTCCTGTGCCTTTTTCATGGATATCTGTTTGGATTGCATTTCTACACTTCGGGCCACGCAGATGGAGTGTAAATATTTTGGAAGTGCAGCTATTGGATTATGCCTTTTGTTCGCTATTTGCCTGGGAGTTGGGGTTTACTTAATGAGCTACTGAATCTCTAATTGTCACTGGCCTTAGAAAAAGCTCAAGACATTTTCTCTGAACTCAGATATTTTAGGTTTCAAGATCAGGAAGATTTGTGTGGTTATAGATACAATCTGCTGCACTGTTTCCTGTCTGTTTTAGTGGGGAAATGATTGGTGCTGCTGCCTCGCAGCTTCCCATTGACTCTCCCACTGTTCTTCAGTGGAGAAGCTCTTGGCTTTGGTGTGAGTTTGAATAAAAGCAATGTAAGAATAGGATCTGGAAGTAAGGAATTTATGGGTTGTGTCTTCCCTACATACTCCCAAACCTTCCCCTCAGTCTTACAAGCTTATTTACAACAACTAAAGGGTGTCACATGTGAGAGGATCCAACAGCTTTGTCCTGCTGAGAAAAACTTCATCTGCTTCAAATCTTTTAATCGGAAAGGCTTGAGATTGGCTCTCTTCATTTTCGTGCATTAAGACTTTTGTCTTTGATGTACCGTGCTAAAATTAGAATCTCTGCATATGTGTACATTTGGAATATAAGTATTGATGCAAACCTTAATGGATTCTTAATAGAAAGAAGAGCTTTAACAGTTCTTAGACTTCTTGACGTGACTTTTGCAGTTGTGTAACTTTTTTTCTGATTTGTGCAATCAAATGCTTGTGAGAGCTTCCTTTAGCTTTTTTTAGATTGCTGTGGGAAAGAGGTATGTCTGTAGGGCATATAATAATTCCTTTACCCTTTCTATTATTGCTTTTGTTGTGTTTCATAGTACTCACTGTAATCAGAAGGCTGTGGACAGGAATAGAGGCTTTTCATAACAGTAAATTGTATGTTTCTGCTACCACGATTTTAGAGATGTAGAAACCTGGAAGATTTAGACTCTTTACTCCTCTTTTAGTTGTGTTCTGAGAAGGCTTCTTTGCAGTATCTGCATTTTCCATACATGACCAGTGGTTCCCAGAATGCTGGAGAAGTCTTGTGCCCCTCTGGCCCCTCGTGTAGAAGTTGCTGCTCTGGGAACCACTTGTCATTCCTTCTCTCCATGAGCAGGCTCAGGTTGCCCTAGCCCAGCTGCAGAGTCCTGTGTGACCCTGGATGCACAGAACAGATCTCATACAGCTTGGTACGCAATCATTTTTGGGGGATAAATAGCACTCTGAGAAACACAGCTGACAAGCAGACAGAAACCAGTTATCTAAGCTAGAATTTCTTTTCTACATGCATTTAATCACTTCCTTGTGTGTTACATCGTCCTTTTTTCTCTTAGTAGTTTTGGGCTAGGTGGTTGTGTGAATGTTGTAACAGAAGATGTGGCCTAATGTCTCTGGAAAACCTTCCTTCTGTTTCTACCCATGCAGGTTGCTCTAAGGAAAAGTTTCGGCATGTGGCAAAGAGCTGATTTCTTTTTTTTCTTCCCTGTGGACTAGAAGTCGAAAATCAGGGCTGTTTCTGCATCTGACTCAGCAGGAAATGATCCAGATGACAGTCATATAGGTGTGCAATTAACATTAAATATGAGAAATTTTTATGTTTTAAAAGCAGAGAAATGCTCTTACAAACTGGTATATCTGAGGTACATCTTTTTTCTCAGTGAATGGGGTGAAAGGAAGCTACTGGGGTTGGCAGGACTTCCCTCCTGTAACACATTGCATCCTTCCTTCTTCACTAAACTTGGCATAAGAGGAGCACATGGCAGTTGTAAACATGAAGGATAAAATGCTGCAGACAAAATAATGGCACACAGAATGGGGGGTAGGTCTAAATGTACGAATATAAAACCACAAGGAATAGCTTTCATTTTTTTAACCCTTTAAACTTTACACTCCAGAAATACAAACTTCAAGTATAGGCAGCTGGAAACAAATGGTCAGAAAGTGTGAAAGCCACCAAATTTATTGCCAAAAAAAGTTAAATTTTGGGGGCACTAGCAAATGAATGGGAAATTAAAGCAACAGCAGACCACTTGCAGGAGGGTGAATCCTTTTAACCCAGACTGCTTTTCTGTTGATTTTTTTTTTTTAAAAATTAGTTATTGAATATACCAGTGTTGATGTATGTAACTAATTTCAGTAGGGTTGGGAATAATGAGAGAGTGTATCTGTGCACTGGAAGTAAAGTGAACGTCAGTGGTTCAGAATTGTTTCCTTGAGAAGTTCCTAGTGAAGCCACTGCTGTCCTGGCATCACTCTAAGGATTTATGTACACTGAGGTGAGAGTTTTCAGGCGTGCAGGTTCTGTCCCTGAGTATGAAGCTACTCAATAGGGCTGGCAGATGTTATTAGCTGAATATAGTACCAGTGAATGATGAAGTAGCTCTTACCAAGATGAATATTGTCTTTTATCTGAAAACACAGGAACGAGAAAGTCTTCTCTGATTTAAATGCATGTAGTCTTTACAAAGCAGAATAAAGCATTCACCTTGGCTTTGGGCCAACAGGAGTTAAAAACCCTGATAATCTTTTGCACTGATTTAATTGAGCTTGGGCCCTGGCTCCAAGGATAGAATGAAACTAAAGCTTTTCAATTATGATGCCAAAGAAAAGGGAAGGCTTCTGTTTCCCCAGTGAAGATTACTTTATTGGGATGTGCCATGGAATATATTGTTAAGTGGCAAGTGAGTGAACCGCAATGGGTACAAGCCAGCTTGAACTCATTACTGAAAAACCTCCTCCTGGCAACCTGCAAAAATGGATTCCTGAGAGAAGGATCATTCACGGAGTCCTTCTGTGTGACAGGAGAAAGTCAGGAAGTGCTAAAAGAAGATAGGAGATACAAGAAATGTTAAGTACTGACATATACACATGCAAAGAGAGGCAGGCACATGCTCTTGTTTATTTGGATTTAAGAATAAAATTTACAGAGTCTTAGTCTGGCAGAGGAAGTAAATGTATAAAGAACCGAAACCCATTGTAGTTAATTTTTGTTGAAAAAAAATTTATTCTTAGGACTTCCTAATGTTTTGATTTAGGTGCTAAATATAGCAGCAAAAATAGTCTTTCACCACCACCCCCCTCCAGATTCTAAAACTGGTTAATCAGGCACACCTACCTTACTCTTGCTGTTTCTGTATGTGGTGGCAAAATTTGGAAAAGATGGAGGAAGAGGACTTTGATATTCAAATATGCAGAGTACCTTCTGCAGAGTGTATGAGAGGAGGTGAGATGTTTTGCTTTACTAGCTATGCCAATATAGTGGGGGAAGAAATGGACTATTTTTTGGTCTGAGACCTTCAGAATGGCTGAAGAATTTCTATGCCCAGAAGTATCAATGTAGCTAATAACAGATGCCATCCTTCCCTATTAACCTTTCATTTTCCAATATCCTCAGTCTGCCTTCCTTACAGCAAAGCTATTCCTGTTGAGTACCAAATCAATTGGGAGGCCTTTGTGGCTGTTGTGCAGTAACACACCTGCCACCCAACTCACCCAGCCAAACGCACGAGCTCAGGCACACACCGCGTTTGGTTCTGCAGCAGATGAGTCTGGAGCTGTGGGCACTGGTTTAAAGGGGAAGCAAAGGCACTGTATTTCATTCTGTCCTGCTGGTAGGGAGCTCTTGAGTGCGTGGATGTTGAGGGTCAGTCGTTCTCTTTTTGCAGACCATAACCATGTGCAAGGGGGATTTGACAGCATGAGCTGCCATTTCTTCCAAGTGTACAGTTAACCTCAGAGTGGAGGCGAGTTTTTTAATGAGTCAGGTACACTTCAGCTGGAGAATAGGAACTGTCATTTCAGTGGTTTAAATCAGAATTTGTTGTAATTTTTTGCTTTGTAATCTAGACATTTTCTAATGGGATATGAGGTTTGTCATCTCATTTTTTTAAAAGTATTCGCCAAACTTCTTCTGTCCCTCTTTTTTTCCGTAAGTGTGTTCAGTAGATTTGAGCAGCAAGACTACCCTCAACAATGATTTTACTGTTGCATAAAGGAATGCCCAAGAATTCAAGGACAAAAAAGACATGTAGAAAAAGCTATATAAAAAGAAATACGTACCTGCACATCTACCCACTGTAGGCTTAGAAATAACGTGCTGATGAATAGCAAAGATAAAATGAGGCTGGGGATGGCACAGCTTCAAGGAAAATGCAAAGAACTAATGAAGGTTTCAAAGATTTTTAAGTTATCTCTCTGTATCTGAAAACTGATTCTCCTCATGGCTACTTGCAGGTGGAGTAACTTGAGTGAAGGCTTTCGAGTTACACCAGGTGTAACTGGCGTAAATTACAGCAGCATCAGACCCACAGTGATCTATCTTGTGATGGCAGAGACAAATCTTATCTGAAGATTCCTGGTTCTGTAGAGGATGAAACGTTCATTTTCCTGTCATCACTCAAGGCAATAGATAGTTTTATCTAATTTTATAATCTGTCTGAACAGAGCAGTTTTGAGGCTATAAACATTATTTAAGGATGTGCTTTCTTGTATTTCTGAAGCCACCATCAAGGTCTTTTCCTCAAGCAGACATCTTTTCTATAGGTCTGCTTCTGATCTTATTTTATGACTGATGGGCTTTATAGCAAGCTTTAGTGAGTTTTTTATTTCAAGATCAATAAAACTGAAATACTAAAAGCAAAATGCAGCCTTCCAGCCCACCCACTCTTCCCACCACACGCTCAGACACACCTTTTGGGGCTGCCGTCATATGAAGCGGCACCAAACATGTACTGGGTTTGGTGGGGCAGCACAAGGCCCTGTTTAAGCAGGGGTCAGAATGGAGCTGTTCAGCCTTTGTGGGTTGATTAAAAATCTGTCTAGTAAGATTACCGGCCTGGCAGGACGGAGGCACAGTCAAATGTGAATATACCAATCTGCATTGCTTAACCAGGCATGTCATCCAGTACCTCCAGGTTTTGAGGCCTTGGGGCACACTTGCAGTGGATAAGGCTGCTCGAGAAGGAGAGGATTAGGAAGGCAGTTCTCTCTGTTAGTGTGGTGTTCAAGTACTTTCCCTGTGAGAAGTGCTGGGGAGCAGCCCCACATGGCTGCACTCAGGCCTGGGCAGAGGCTGCTCAGAGAATGCACTGTCTTTCGATGTCCATTCTTGAGAGAAGAGATTGGATATGCCCCTGCTGCATCACCATCACTGCCTGCTTGTCCAGACCAAAGATCACAATACAAACATGACATAAACCCAAGATGAGTTTCTGAAGACAATCCCCTTGTCCTGGCAGAGACATCTGCACTGGTACAACCCTGGATGGTGTCTCAGAAGACTTGAAGCTCTTCCAGAGTGTTTAAAACAACATTCCTTCCTCAGAGACAGCTGCATGATTGCAACTACTGCCTGTTGACTCCTGATTGTACAGGCTCCTTTTCTTTAATGGGTCTCCATGGTTTTATTTTATACAGCAGAGCAGCCACCTTAAAGCCAGCTTTGCTCTAGCAGAGTCAGCTGTCGTGTTTTGTTTTCATGCTTCATGCAGTGCTGCCCAGGCACACGCCATGAGTGGGGAGTGGGCTTGGTTTGCCACCCCCTCCCTGTGGTGTCTTTCCTCACAGCCATGTTTGGCTTTTCCTGAGAGCATTTCCAGTAGCTATCCAGTTTTCTGTGTGACCCTTCAGGTGTGCCATCACAGCTGGAGGGATCCTGGGCTGGGCTCAGCCTCTTCAGGGGCAGAATGCTCTGCTCAGTGTCTGCAGCAGGTCAGTTTAAGGTGCAGGGGACTGTGCTGCACAGTACAGTTTGTCTGAAAAATAATCCGATCACTCAGTATATTGTTGTCCTGTCAAATAAGTTTCTTGATGCCTCAGGACAACTCATTCTCATCTTCCTTCCATAGCCATTCGCTGTGACTCACTGACTGCACAAGTCAAGGGTCAGCCCTGGATTCATGTGCTTTAAAGACAGACAGACACATGCTTGGGTTTTTTACTGGCTAGGGACCAAAGAACTCAGCATTCTGTAGATCAAGCGTTTTGATTTTGTACAAGTTTTATTGGTCTGCCAGGATATGAGTTTCAACAGCCTGAGGGCTCTTGAGTGAAGTAACTCAAGTCTGTTTACACACTAACCTTTGAATTTCTCAGATTCACATGCATGATAATTTGTTTAAATAAAAAATTGGATATAAAAATGGAATTAAACTTTTATTATGACCTTTTGAGTAATTTGGACACATTCTCATCTTGGCTTGCTATTTAAAACTCATGCAGTTATTGATCCGTGATGTGGGAAATGAAACTTTATCTGAAACTGTTTTCATATTTGTGTTGAGCTGTAAGTGAGAAAAGGCTTTTTCTTGTTAGTATTTGGATGCTATTTCTGGTTGGTTGGTTTTGTTTACAGTGTAGCTTATAAGCATAAAGAGCTGTGGATGTGTTCATTCTTTTGTTTTCAAATTTGGACTCCATTTAGATTCTGTCTTTGGTTTTATCTCTGGTTATACTCTCCTTGCAAGGGGGAGGAGGATCTTGACATTTTAGTCACTAAAGATTCAATTCTTCAATTAAAAATAATTAATGTATTAAATATGCATATTGTATAAAACAAAGTTTCAAATATTTTTCATCCCACTTTGTTTTGAGAACTATTTGATGTTGTTGCGTTAAATTGTATTAATTAAAGCCTGGATCTATATGTGATGTTTAAGAAGTGGCAGTTAGAAGTAGCGTGAGCATCCTTTACAGTGGAAAACAATGTGATAACTTCAGCTGTATGTGGGTTTTTTGGTTTGGTTTTGTTTTTTACGCCTTGTAACAAAGAACAGGTCCCAGAATTTATTTAAACAATATTCTGAGTTAGGACAGTGGTCAGTCAACATAAAATTATAGATCAAATTGAAAAATTTATGGGAGGGTCACACCAAACCGTTCCCAGAAGAATAAAAATAAAGAAGTGGGAGAATCACCTATGTTCTGCTTAAAATCTCTTTTGAAAATCTAAGCAATAACTCTGACACCATCAAATCTGAACCACTGTAATCTACTGACCAAAGAGAGTGTGCCTTGTGATTTCATTTCATTTACACAAGGAGATTTCCACATGCAACATCTTTACTCTTAAGGTCTGAGAGTGCCCTTGTGTGATCTGTTCAATAGCTGGAAAACCACACTGTGATAAAGCACATTAACATTGTGTAATGTGGACACTATTGCTTATAAATTGAGGAACAGAATTCATCAAAACTCTGTGTGTGTATGTCTTTGGCTGGTGCCAGGGAGAATTTTAAAAAAGAAAAAGCCCTGCTCCTACTTTTTTTATGGAAAATGAAATCTTTTTCAATCAGCATTCTTGAAGTGTGGCATTCCTTTCTAAAAGAATCCATTCAGCATATTGGAGGGGCTCTGGGAGTTCCCTGCTGTCCCTGTGTGGGATTAGAGTGTTTCTATTTACTATTCATCAACTTGATTCAAATCAGAGCCAGACTGAATCTTAACTCTGTGAGTGTTCTTCAGCATCTCTGACTAAATGGATCTCTTTCACCCTGGAACAGAACCCATGTGCTTTGCAGTTACACCTCCAGTCCAAAGACTCCAATTGATAATGTTAGAATTCCAGAATAATGGAATAATGGAAAATCCCACCTAGATCAGCATTAGCAGGGCTTGGTGTTCATTGCATTTTCAAAGCAAAATGCTGCTGTTGGGGTATCAAGAGACATGTGCCTGCTACCTTGTTAGTAAGAAAATCAAGCCCAAAACATCAACATACATGCACATTTCAATGTCTGAAACCAACCTTGAATAGCTTCTCATTGTAGGCAGCAGAATCTGCTGGTGAAAAATAATATTTATTAACTACTTTCCTAGTAATTTAATAAATCCATATTCAACATGTTGCCTGCAGAATAAAGTAATTTTGGCTATATGGCATAACAATGAGCTATTAAAAAAAATTAAAGAAAAGGGTGAAAAAAAACTCCTTTTAATAAAAGAAGCCAGATGCTGACTTCATGTATTCTAGGCAGAGAAACCCCATGTAAATTCCATGCTCCTCATTGATTCCCCTTAGTGAAATTATATCTAGTGTGTTGATCCAGTGCAATTTTTAATGCACTAACATCTCTTGGCTCGAGAGGCTCCTTATTCTTTCCAGACCAATAAATCTGTGACTGCTGCACTAGGTTGGTTTTAGTGTTTTTGGCAGTTGACTCCTTTAGTGTTTTGGAACTCATGTTGCCTATTGATGATTTCTTTGGGTTTTTTAATACCTTCTGACATATTCTCTTCATTCAGTACATCTTCTAATAAAAGAAAGCGATGTCTTTCTTTGTTTTCATAAATTTTGACGTGTATCTTTAAATAAAAATATTTTGACTGTTTAGGTTCCACTGAAAAAAAGACTATAAGGAATAAGATAATTATTACAGTACTGTTATGTTCCAGAACTTTAAATAGAGGTATGACAAATGTGTGATATGGTCGTGATTTAAATCTTTCAGCAGAGACCTTGTACTGCTCCCTGTGTTCTGCAAACACACAGTGCTCTTGAAGGCAAAGTTAGAAGCCTGCAGGTAAGACCTCAGGACCAGGATTTAGTGTCGTGTCTGTTCCTATTGCTATCTACCCCAGTCCCAATTTTTAGTTAAAATGTGTTCTGCTCTAAACTGGATGAATTTATTGGATAGCAGTGGACAGAGTCGAGTTTCACACTTTTTTCCTGTGGGACGTCTTGAAATAAAGGTGACAAGGTCATCTAAGGAATGCTCAGAAAGAAAGCTGCTCAGAAATGCTCGGGGGAATGTTTTTAGAGCTTTACCTCTCCCAGGTTTTCTGTGTGCCATGTCAGTGATGTGCATCTTTAGTGTAGGTCTTCCAGGTCAAATTCCATGGTAGTGAAAAATTGACCTTTCCAGCAGCAGAGAAGTTTTTGGCTGTGTGTTTTCAATTGTGTATGCAGAGGATAGAGTGTCGGGAGTGCAGTTAGTCTCACATGGAGCACTCTAGATTTATTGCATTTACAAGTGGCTGTTCCCAGCAACATTATGGGATAGTGGCTTTTGGGACAGAGGAAGGATTGCATGACACTTTGAGTCTGCAGGGCAAGAGGAGGAAATCTCCAATATCCCTAGTGAAGGTTTGGATAAAATAGATGAAATAATGTTTCTGAAGGCAGTCAGTGGTGGGTGAGATCTTTTAGGAGAGGAAAAAGTTGCTGAGCAAAGAGGGGCTTGGACTCTGTGGGAATTGAGGGCACTGCAGTTTGTAGAAGATGGGAAGGATTTTTCTACTGTAGATGTAGAGGACTGTGGAGTGGAAAAAGAAAGGCTGGAAAGATTCAGTGTGTATGTTAATGATGTCCCTGAAGAGGAAATCAGCAGTAATCCCATTCTCCTCATTCAGGAACTTCTTATTTAAGAGTCAGAGCTTCCTCACAAGGAGATTTTGGAGGGAAGCTGCTGACTTCTGAATCCTGGGGTATTGCTAGGAGTCTACAGGATTTAGGCTCTTCTCTTTTAATAGGAACAGCTTAAGTAGTAGCCTGGTAAATACAGCACCTTGATTTCAAGTGACATAATTTAATTTCATCCTTAAAAGATAATTCTGTGTTGGGGACCAGCAGTGCAGTGCAGCCCAGAGGTAACCAACAAGCTAATCTGTAAAGGCCAAGATGCCCTGAGCAAAACCAGGGTTTTCTAATGAATCTTTGTCCTGAGAAGATTTTTGCTTGACTTTGATTTGCATTCTGATAATATCATACAGTCTGGACTGCAGTGTTGGTTTTCGTGTATGTTGCTTTTCGCCTTCCTTTTAAGAGGGCTCAGTGCTTTCTATAGTGAAAAAGGAAATCAAATGCTCCTAGTGATATGATCTCATGACTCTAAAACGAGGAGCAATCCGTATTGGAAAATGGGGATTTTAAAAATTCTTTTGTGTAGCAGAAGTTATATTGTGGCAGTAAATGCTGCAAGCTGTCAGTACGGCCGAATGCATGTGATGATTCAAAGATTATGTGTATTCTGTATATCTTGCAGAGCATGATTTATAAAGGGCAGTATTTTTTTAAAAAGAGAGTTCATTTTTCCAGATAATTTTTCTTGTTTCTGTAAAACTCAGATGCGTGCAGTGGTTCTAAATGGACCAGCACTCCCCTGCAGCATGACCATTTTCCCTGCTCCCAACCTCCCATATTTCTGTCTTAATAGCCTATAGAAATTGAACTGTTCTTCGCTTTACACATCATTTACTTTATGCAGTGAATCACTCAAAGCAGCAACACTGAAAAGTAATGAGCCATTCCCATGATTTTTACTGAAATTAAGACTTCAGTACTGTGCTGTTAGTTTGGCCTTACATAATTATGGGCTAGCAAATACATTTAAAGAAATTCATGAAGGCTCTGATGAAAATAACTTCTGGTTCTTGCCTCTTCACATGGAAGCAGGGTTCATATTCTGGGCAGAAGCATCTGACACTAGAGATTGCTGGCTCTTGAATGGCTACATTTGGAAAGTTGTTGTTACAAATCACAGTCTGTGACTGAGGCCCATAGAGCGCTGCTCAAGTTCAGAGATTTTACAAAGAAGTTGCATCCTGTGAGGTAATTCTGGTAGCCCTTTAAGGATAAATGGATTTTTTAAATATAAATAACCATATATCTGAAGGAAAAGATGAAAATAGCTGTAGATGGATACAGAAGCTGACCCCAGCACTAATGGAGTTCATGTTGTATTTTCTGCCTAGTTCACTCATACAGAGCCTGCGCTTCCTGCCCTCGAAAGTGGGCTTTCATATTAATCAGAAATTTCCAACCCAAGGGATAAAGTCTCGGATGGGAGATTGGTTTAGTAATTATGCAGTTGGAACTCTTTATTCCTCCACAGAGCTGGAATCTGAGAGAGTATTTATGTTACACTGCAGGCATCACGGCTTGCAGCTACACTGAAAAAAGGGATGAAAGTTCACATTTTCACTTGTCCAGAGGGTTGAGTTTCAAGTAATTTGTCCCCCACAAGACATATCCTAGTTGAGAAAACTGACAGTGTTCTACAATTTCAGACAAGGAAGTGTGTATTGGTATGAGTGTAGTTCTGAGTATATGGAGTATCAGATACTGCTTTATTTTCAGAATAGTGTAAGGGAGTTATGAGTTACATGAACAATGAGTGTTTTCTTTCAGCTTTTTGCAAAAGGTAGATTGGCTTTTTAAATGCATAGTGTTTTGTGTTATTCCAAATTCATATTCTAGTGGGTAATGGAAGTAAAACAATCTTCTTTTCCTTTATGGAAGATGTTATTTGACTGCTTCGGGTGCTAGAGATGTGTTTTAGTGACCAGAAGTCTGTTCCTTTGTGCATTCTGACCTGTATGACTGTAACTTGGGGTTTTCCTGCAGAAGTTGTAATAATGCTCTTGTAGTTGAATTAAAGGCAAACCTTCATAAAGTGGTTTAAATCCTGGAACAAGAAAGACTTTTTCCTGCAGCATTGTAGGCTTTATTGGTTATTTGTCTCCACTGGTAGGCTTTCCAAACTGCAATTTTGTATTTGTGGAATTGTGAAGAGAATTTTTTGTTCACAATTTAATCTTGTTCTGACATCAACTACAGCCCAGTCATAGGAAGATATGTAACAGTGTTCCTTGAAATCCCAAAAAGTGTACAGTGGAAATAGTTCATCTCTTTCATTGTGAAAATGAGGAGACCCTTAAACACAGAAACATGGGGAATGAGTATTTTTGTAGTCATTAAGAGGTAAGAGAATGGGTCATTAAATTATGTTCATTTCTTAAACATAGTACTCTGAAATAAGTGAAATGTGAACCATGCTCCAGTGTTCAAACAAAAGCAAACAAATTTAGCAGGACTAATCTCAGTTAATTCAGTGACATGTACTTAATATTTGAGTATTTGCAGCATTTGGGCTTTTTAATAGCCACCAGAATCCTTAACATCACTAAGGAAGCCTAACCTTGTTGTTTCTCTTCAGAAGGTTTAAATTGGACTCTCTGGTATAATATATTCCCATACTTAACACTTGCTATAAAAATGGTCATTTAATGTTGCTGATGCTTGTGACCAAAGATCGAGCTTTTGTGTTTGAATACATTGGTGAAAAAGGTGGGTTTTGTGTTACTAAGTTGGAGTCTGTTCCATGGGCAAGATATGAAATATGCATGGGTTTTGATAAATTTGTCAAAGCAAGATAGTTTCT
Source organism: Origma solitaria (assembly GCA_013397895.1). Lineage (NCBI taxonomy): Eukaryota > Metazoa > Chordata > Aves > Passeriformes > Acanthizidae > Origma > Origma solitaria. The sequence goes on along the minus strand of VZRL01003522.1, from coordinate 249,868 downwards.
TTCATCTCACATGTAAACAGAAAAAAATGTGTAAAAGCCCAGTCTTAAAATGTTTATTGTAATATCTTTCCAGTTTTGGTAAATCAGCTTTAATTTATTGGACAGAGTGCAGGCCTCTGAGAATTTGCAGTGGAGTTAATGTATTGACAGAGTGTTGTAAGAGAGAGCAGGAGGTGTCTGCCTGACATTGCCCTTTCAGGAAACATGTGCACCACCTGGAGCAGAAAGCACTGGCGTGGAGGAGGTTCAGTGTGCTTTAGTGGAGTAATCCCAGGGTGATTTTGTGCTTGCTACATATGTGTAATTAATGAAAAGTTCAAAGTTTTTTTTCAGGAAGGTTTTTCAGTTGTGACAGGTATAAAGTATGATTAAGGTAGATACAATTGAAGTGAATTCCAGCTTTTGTAATACAGAGGTAGCTTCAGAGAAAGCATATCTGTAGAAAGCCTTGGATTTAATCTCCGGTAATTATTTGAAGAATTGTGATTTATGTAAACTAGTGCACTCAGGTAAAGTATCTAAATAATCGAGCATGGCATAAGTTTTTACTTGTTTTGAATTGCGTGCAGAAGTTTGGTATAAAAAATGTATTCCCCAAATGTCTGTAATGTATGTAGAGATGGCATGAGCTAAAAGCAATGACAGAAGATTTCCAAGGTCCTGAAAGACCAGATTGTTCTTAATTTAAAGAGTATTTCCATTGATTCCCAAGAGATTATCTGCATTCTCAAAATCAAATACAAGCCTATATAATTTGATACCAGCTAAAGCAAAAATTAAGAGAAATCAGTCTGTCCTGGTACAGTGAACTCGGTGCTCTTTTTCCTTTAAATGATGCGCTGCAAGTTGCACATGCAGCTTATTTGAGAGAGACTTAAGTACTTACAGTAGCTCAGTTGGAGATGGATGTATACATATGGGTTTGATAAATGGGCATGAATTAACAAACATTCATTCCAGAGTATCTGTTCTTCATAATACTTATCCCTGAGACTCAGACCATAATATGACTGAAGTTCAAGCATTCAGGGGATTCCCAGAAAAACAAACACTGCTTCCTCTTCCAAATATTCTCATCACAGTGTTGTTTTCCAACACTCTGTTGTGTTCCAACACAGCAGATGTTAAACAAAAGGACTGAAAATGTTTTTCTTCACTAGTGATACGGTGCAAACAACAAGGTCCGTTTGCAAGATCTTGTCTTAAACCATTTAATCGACTCCAAATAAACAGGTGAATGTGTCTAATATCCAGGATTTTTGATTAAAAATCAGCCTTTCAGAAAGACTTCTGTAGAGGTATTACATGTTTTTAACAGTAAGTCAGAGAATTTCAGGTGCTCAGAGGCCTGAAAGCAGTGCCTGCTCAAGTCCAGGCTGTGGTTCCTTTTGGTTCTGAGCCCATGGCACCCTCAGATGGAGCAGTTTTGTTTCATATCCCTGGACTGCTGCTTCTGGTCACTGCATTTCCCCCTCCACCAGGCTCGCGCAGGTGTTTGTGCACGTGGAGCGTGCACCTCTTAGTGAACTGGCAAAACAGATGTTCTCTTGAAGCTGCCCAGGGACATTGGAGGGGTTTGCAGTGGCTGGGACTCATCACAGGCAAACAGAGCAGTGTCCTGAAGCCTTGGTGTCAATGTGCAGTGTGGTGGGAGTCCCTTGCCAGGAGCTTGCTCAGCTCCAAGCAGGTTAAGAATCATCAGTGTGATGAGTGTCCCCTCAGGAGGCTGAGATTCTATGGCTGATGTATCTTGAATTCACACTATACCAGGCTGTGTGCTGGGTTCTGTGTACAAAGCCTTAATCTGCTGAGGTAAAACAGTTTAAACTGATTTTTCTAATTGTTTGTCTAGCATCCAGTTGAGTTTCAGATTTAACCTACATGCGTTTTTCTAAGAGAGTTTGGACTCATGAAATCTTCTTGTCTCTAATAAAAGACAAGCCAGGAGTCTCATTAACATTATTGCCATAGCCACAAGGCAGATTCTCACATCCAGCAGCCCCTGCTTGCTCTGGAGCCAGCGTTCTTTCCTGAAATACTCAATATCATCATGAAAGGCAGGAGACACCAAGGAGGCTGGTAGGATTCGCAGTCTGTGGTCTTGAGGAATTTCCTAAATCAATACAATGGGTATGAAAATTTGTCTTAGATGTCAAAACTTATCTTAAAGGTTCATTTCAGTTGTGACAGTTTAATCTAAAAATGCGTTCAGTGACATTTTAGAAAACACACTTTTTCCCCAGATAATACTGAAGTTAAAATTTTTAAAAGCACAAGATTTAATGCCACTTTAATGCCTGTAATTTTATCCTAGTTACTGTGTATTCTTACGAAACACACACACTTTTGTGTGAGGAGGTGAGTGAAATACTTGCTTTTTAACACTTTTAGGATAAGGGCCTCAATTCTGAATGTTGTCAGTTTTTGATTATTCCAGGTGGTAAAAAGGATAAGTTTATAACCCAGATAGGACAGATTATTCAAAACACATGTAGCTCAAGTTGTGAGAACATCCACTGAGGATGTAATGGAGAGAAGAAAGGTCAGTGACACTTGCCTGTGGTTCAGAGATCTCTCAGCTTGTACTGACCTGAGCGAGTCAGTCTGGCAGCATGGCGACAAAATAAATGCAGCTGTATTGCTTCCAGACATGAACTGTCTCGTGCTGAGTGAACTTGGGTGTCATTCTGCTCCTGGCACGAGGAAGCTGCAACCTTGAGAAGCCACAAAAGGATGATTGAAGGACCAATATTTTCCTCTGTAGAAGCTTAAAAGCTTTATGGAGGTACCTCATCATCAGCTGCAGGATGAAACAGAAGTTAGTTCTTTGCAACCGTTGAACTTGATTTGCCAGCCCATCAGTTTTCTAATTAGTTTTTTGCAAGCTTCAAAATAATTTAAAGCAATAATTTGAAGTTATGTCAGTATCAGTTGACTGAAATCAGCATTTTAAGTCATTTATGTTAAGTATTCTATTCAGACCAGGGCGTGCAGCCACTTGAACTGCAGCATTTGGTTTGCAGAGTGCCCTGATTCCCAGGGAGGGGGTTAAATTCTGCTTTCCAGGCAGCCTGCAGAGCTGGGGTGCTGCACACAGGCAGGGTGAAATGGGAACGTGCATTCCCTTGCTGGAGGAGGTGTGGAGCTGTAGTTTCCACTGTGTTCTCTCAGCTGGAGTCAGCAGCACAGACTGCTGTGCAGGGCCAGCATTGCTGCTTTCATCAAGAAGATTTTTAAGTCATGACTTTTAAATTCTGTTTTGGGAGAAATACCTGAACTCTTTCAGCTTTATGACTGTGCTGACAAGAGTTTAGTTTGTTTTAGTCTTTTGCTTTTTGCAGTACAGGTTTGCCAAGGTTATGTTCTGTGTGCATGGATTAAATTTAGTGCTGTCTTCCCTGTTTTACCCCCTCGTAAGAAGATGTGCTCTGGTTTGGCAGTTGTTACTGTCCTGTTTCTATCCTATTCTCTCCATTTCTGCTTCCATATCTCTGTGAGTCTCCTTCGTTGTTTTCCCTGTTATTTCTGTGCTGTGACAACTCCAGCTCAGCCTGTCTGGTATCAGCCCACAGTCCTGTATTAAAGACAGATGGTCCTGTTCTTGGTGTTGGTACCCAGACACTGTCACAGGCTCCAGCATCTGTACTGCAGACCACTGAGAGGAGCAGAAACTTGATGTCTTCAAGCCTTTGGGGCAGGCTGTGTGTAGATATGGTAATTGTGAGCTCCTCAGAGTGTTGGCAAGGTTCTTCTTTATTGCTCTGGAGGCTGGGAATGTTGTAGAAATGGTTAGATATTGGAAAATTAGGATTATGGCACACAACCCATATTCACAGGAACCATATTCTTCTGAAACTCAGGGTTAAGCAAACACAAATTCTGATGAATTGTCAGAATCAGCTGAAATAATTGTGGAATTAGTGTCTTTAATTGATGCATATCCCCTTATTGCTGTTTAAGATGTGTTTTGGTGCAGACCCTTTGCCTGCCAGAGCCTCCTTTCAAACACCTGTAAACAGAGCTATGTGTCCTGGTGACGTTCCTGCCCACAGAACGACCAGCATTTCATTGTATTGCTTTTCAAATAAATATTGGATACCAGCAATGCCACTAAATGGTACTGCAGGGTCATGTGCCTGGTGTCACGTTGGCCATGGGCTAATGTGACAGTGTTCAGTGAGGAGCCTGAGATGAGCAGGGTGACACAATGGGAGGAGATCACGTAGCTGTTCGTGGCATGAGCTCGCTGCGTGACACGGGCTCATAGCCCACAAAGACATTCTTTCACACAGACCACCTGCTGTGTTTCCTAAATTGTGGATTCTGGCAGTGCTCTGCCAGCTGGGGGGTAAAAAACCAACCCAAAAACCCGACATCAAAACCAAGTCACAGCGCCCAGTGAGGGAAACAGTGTAGAATTTAGGAGCTGTGTGTTTCTGGATCAGAAACTTCTGGCAGAGGTGCCCAAGTTTAAAGGAGGGGACTGGTGACCTGGGTGTCCCCACGAAACACCCCGTTGTCTCACACCAGCCACTGCAGTGCGTGGCCAAAAGCCAGCCCCTCACCAGGTGCAGATCAGCCTTGCACCCCAGAGATCAGTGCTGCTCCTGACATCTGCACCCAGGCTCTAAAGCTACGTTCACGTTTTGTCTTGTAATTAGAGAGAAGAAATGCCTTTCTATGACTCATAATCTCATCATCTTTGCCAAGGCTGCAGCTGAATTAATTGTGCATTATCAATGTAATTAGCTTAATTAGATGATTGGTTTTGTTTATGTTATACTTCAGAAACAGTACAGATTAAAAATATTTTTAAACTTGGCATGCTTCCAATACATTTTATTTCACTTTCTCAGCTTTCAAAATCTCCCCTTTTTCCATCTAAGAACTACTATTTTTCTTGTCTTTAAACCTTTTATTTACAACCTGCCTTAACTGAGTGTTAAATTGGGGTCTTTATTACTACTAATGTTGATCTTTCATTGTAAACCCTTAGGAAACCCAAGTTGCATTTTTAACCCTTTTTCAAGCTATCAACATGCAACTCTCTAGACACTTGTGAATGAAACAGTTTTATTAAGTAACCTATAAGAGCTGTTGTAGAGCCCTCTAGGTCATTTGTTAAAGATTTGCTGTGCTTGTCGTTGGTGATGGGAAAGAGCGATATGATGCTGAGAAATGCTGGAGGAGGAAATTAAAAGTTTAGTGTTATGTGGATATGTTAGAAATGGGTCATGTGGAGGTCTAAGATCTGTTTGAAGTGAAGCACTCCAACCAAGGTGATTTTTTAATTATTTTTTTTTAACATAATGTTTTTTTCCCCATTAAGGAGTATATTATCTATAAAAGAGACAGGCTGTATTTACAAAATACTGAGATTGCCCAGATAAAATCTGGTAAACATAAGGCATACAAATAGTAATGGGTTGCCAGAACATTAATTTGGCAGTATTTCACATCATCTGAGCTGTGTTTTATCAGCTTTACAACGTGAGCAGGAATAATATAATGCTCAGAACTTCAGATCTTTAACATTCCTGTTGCTTACCTGGAGCTGGGTGGAGCTAATAGCCCTAATCTCAGTGCTATTTAAATATGCTTCTCTGGCATAATCAAACTGTTCAGGTATTTTTATCTTTCATGCTGGGGTGGGGTCGATCCTTCTGGACTTGATTTGCAAGCTCTGCTGGGTGCACTGTTAGGAAACAGATTATTAATCTAAAAAAGGAGCGAGCAGCAGTGAGGTCTCCTCTGTAGCAGAGATTTTCTGAAGGTGTCGCTGGCCTTACAGTGATCCCAGTGCTGGAGAGTGTGTGCCACAGTCCAGCCCAAGGAGCAGCGGTGTCACCCAGCTGCACGGCATGGAGAGCTGTCACCCTGCAGTGGCATGGCTTTCTTGCTCTGGGCTGCTTCCGTGGCTGCCTCACCCTCAGCTCTGGCTCCAGTTGGATTGTGGATTACAGCTTTGGGAGTTTAGGATAGTTGACCCTGCATTAATGATGCTACCAGACAGCTGAGCAGTTGTAATTCTGTCTGGATCCCATTAATTTACTGAGGACAAGATTTTGTGACAAATAAAGTCTATATGGGATTAATTATTAAATGTGAAGTTTTTTTTAAACGGGCCTAAGGGAATTAAGTGCCAGGTTTCATTGGTCAATTTTTAAATAATCCCAGCAGAAAAACCTAGATGAGTCTCTTTTTTTGAATTCTCTGAAAGACTCTGAATTCAATTGCAGAATAGCATCTCTTCAAAGAGTTTGCAGTTCCTTTTGCTTGACACTTGCTTTACACACAAGGTCTTTTGAGTTTTTTCTAATCAAAACATTCAGTTTGATAGCGGGAAATAAAACACCTTTGCTATTCTATGCATTTATACAACTGAAAACGAGAAAAATGTGCCTGGGAATAAATAAGTGGTGACAGGCCTCCTTCAAATGGGGAAAGTGGAATGATAGGGTCAGGATGAAATGGGCAATGTCTCTCATTGCCACACTGATAATGCAAAATAAATGAAGGAAAAATCTAATTCCAAGACTGAAATCATTGAAGTTAGAGAAGAGTTGGATTTTCTACGCTTCATTAAGTGAGGGGAAGAAAGCAGGATGCAAGTGCAAGTAGTGCAATGAAAATGAAAATGTATCAAATGCATTAGGAAGTTCCTGTATCCCCCATCCGGTGTTGCCAGGTAACTTTTGTTTACAGTTTGCAGAAGCTATTTCAATTATTACATAATTTGTGTCAGAGCAGTGAATTTCAGTCCCTGATGCTCCCTGTGCTCCTCGGTTTCTTCTCACCAGATAGTCACAGGTAACTTTTGTAAATCCAGCCCTGGATTTACAATAAAAAAAAGCACAGAAAGGGACAACCTGGTGTGGAGCTGGTTGAGGGAATTCACCCAGGATCCGTCTCCAGTGTACGTGGATTGTTTTACTGTTGGGTTCTTCCTCCCACTACTCATAAGCATGTCAACCACAGATGGGAAGGAAGTCCTTTTCTTCTTCATGGGTTTTTTGGAGTTAAAGACCTCCTGGAACTGGAGAAACCATCTGGTCTGAGGAGTTGTCCAACAAATACCAGTAGGTAATATGAGGATGTCCACTGTACAATTTAAAAAATCTGTAGCTGATTAATACTAGTTGACCCCTATTTCTCAGATACATTTTGGTGCAAAATTAAAGCCAGCAAACATTGCCGTGTCCCTTACACCAGAATTGTTTTCCAGAGTGATGTTTTACCACTTGTCCATGGAGGACCAAAGACAGAATGAGTGTTCTGTGCCAAAGAATTATCTTCTGTGAAACAGTTAATTTCCTCATGAGATTGCTTTTTTGGTTTCATAATAAAATTCCAAACCCTTGCAAAGCCTTAAAGTAATTTAATATAGATTGTAAAGGGGAACAAAAAGGGTGGAAGACTTGAAATAAATATTATGGTGTAAGAACACTATATACATCCAATTGGATTAGTCTAACTAATCCAGTAGTGATTAGAAAAGATTATATATTTGTTTAGACCCATCATGGATTAACCTGGCCAGTTGAGATTGATCAAATTAGACATTGTTCTTCTAATTGGTCTTTCCTACATAACAGATGGACAATATTAATTTTAATTAGAACAGAGCTTTTTAGTTGCCATTTTAAAGTATCAGCTGAGCTTCCTCTAACAGAAGATCATGAAAATTATAGAAGATGTGCATTTGGAAAACATTTCATGCACTTCTATGAGAATTGTTCTTTTGTGGGAGATGCTCCTGTCTTTTTCTGTTCAGGGTGCTTAGAAGGTACAGTGGTTCCCTGATTTGGTCTAGTTCTCCAGTGTGAAAAACATACCAGTTTATGAAATATTAGTATTTCAGCAGGGAGCACTTGGAAATCTCAGTACTTTAGAGCATTTTCTCTAGTCTTTTAGGTAATAAGACTGTGTTTTTTTGACTGGTTAACCCCTTTTCTCAGGGGCTGTGGCTGAGTGCCCTGTTCTTCTCTCTCTGGAGCACATGGTTTTTATGTAGGCTTCCTCTGCCACATTCTTGGCTTGGGGTGGCCCTCAGTTTTCCCTGATTTCTTTCTTGTCTTCCATGTGATGTTCAGGCCCTTGTATCTGTTCCTGTTTTAACCGTTGCTGCAGACTTTGGCCATGGCATCCTAAGTTATGAACTCAGTGGGTAAAATTCTTAGAAATGTCCATTTGGTTGTGGCAGGAGGTGGGGAAGGTAACTGCCCAGTGTTTCGAAATGTGCTTGCTTCTTTGCAAAGTTTTGTGACCCTAAGTGTGTAAATATTTGCTAGCTTGCTTTGAGTACTGTCCACTTGTAGTTTTGCAAAGCTAATTTATCTAATGAGATTTTCATCATAGCCTAAAAATAAGTTTAGAAAAACCCAAACCCTTAATTTATGTGCCTATTCAACAGTGATTAACTCCTAGCAGTACCAATAAGCATTGTGTGCATACAAGGCACAGTTTTCATTTTCATGACAGTGAATTGACATCCTGGGACCAATTCTTTAAGTCATAACTCTGCTTTTACTCAATTCTCATTCACAAGAGCTTGACTAATTTCAGTTGGGAATGAATGACTGGCTGTGCAGTAAGTAAAAACTGGCTGAGCACCGCTGGGATTAAACCACTGGGATTAGTAGAAGCTTGTAAATGGCAGTTGTGTCTCATTAACTTGGTAATTTTTAAGCTTTTCTCACTCCTGACAATTCTCTAGTGCAGGTGTAGGTTTTTGAGTAGTGAACTTGAAGGCATCTGATAGCAGACTTTTTCTTATTTAAACTTTTGGACTCCCGAAATGAGTTCATCAATTCTCCTGTCTTGCCCTCCTTCCAGTTTTCTGTGGATCTATAGAAACTCTTCCTGTTGACAGATGTGTCTGGGGAATTTCCATTTGTGCTGTTCTGAGGGGTAGAAATCACATCACATTCTTGGAATATGTTTTCTGTGTGGGAGAAAGCTTTCCCTGCCTCCCGTGTCAGATTTTCTGCAGGAGGGCAGGGGACAGGATGCCATCAGCAGTTTAATACAGTGTTTGTTCCTGACACAGTCTGACAGCTACATCAGTAGGGCCATCCAAAGATCTTGTCCCATTTCTGGTCAGGATTTATTGTTCTGGGGGCTGTGCTCTGTCTGCTGGGCCTGCTGTGTTGTGTGGAGTTTGTGTGTGCTTTACCCCTTCTCCATGGATGTAGTCCCTGTGTTGGTGCCTGCTCATGCTGAAATAAACTGATTTGTGTTTAGGCTACCTAAGGCAGGCTGGTTTCACCCAAGCAGGTGTGTCTTCCTTATATTCAGGAGAGAGAGAGCCTAGAATTACAACTGCAGATTCCCTAATTTGTGATTGGAATGGTCAGTGGTTTAAAATTCTCAGGCAGCACAGAAGAAGCCAACTATTTTCACTAAGGAATTTCAACTTGCATATATAAATATGTATTTTTCTGGCATCTGTCAGACTGGCTTAGTGACTTTTAGCCCATCATTTAACTGTTTTTAACTGTTGGTTGTTTTGGTTTTTTTTAATTTCTGCTGTGAGATGCAGCTTGAATGTCAGGCTCCTGTAGAAGAAAGTAATTTTCAGAAATAGGAAAGTGTAAGAGAAATGATAAATTGCCTTAAGGTTTTTTCTCAAAATATTTTTCAATGAACATTTGAATTGACATGTAAAAGTACTGTTTTCTGCTTAAGATGTTTATGAACATAAGTGTTTGCAAAGCCCAAATAACTTCTGTTGAATGTTTTGAGCTTTGTCATTGAGACGGCAAAAATGTTAGTGAGAAATTAAAATAATTGAACAAAAAAAACAAAAGCCAACACCAATCAGTTTCTTGGGGAGTAAAAATAGTAGCTGGGATTTTAAAACTGGCTCAATTTCACTTGGGAATGGGGAGAAAGGCGCTGAACATTTTGCAGCTTCTGGTTTATCAACTAAAGTGAAGTACAAGATCTCTGTAGTGACTTTGATTTCAATTTTTCATTCTCTACTTTCCTTCCTACTTGCATCTCAAGTGCTGAGGAGGAAATTAAATCCTGAGATTGAAGTAATAACTGAACAACAGTGGATTTGTACAGGAGAAACTATATGACCATAGGGAAAAGAACCTTAATGGAAGCGATGCTGTTTCTAGATTTCCTTGTGATACGTATGATGAATCTTTCATTTTTCACATTTTGTTTTACTCTGTTATTCTTTTGTGGCAGCAGGTTAATTGCTAGCCTGTCAGTAGAAAAATATCTCACCTGTCAGGAAGCTGGTGGTAGGGGAATAAGGCTGCAGAAAAAATAAAGGAAAGCTCAGAGTATAGTTTCATATCTATACAGTAGCTGATTCCAGTGAAATTAGAGAATTTTTGAAAGTATTCGAGGAGAAACTGACCTCAGGTTTTGTATCTTAAGTGTGTGCTATTCAGTCCAAATCATGGTAGTACTCACAAACGCATTCAGTTCTGTGCATGTGGGTACTCCCTTTAGGCTCAATAAGGCTAACTATAAATAAATTAGGATTGCTTAATTTCTTCAGCAATTCTTAATGGCTTAATTTCTTAATTGCTTGGTTAAGATTGCTTTTTGATGTTACAGTTTGGGACTGTATAATATGGGCATTTATAGTAAGCAAACATTGTGAACTCAAAACTTGTTCATTAACTTAGTGCATAAGACAAATGGTCAGCATTGACTATAAGGTATTTTGCTACATAGTAGAGGGAGACCTGAGCTGAGACGTGAAAAAGATGTGTTTTACCCCAGTCTTAAAGAAATGCAAACCCTGTTGACCTCAAGGTATGACTTGTGTATCAAAGAAAGTACAGAAAGATAACAGAAATGTGTCGGTAAATCAGTGAGATGTGTAGGTAAAACTGTGATGTGGGAACAGCTCCGCAGGCTTTGCATTCTGCCAGCAGAGATAACAGACACCTCATAAAATGCTCACTTGTATTCACTGTGGCCAGATCAGAATTTCACACTTGCCCTGAAAAAACATCTTTCCTTATGTGGTGTTGGAGTCAGATTTCCAGTCAATCAAGTGCAGATGTGGCCATGCTGCTGGGAATCTTTGGGAATGCTCTGCTCGCAGGATCTGCTGCTTTTGGTATAGTTGTTTGGCTCTGGATGACATGAAAGGATTTGGGACCTTGTTCCTGTGTAAGATTCCTCTGAAGAAATAATTACAATGAGTTGATTTTAGAGGATAGCTTTTTCCATGCTGATGTTTGGTCCTCTTTGAATATTTTCTATATAGCGGTCATATTTTGCTGCTGCTTCTGTAGTCTTGAAAAAACTTTTAATACCTGCAGGAAAAAATGCTTGGTGTATCAGTTTATTTATCATCAAGATAAAGATGATAGTTCTGTGTTTTTTGAATGAAGAGTTTAAGAAATACCTCAAAAAATAAATAGAAATTTTAAAGACATTACCATTTCTTTCCCCAAAGTCAGTTTTGCTCTCTTGTCAATTCCTGAGAATGACGATAACGTTTGAATGCTGGGGCTGAACTCCAAGTTAACACTACTCTATTCTTGTGTTTGGAAACAAATGCCCTGTTGCTGGAGTCCTGAATATTTTGGAAAATGTCATTTATTACAAATGTCTAGGTCAGTTGCACAGCAGTGACTTTAGAAATGTCTGATGCTTTTTGGTAGCTTTAGCCCTTGTGCTCAGCAGAGCAGCACTAAGTGCAGTATTCCCTGCATTATTACACACAGCACAGGGATACAGCTCGAGGCACGTGTATGGAGCTCTGAGCTGCAATACATCAGTGCTTCTCAGCAGCTGAAGGAAAACCTGCTGCATCTAAGGGATGTGGGGGAATAAATCTGGACAAATCTTTAACTCTTAAATTCAGACTTCTAAGAGGAGAAGGAAATGTCTAGAGGGAGATGGAGGAATGGTACTCCAGCCTCTGATTTCAGTGATCTTTGAACTGGACACTTCAAAACAGTTGCAACTTGTTTCTTTAACTGGTGTGTAGGATGGTGTGATGGGTTTTCTGTTGGTGGTGGTTTGTGTTGTTCTTTTTAATTCTTTTAATATAGAAATCTGTATTTAGCAGTTGGTCTATCCTCAGAAAAAGAGAGACTGTTACCCACTGACCTGCCAGGAAAGGTTTAGGCTGATACCCCAGGAATGCCTCTCTGCAAAGTGGCTCCTGACAGAAGGGAGACAATCTCATGGTGGGAAGCAGCTAGAAGGGCGCACAGGAAGAAAGGCAGCTTTTACCATTCTGTCTTGGACACCCTACTTCCCCCTCTCACTGGTACATTCACAGTTTAATGTCCTTGATTCTCCTCAAAGCAGTTATAATTGATCAATAGTTAAGATTGTGAGAGTACTGTGCAGTCTGTGTGTAAAATGTTTAGGCTAATGGCTGAATAAAACCAGAGTAGTCATTTGTATTGTTGAGTAAGACTTTTCTAATGTATAAATTCCATATAGTATTTATAATCTCATAATTCATTAAAAACTGCGGAATTACCTGCAGTTGTTTTCTCTAAGCCACCTGAGTGAGTGCAGTTTCCAATGACTTTTGTCTACATGTCCATTCCAGAATTTCTCACGTATTCCTGAGAAGTTTCTCCTCAGTGTTCGAGGTGCATCTGATGCCAAATGGAGCTGTGAGATGCTCAGGGGCTGGGGCAGTGCAGGGTGCTGGTGCTGCTCTGTGCTCACAGAAGTGTCCCTGACCAGCAGCGATTTCAGCTGTTCTCCCGCAAACCTCTGCCTCCCCTCCTGGCCTAGCAAGGGCTTGCCTGGCACTGTTCATGGGAGCCAGGCTGTACAGGACATTTTGTGTTTGTTGATAGATGTGACAGTCTTTCAATAGAAGCTCCTTCCTCTCTCTGCTTCAACGTGGGAAGTCTTTATTGCTCGCTGTAGAGCTTTGTCATGCTTGTGTTTAGCAGGCAGCTGTATTTGTTTTTTACGTGCAACAGAAAGTTGTAGAAAAATAATAATTTTTTCAGAGGTAGCTGTAAAGTGGACAGGATTTCATGGTTTTATGTCTTTGTCTTCGCTGTAACTGGACTGCCCTTCCCTCCTACATTTTAATACATATGTGGGACTGAAATAGGCAGTATGTCTTCTAAGATTTTTAGCAACAACACGTACTTTTGTCTTTGTTCAGTAAGATTGCAGAAGATCTATTAAATATTGTTCATTGATGGTAAAAAAGATATAATGTTGATATAAACAAAATTTCACTATTTGCTTGCATCTTTAAGACCTTTATTTCACTCTTTTTGCATGATATTTTATGTGGTGATCAATGTATTCCAAAGTGCTTTCTAAAGCAAATGTACATTTAAAAGTATGCTAAATTACCTTTATATTTACAAATTTCATATAAAAGGTTTAATCCCCAATAAGTGCATTTCAGCCTGTTTGCAGCTGTACAGCCCAGTTGGGTAGAGCAGTATGAATTTAGCACTTAACCTTTTCTTGTATTTGTAACTTCTGTGTTGTTCAGTAGCTGAACACAAAGGAATGTGAAATGACAAAATTCTGGTAGGAAAGACTTGTGGAGATCATCTGGCTGTAGGAACAATCATCTGGAGGTGTAGGGATTAGAAGAGGTAAGAAAGCTGTTCCAAAATTTGACTGCAACAGAGATGAAAGACAGTCTGTGGTATAAGGAGATAGGGAATCAGAGTGGGAAAGAACATGATGAATGGTCTGGAAAAGTGGAGGGGATTAATTCATAGAGGCTGAAGGAGCCAAATCCATGAAGGATACTGAAGATGTGAGAGGGATGATATATTGCAATTTACCTTTGTCATTAATCTGTGGGTGAAGTGATTGATTGAGGGAGACCCCTGAAACCAAGCAGACAACGGTGAGGGGACAAATTTCAATACTCTTTGTTGGAGAAGGACTTTCTGCTCAGAGCTGCCCTGCTGAAAGGAATGAGATGGTTTTTAGAGCAAGGAAATCAGTCTGTAATTAATTTTTAACGTTGTGTTGTCAGGTTAGTTGAAATGGGAAGCAAGTCCCAGATGCTTAAGTACTCTGGGCTGAGATGTCTGCCAGCATCTCAGAAGTGGAAAGTTTTTTAAAGTTGTATTTGTCACTTACATGCAAACTGCTGAGATTTGATGGCAAACCTTGCCCGGAAGTGTTAATAAACAGTATTTCCAGAGATGCTGTGGTTTTCAGAGCCTAGAGCTCTTTGAGGCTTTTGCTATTTGAGCTTTTGCACAAATACATGTAGCGAAAACAACCCACTGCTTATCCATGTGATATGGACAGAGCCTATAGATGCCACTGCTATATTTGCTTGAGATCCCGATATTACTTGCTACCTTTATTGCTTCAGTTAGCTGAAGACTAGGTCTGGTTTATGGAGTTTAAATGTTCAGGTCATCTCATACACACAGTAGAGTTTTACAGTTGAAGTTCAATATACAGAGACAGGAAAACATAATGACCGACATTCTTGGGGTCTCCTCGTGATTGCTGGAACAATGTGAACATTGTTTAAATATATGGCTGTGATTAAGTATAGAAATTAAAATCTTCGTTTAGGCATAGTAGCTACTTAAGCACCCCACAGCCTGTCACTGCAAATAGGAACAGCACCCTTTGAGAAAAGGAGCAGAAAGGCAAATGAATCCATATGCTTAAACACAAAGTTCAGGAGGTTATTTGAGTAAAAGAAATAGCTGTCAGAAACTGGAAATCCAACACTAGTGAATCCTAAAGACAGGGGCACAGACCAAAGTGGGCACTGTGAGAAGGAAACTGAAGAGCCTGAAATGGAATTTGAAGAGCAAAGAGTCAAAGACATAAAAACAAACAACAAGAAATTCTTGTGGTATATTAAAGACAGGAAAGACTGTGAGAGATTGGGCAGGTCCCCTGGGCACATTGCCCTATACCCTGGAGCTGTCAACTGAGGGCTTCATCAGCTTTGTGTGAGGCAGCTGAGGGGAGCTGTCAGACCTGGGACTGCATCCATCTCTGTTTCTGCCTGTGTGGCACTTCCTTCGTGACCCCACTGCTTTGTGTCCCAAAAGTCCACCTCACCCCATCCCAGTGAACCACAAGATCCAGAAATAATTTCTAAATATTCCCTGGATCTTTCTGTGATATTTAAGCAGCTTTCAGCAAAATCAAATGTTACATTTTGAGGAGCAATGGGTGTAAATTTTCGCATCCCTCAAGGGCCCACTGTGATACCAGGCACAGGAAGATGTGGATGGATGTTTGTCTTAGCCAGTGGGACAGACTGCTTGTTTCTGTCTACATGATGTGATCAGGATTGGGAAACAAACACGCAGATATTGTAGAGAAATTTGTAATGTTCCTGATCCTGCTTTAAGAATCAGCATTGCCTACAGTTTATTAAACAGCTCCACATTTCATAAGGCTTGTAAAAACGGATCTGTTCTGTCCTGTTCAGAGTCAGGTTAAGGGCTCCTATGAAGTTCTCCTCTGCTGAGTGCTCTGCTTCCTTCATTATGCTGAAATTCCCCAAGCAACAAATCTCCAACACCTTGTCTCTGAAGAAGAGATTGAAAACCAGTCCTCAAGGTCATGTCCTCTAAATTTGGAAACCCCTTCACCTGATGCCACTTTCATTTTAATGGCTTGCGTCTCTTGCTCTGTGTGTGTTTGCTAAATTACTGTTTGGTGTGTTGTCTCTAGCTGTGCCTCACTAAATAACAGTGCAGGCTTTTCAGCATCAGTGAGTTTCCATTTCAGGCATGCTTTGACAGTCTCTTAAACTGGGGAACTCTGGGCTCTTACAGAGCTTCCCTCCATTAGGATGGGGGGGAGGAAGTGTTAGGGCATGGTATTTCAACAAGATGGGAGAAATTCTGGTCAAGAAAAAGGTTCAAAGCTGTGCCAGGTGAGGTTTAGGCAGGGCATTAGGAAGCATTTCTTTACCAAAGAGGGTGGCCAGAGCCTGGAATGGGCTTCCTGGAGGGTGCTTGGACCTTATCAAGATGATTTACCTGATCAGCCCTAAATTGGTCAGGCAGCTGGACTAGATGTGGTCATTGTAGGTCCCTTCCAACTGAAATATCTCCCTATTCACAGGGAGCTGCTTCGTAACATTTCCCAGAATACATTAATCAAGTCAATGTTGTTTTTTTTTAAACTCGTGAAGAGTATCATTATACAAGATTGATCTGAAAGACAAGAGAAAACTCTTACACAAATTGACCTTTGAGGAACAAGAAGGAAGGAGATTTGTCAGAGGAACAGAAATGGCCTTACAGAATTCAAATGATTTTGCAAAGTTTCAGGCCCCTTTTTACAAATCCGCTTTCTTGGCAGAAAACTTAAGTGAATGCTGAAGTTCTGTGGGGATTTTGTGGATCAAGAACAGTACTGCAGAACTAAGATAAACTTCACGTATGTCAAAATGCTTTTTGGAACTGGGTCTGAAATGCAGAAATGTTCTTTTCTTCAGGGCCCAGAATTTCTTTGGCATTATCTGTTACCCTCTCAGTTTCAGCCTAGCAGTAATTTTCTTTTAGATTGGATGGTTGTTCCTCTCTTGGTCTCTTTCATTGCTTCTGAAGGGCTTGATCCCATTTGCAGGGTTACACCGATAGTTTCATGCCGAAGGGTCTCTTTTAAAATAAGCACTCAGTTCTAGGGCTTCAGAAAGTAGAACTTAAACAGTGGGAGGTGCCTATTAAATGTAAAGAGACAGAAAAAAATGTGGAGAATTTACTTCCTCGTGAAAATAGCTGAATCTTGAAATTTCTTGTGAAACAAAATCAACAAAATTGCTGTCAGAACATTTCACAGTTATTCTCCCACCACCACCACTTTTTAAAAACTTAATGTTTACTTTTTAAATCTGACCAGGCTAGAAATGCAATACCTAAATGAGTAAGGTACAAAAATTGATTTATTTTTATCGATTCCATGTGCCCTTGAAATGAAGATAAGCATTTTAAGAAGATAAATTCTTCTTAAACTTTGCCTTCTAGTTAAGCATGTTTGTTCCCTGTATTAAGTATTCTAAATATAATATAAATTATGCAAATTTAGGACAGCACTCAGTAATTAAAATCAACTCAGTTTATAGGATAGAAGAGCAAGTGACCATACTATGAAACTCTTTGTCAAGAATTAACTTTTTTGTCTTAATGAGAGAATAAAAGTAGCCGCTTGGCTTTGATATGTTAAAAAATGTGCTGTTGAAAAGGCAGGACTGGTATGAGACTCTCTCTTGCTTAAGAGAGACTCCTGGCTTGGCAGGGGCTTGTCAAAGCTCATGGTACTGTCAATGCAGATCATCATTTTGGTGCTTTAGTTCTAAATATTTGTTTGCTGAACTTCCTCTAAAGCTCCCTGGAAAGGAAAGCTCTGAATTGGAATTCAAGAGAGCATTACATTCTATCGCTGCAGTCAATCTCAGTGTAGTCGTGTTGGAATTCTGCTGGAGCAGAATGGCTAATTTGCTTTCATTACCAGATTGATTTATCTGCAGCTTTTATTTTTCATTAAGTTGTTGAGTCAAAGATTGCAAAACTTTAAACAGAATTATAAAAGCTGCACGTATTTGAGAGGTTTTAACAATTGCGTATTAAATTTTCAGTATGACAGATGTGATGGATGCTTTGGCCCTCAGTTCCAAGTATAATATTTCTACAGTTGAGTTCCATCACTAATGACCCATGTTTAACCAAAAATCCTCTGTAATTCATGAAATAACCCTAAGCAATAGAGGGAGCAATGCAATGATTACTTTCCTAATACAATGTCAGAAAGTAGGAGAAGGAAACTAATGCATTCCCACAAAAATCTTTTGTGATACCAATCCGGGGGACCTGGCACATGTAGTGTCTAAGCCATTATCCATCATATTCGAGAAGTCTTGGCAGTCTGGTAAAGTTTCAACTGATTGGAAAAGCAGAAACCCATTTTTAAAAAGGAAAAAAAGGAAGACCCAGGGAACTACAGGCCTGTCATCTCACCTTAGAGTTCGGGGTTGAATAAGCAGCATGAGGTTGCAGTTGTGCAACTTCTTGAGTGTAAGCAAATTCTATGATCTTGTGAACCCTGCTCATCTCAAAAGGTGTCTGGCTATGAGTGGCATTGTGGAAAGAGAGTGTCACAGTGTTTGATTTTGATCAAGGACTGTGTGGTTTTCTGCACATAAGTGCCGGATACTTGCCCTGTAAAATGTCTGTAGTTGGTCTGATTAGAAAAAACTTACCTTTGTATATTTTCTAAGGAAGGAATTCCAGGAGAAAAATAGGTGTTCTGATTTATTTGTGCTAATGGCTTTCATGTGCCTTCCCTTAGGAATAGCTGGAGCTAGTTCTCCACAAACATCTGGTCAGCTATCAAATCACCAACATATGTACTTCTGCCAGCTCTGAGCCATGTGTTGAACATGTGCCAGTCACTCTACTTGAAAGAATTTGGAGGATAAATTGAGGGGAAACTATTCACCATAAAGAAATATATGTTCTATTTTTATAGGATTATTTTAGCTATTGATCCACCTTTAATTTTTTCCATTGAGTGAGGTTTTCTAAGCATGTGAAATTTTAAAAGGCAACACCCTGAATATTTTCCTAAATTCACAGTGATTTGGATCCAGTCTCCATGGAAATCAGTCATGGAAGTCTTGTCCACTGTTTTTCTTCAGTAGTCTAGTGAAATTCTTTGTTCTGACTGGAACAAAAGTCCATGAACAAGGTCAAATTCTTCAAGCAGACATGTCCTTTCAATTACCTTACAGTGTTATGGTATCAAATATGTCTTCAGAATAATCTACAAGAGGACACAGCCAAAAATAGATGCTGCAGGAAGGGTTTCTGTTTTTCAGGCATTGCTTGCCTGTGTCTTTTCTCCAAGGGCAATACCTCTGCCTTTAATCTTAGATGAGTAAGTGCTTTTTGGGGCACTGCTGAGGAGACCAGTGGCCCTCACCCTGCTGCCCCCACTAGAGGCACTCTGGCCTGCCGCTGATCTGTGCCAGAGTGCCAAAGGGTTTTTCCAGCTCAGATTTGGGTGAGGATTCTTTGCGCTGCTCTGTCACTAGTTTTTGTGGATAGGAGTTGTCTGAGAGCCTGAAAACCACAGAAGCCACTGAATTAAACTGTTTGCAGAAGATGATTTGTATGAAAGACAGTCTCCGCACAAATCTTAGCTATGGTATTTTCATGTTTTCCTTAGTTTGTTTTGCCAAGGCTTCCCTAGGCGGAGAAAGAAGGGTGGGTGAGGTTAGTCTTGGGAAATGAAATCAGTGTTGCTCAATCAGGAGAACAGTGGAGAGGTCTTGTGTCCTGTGGCTTTGGACAAATGGGAAGTACACCGTGGCTGTGCAGGCTGGGTGTCCTGGAGAGCCCTGCTCCTGTTCCCTGTGCAGTGAAGGATGTGCCCACACACACTCAGTGCGGGCACAGGGAGAGCAGTGCTGGGGCCAGCTGGCACGGCTGGGCTGGAGAGGTTCACTGCTCCACACACAGGGTACATTATTGCTGCTCTCCACAGGGAGAGCTAGAAAGTTGTTGATAAATACAGATCTAATCTAGATTTTTAAAACCTTTTTAGTCTTATCTGTGAACTTAGCTGTTTAACGGAACTTGGACATAATTTTTTGTATTTCTGTGTTGGTACCTAAACAAAAAAGGAAAAAACCCATTAAAAATAAGCTGTCTCCCCCCATATTTCATCTTTGTTAAACTAATGCTGTCTCTTGTAGCTATTTTTTGCTTAGATTTTTAGAAACCCATCTTAATGGACCACCTAACTAATTCAGCTGGAAATCATGAAATAGTTCATGACCTTATGAAACGTATTAGTTTTCCTACTGCCAGTTGAACCCCTTAATCAGAGGGTCGAGAAAATTCTCTCTAGAGACCCCTGTCTGGTTGCTTTTCTGTTAATGAAAAGATTCCCAGAAGAATGAAAAGAGTTCTGCATCTTCCTGTTTTCTCCTGATTAACTCAGAAGATGAATTTTTGGTTCTTTCTTCTTAACTACTGCAAGTCTTACACTATTTTGTACTTCCTTTCTTGTTACTATTTAACCCATCAGATGTATACAAATAAATACCTCGATTTCTTCTATATCCCAAAGTTACTGGCAACTGTGAAGAGCGTTTCTGCAGGAAACATGAACATGCAGTGCAGGAATGTTCCAAATTTTACAGTGTCGTGGGTACTCTGGTCACATCTTGATTCCAAAGATAGGGTTTGTATTTTGTATTTCTCCATAGCTAGATGCCAGTGCTCGATGCCTCAGGGATCATCGGTGCCCCTGTGCAAGTCAAGCAACAGAGAGCAGTCTGTCTGGAGTGCTCTTGGCAGGCTTGGCTGGCACGCTGGCCAAGCCCAATTGTGTCACTGTGCAGTGCCTGAGCTCCAAGAGACCACCAGCGTTAAATGCCCTCTCTTTCTCTAGCCATGGCATCTGCTCTCCCTGGTATTAGTACCTGGCACTGTGCACAGTTGGCACAGCTTTTACTCTTCATGGTTTGCAGTTGCAGGAAGGCTGCAGAAGCAATTTTTGGCCCTTTTTTGCCCATTATTTTTTTGAATAGTTCTTCTCCTCGGGCAACGTAAACCAGCAATATCACTACACAGCCACATTTTACTTGTGCATTAGCTGTGGCCACAGTTGCATTTTGGATTTTCTGGCCACAGTCCACTTGCTTGCTCCTGAATATATGTGTGTGTATATCTTACACATGTTGTCTTTTAAATGTCCTCACCCTTACCTGGGCACAGGTTCCAGTTAAGAGGATTTTTTTGCTCTGTAAAGGCGCAGAGCATTTGGAGTGCCATGATAAAGGATGTGCTGCCTCAGGCACTCCAGCCAGCTCACACAGCAGTCTTGAGCGCGCAGAGATCTCCCACAAGTCGGGTTTAGTTCTGCAAACTACACTATTGACACTGGATAGTTCATTCCAAAAGTCCTTGGGATAACAGTAGTTTGGGAAATCCAAGGAGAAGTGATACCCTTTTGTTCTGTCCAGCAATCTGTGGGAAATTACCTAAATGTCATAATCCTAGAGATTGCAGTAAAGGCATTATCTTCACTTACCAACTAGCCTTGTGCTAGTATGTGTCGTGCAGTGATTCACAACTCTGAGAAACTGCTTGACGTGGAAAGAATACTTGCTATGGAACGCCAGGAAGAACGAAGTTTTGCACCATCTCCCAGGGACAGCAGTGTTTTTGGGGGCCAGTGTGTGACACATGGTGTCCCCAGGAGCAGTGTCATCCCTCAGCTTGCTGCAGGAGCAGACATGCCTTGATGGTACCTGGAGCTCCATCTTCCACTGCGTGCTTGGGCTACAACCCCGTGAGCTTTGAGCAGTGTACAGTTGCAGCTGAATAACCAAAGTGTTGTGTATTGAAAATAGGAACAAAATAGTGCAGGCCTCTGGCACTGGAGGTTGTGCTCATTCAGAGGAACCACAGCTGTAGATCCCAGGCATATACTCCAGAGAGACCAAACTGAGGGCAGGCCATTTTTTGGAGCCAGTATTCATCCTGTCTAGGGCCATGCAAGTCTTGGATTCTTAGGCCAACATACTTTTGAGGGCTATGTTTTTATAACAATGCTCAAATATGTAAAAAATCCAAACCCACCCCACCCCACAGCAAGACCCTTACTTGAAAAGACTCCAGGGATTTACCTCATCCCCTGAAGTGATGATCCAGGGTTCATTTTAAAGAATGAAAAAGAATTCATTTTAAAGAGTAAAAGCTGTTCAAGCTATTATTTTTACTAGAATACTTTATTTTATAAGGAAAAATGTTGTCTTCTCAGTTGACTATGAATTTTTGCAGCAATACACAGGGTTTTAGCCTGAAAGAATAAAACTGGATGCTTTTTTATGTGGCAAAAACTTTGTTCACTAGACTAATTAGATCAGACCTAATTTAAGCAATGTAGATTGTTCCTCTGGGTCTGCCTTGAAAGAAACGTTGATGGTTACAGAGTTGTCATACAAAACTATTTTGCAAGTGTTTTGTGCTGTAATCCATCTTGGGAATGGTGTGCTGTAGTATTTGGTACTTGCTGTCCCTGTGCCTTCCAGGCATCACTGTCCGTGGGAGTGACTGATCAAATGAATTGGATAACTCTGTTTCTGCTCCTGATATAAAGGCTCTGAAGAAGTTCGGGTGGTTACAGTTATGTGATGAGCTGCCTACCTACAGATACTCAACTGCTTGTGGGTTTCCCCTCATAGATTGTGAGAAGCGTTCTTTAGAAATTACTTGTCCTTGGTAAGCAAATCAGGGGCACATAGACAATGCTGTTGAAGCACAGCCGTAGTTATTTCTTCAGTTATCTTGGTCAAACTCCTGTTAAAACTGTGAACTGATATTATTAAGTAACAGCTGACAGGTTTGAACTTGGCAGATAAGTATTGTATGAATCATCCTTTGGAGTTCTGTTTTGACAGGAGGGGAATAAGAGCGATAGCCACGGCTTTATGCCACTTCCAGCCATTCTGCTCACGGCTTTTACAGCTCTTCTAGATCATCTTACCATGGGGATGCTAGGTGTCCATCAGCCTGCTACTGCACAAATATTCCCAGAGAACTCCTTGCTTTATTTATCTGTCAGTGGAAGCCCAGTGGTGTGATAAAAGGTTAATTCCACATCTGGTCTCCAGCTTTCTGCCAGCCAACTGACTCGGTTTTACTTGAGACTGCTCGCTTGAGAAAAGAGTAAGTAATTGTACCCTAGAATTACAGTGTGTAGAATAATGTACAACTGTACGGAAATCGAGTATACAGAAATAATAAACAGCTAAATTTAATTACCAGCTCATTCACTGTATTCACAAAAAAGTTTGAAGGTGAAATATGTAGTGAACAGTCGAAGGCAATCCAGCAAACTGTAACTGATTCTGTGAAGCGTAACAACTTCATTATTTTCTATAAACTCTTCCATGTAGTGTTTTCTTTTAAAAGGGCGGTGTTGGTTTGGGGCAGCAGAGTGCAGAGCTGTCTCTAGTTTATTTTCTGGCCAATAGTTTTGCAGTTAGTTCTAACTTGTGAAGCATTGCTGGTTTGTAAATTATGAAGCCAAGGGCATTAAGTCTGAAGAATATGTGCACTCTGGTTTCCACTTCCAGCAATTTGGATATATTCCCCAGCACAGTCTACAGAAACCATTATTTGTGATTTCATGGCAAACTGACCAAAGCAGAACAAAAGACTGAATTTATTGCTGGCCCATTCTGTTGTTATTAAGGCATCTCTTGGGCTTGTGCATCTACTGCCTGTTTTCCCTTTGCCTCACCAGCCTCTGAAGCTGTCAGCCCATTTTAAACCTGGTGTTATTTCTATTACCAATAGAGTCAAATACCAAAATACCAAAAAGTTGATGTACATCAATGTCACCAAAATGAGCTGCGTATTCGCCACCCTTCTCCCTGTATGAGAATGTACAGTAAAGAAACTGCTTAAACTTACAAAAAAGTAGAAGAAGAAATAGTAAAATAAGAAAGTGTCCTGTAGGACTGTGTGATTGAGCAAAGGGTGTGTGAGTGTGCTGGCTGGGGCAGCAGATGAGGAGGGCTGGTTGTTTCCTATATAATTGCAAAGCTGTGCTAGGGGTGCCGGAATAGGCTTGTGCATACAAAAAGAGCAAGACTAATTTTCAAGCCAAGACAGAACTTTACAGATGCTACTTCAATGGTGGTGTTTCCTGTTGCTGCTGTTGGAAGTCAGTCTTCCAACAGAACATTTGGAAATGGGTTTTCCCAAGTGCCATGGCTTTGCCCCCATTCCCAAATTCCAGTAGTGAGTCAGCTGCTCTGACACTCATGTTGCACGAGGCTTTCTCATGCCCAACCACTGTCCAGCTCCCAGCACTGGAGGAAAGGCCAGGAAGGAAGGTGTTTTTACGCCCCTGAAGGCTCATTTCTTGAACTTTTTAAAGCCCTTACGACTTTTCATAGGTTTTTAAAAGTTAAAAACTGTCCTGAATTACACTGGCAATTGAGCACAGGATTAAAGGATGGTAGTAGTAGCGTATAAATAATTCTTCTTTTTGATTTCTGGTTAATATTGTCCATATTCTGAAGGATTGATGAACTCTAAAGACTGTCAAGGTGACCAAATTCAAACTTCCTTTTCCCCCTCACTTTGCTTTCTTCTGAAGCTGTTTTGCACCCTGCCTTGTTAAAAGCAGCTGCTTTTTTTAAAAAGAGATGCTTCTGCTTGGCCCAGATTCTGAGCACCTTCAGGGTTTTCTCTGGCTCAAAATGGTTTTGGAGCAAGGTTGCAAAGTTTCCTGCATGTGTTGGTGATGTGTCACACATCCTGCTCTCATCAGACATGCTTATTATCATGTTATTTCTCATCCGCTTCATCAAGAGTAACTGTGGTTATGTATAGGAAGACTACCATTCTGAAACCAGTAAAGCACGTGGAAAAGTAGGGTATTAATAAAGAGCTTTGGCCCTGTGTTCTGCAGAAGGATAAATGAGGAGGATAAGAAGGAAACTTCCAATGCTTGGACTTTTTGCTACTAGCAAAATATCACAGAATTGAAATTAAGCTGAAAGTTGCATGAAGTTGTTTACAAAAGTAGTTGAATGAACGAATGGATTTGGGGTTCTCTCTTTGCAAACATGACACAATTTCCTTTGCACTTACATACTTTTTTAAAGTAATCTTAGGGGAAAAAAAACCCAATCACTTGTTTATTTTGTTTAATGATGCTTTTTAATCACTCTTTGTTCATATTCTTATAAACATGTTTAGAAATCATTGTACACCCAGAAAACAGAGCTCTGAATTTTATCATTTGCATGTCATGTAGATGGATGTCTGGGTGTGATTTTTCTGTCTTGTACATTGTTCTCCCTGTATCACATTGCAAACAGTCTGTACTTAAATTCTACTGCTGCAAAATATTAATATGTTGTCCTTTATTTTGGCAAGCCATAAAGATGCAGAAATCTTAATGGACGTGAAAGCATGAAAAGGAAGCCATTGTTCAACAAAGTGTAGCTTTCATTCATTCTGTAACTCTGTAATAAATGCAAGATGTTGAAAGGAAAGGAGCCAAATATTAGTGTGGTCCTAAGAGACCAAACAAATAATGGAGCTACTTAAATTTGTCATTCTTCTTTCGTGATTACAGTCAAAATCTAAAATGTATAGATTCTGTATAGATATTTTTGGGTTTTGAACATTGTTAAATCTTTTTGTAATGTTTATAATATAACAGTTTCCTTTTTCCTTTTTTGAGGAGTTTGTGGATTTTTTAAATTGAAGTCCAGCAGGCAGTCAGTTACTGCGGAGGGCAAGGAATCACTGGTGTAGTGGAGAGCTGTGTGTTAGCAGGGTGGTCTCACCTGGTCAGTTCTAGGGCAAGGTGCCAGCTGGGAGTCACACACAGTCTGGTGACAGTGGCAGTAACTTCCCTTTCACACAGGCATGTCACGGTTTGCACTGAGTGTCAGGACTTTGGTTTTTGAAGACATGGGGGTTCAGACATTAATGTCAGAGCCTCAGCTACTCTGGGGCAGAAATAGTCCTCTATGAGCAGCGGTATCTGGTGTTTAGGTTGACTTTGTTTTGGTAAAATTATTTCCGTGCTAATATTCCTGTATTGGACCTGTGGAAATAAAAGAATGTGGGTTTAGGCTGATTCATAATCCAGCAAATTGGAAGTTGCTTAACCTTGCCTATTGTTTTCCTTCTGAACCCCACAGCTGCTTATGGAGTGAGGATCTCAATAGCTTGTGAAGGTCTTGGAGGAGTGAGGGAAGTGAATGAACTCACTCTGAGAATGGCTATCATATGTCAGTCCAGATTTTCTTGGAAAACTCCTATCCTAGAGACCACATCTGCTGCCTTCCATGCAGTGTAAGAAAACCAGGGTTTTTGAGGTGAAGGCAACCCTGAATGTGGGCTCCACATGTGCACCAGCTCTGTGCACGTCACTGAATCCTCTGCTCAGATCTTTCCTTGAGCTTATGTTGCTGTTTGTCTTGGAGCTCGACAAAATAAACACACCCAGGAAGATTTTTGTGGTAGAAAGAGTGGCAAATTGATGTGTTCTACTTGTGCATCTTTGGTTCTTTTCTGGAGAATAAGGCTGCAGAAGACGAGGTGGTGGCCTGGACACAAACTTGGAGAGCGGTTTCACTTGACTGGACTAAAATAGAGGTGACAGCAGTTTAAAAACTCAAGCAGCTATTCCTGCTGAAGGGATGGCGTGCAAGTTGATGAGTGCAGTGTTCATGTGACATGATGAACTTAATATCTACCTGTTGTTCCCCAAATAGACCCTCAGGTGGCGGAAAAATAGAGGAGGTATTTGGAAAATGCTGGTACACCAGCATTGGGCAGACTGACACATTCCTCCTGTATCTGTTTCTCTCCGTAGCACTATTGTTTAGCAGAAACACTTCCATTCTTGCAGCATTTTGTGAAATGCAGTGAGTTTAAATCAGGACGAAATCCCACTGAAGAAATCAGTGGTGTTGCAGTGCAAAGGCTGGTGTGAGATGAGTCAGGAATCCTTTGTGATTCTCATTGCATGAGGCATGGGAGGTGGAGCTGCTGGCTGGAGAGAAGGAGAGCATCCTCTGTGTCAGGGTGGGTGTATTTGTGTCAGAAGGCGGCTATTGCTCCAAACCGAGCTGTGCCATGCTCAGGATGAATAAGGATGAATGCTATACATGCAAAGCAATGTTTTTCCATCCGTGTGTGTCCGACTGAGCACAATGCCATTTCAGTGGATGTGAGGGCTGGGGAGCAGGCTGCAGGCCCAGCATGTGCACTGCTTTAGCTGCTTGGCCTGGCAGGCTCGGTGCTGCCGCTGGAGTGGCAAACCCAGCGTGGCATCTTGTCACAGCTGGGCTTGTCTCCAGGAGCTCATTCCCGAACCCTAGCAGTTCAGATGGGAACTTTCCAGAGGTGAGCTGTGTTTGATCAGCTCTCTTGGAGTGTCCAGTCAAGTGTTCGGTGATCACGGGATGAAGGGTTTGAACAAAATTCTCCCCGTGGAAGGTGATGCTGCCTGACTTTCATTAAGTACTCACCATTGTGGGAGTTCAAAATGCAAATGTTCAAATGTTTCACTTTTTCTGTAGTCTTATATCAGGAAGGGGTGTCTGAGGAACATGGGAACAAACCTTGTTCTTCACCTTCCTATTGGTTTTAATACGAGTGGAAGACAAAAAAACCTCCAAACTTGATGTCTTCATCAAATGTTGGATTATTTCAGTTAAGGCTTATTTCTGTTCAGAGCTGATATATTTGCACTATATTCTATGCTGCTGGTAGGGTTGTGTTGAAGCCAAAGGCAGTGAAAGATGATCAAATAATTCTCCCAGTGTATCTTTAGGCTTAGAAATCAGATTTTTGTGAGTTCATAGCTGTCTGAAGTTTGCTGTATTTGACAGCATAGACGAGAAGCTGGTCTTGCAGATAGTGGTAAACCTTCCTTGGGGTTTAGAAACTTTGTACAAAGCACCACAACAGTGCACTAAAAGCACATAATTAATCACTTCAGCAGCTCCTGTTCTCTACAGCCACAACTCAAGCTGTCCATTGTTGCCACATCATTTGACTGCATGAAGCGCCGTTATTTCTAATTTAGCGGTCTAAGAACAGTAATTTGATTGTCTCAAACATCTCTTAATGCCTTAACAATGAAAAAGGACCTACATATTTCCTTCTGAAATGTAATTGCCTGCAGGCATGAGTCACTTTTTGTGTCTGACTGGTGGTAATAAGGAAGCACATGATACCTTACAGGGGTTTGCAGCACATCTATAATCACCAGCAATATTTTTGTGCCGTATTTTTGGTGTTAGGGTGTTTCTGCAGGAGGAATGAAGCTATATGCCATCACAATTTTTCCCTTACGCAATGAAAAATAAATGTCATTATTACATCTCATGATTTCATACTTGTCTCAGAATAATGCAGAATTTTATTTAATTGAATGCAGAATTTTAAAAGTTAAGAGGTTTGAAAATGAAATGCTATCTGGTTTCTAGCCTACAATGTAGTATCCCATCAATCTGCTGAAATCTGTTTTTTTGAGGTGGATGTTGTTGATGGATGTTTTGCTCTTATGTTTCACTGGGGCTTTTATTTCTCAGGAAAATAAGGACACTTGCACATTCATAAATGAATTGCATTTAGTTTTCAGGTGAGGAGAATGATGCCTGCCGTTTAATAATTTAATGATAAGCTAAATATTGGTAAGGGAGCACGCATAGGGAGGAATCTTAAACAACTATTTCCATGTTTTGAATATTTCTATTGAGTTTTTAATATGATAAAAAAGATTTTTTGGTTTCCTCTAGAACTAAAAATAAGCACATAGGGTTGATGTGGCAAATGAAAAAACCTTTTAATAGTGTGCAGTAGCACCCAACAAATTGCACTATAGTTTAGCTTGTGTGAAGATTTCCATCCTGAATCCCATTTTCAGAATTGTTGTCAGCTCTGAAAGTCTGCTTCCATCTGAAACTTGTCAAGGTGTTTCTCTGCCAAGAATGTACTGTCGTCTTTTTCAACCGAAGTGTATCTGTTTTCTTAATTTCTAGGATTTTACAAGCACTTCCAATGTATTAGTTTCTGTAATACTAGTGGGAACACTGAAGTGATTTTTCTGGCAGAAGGATGCAGCGTGTGTGTGCAAAATACTGATGATTTAATGTACAATGAGATATGCTGTATTATCTGTTTAGTTAATGCACACTTTGTGGTAAAAGGGATTGTAATGCTTATCATAACAAGCAAGTCAGTTGCCCGGGAGCTGTCACAGGGAAGGCACCGTGCAGGCTTTGCTGCAGGACTTTGCCAGTGTGTGCTAATCTGGAGTTTTGTATTGTATCTGCTCCTTTGTGGTGCTGATCTCTGAGCGACTTTGGGCTGTGCTGCAGAGCAGTGAATCACATGGCGATGTTCCGATGAATGTAGAGGAGGATTAGACCAAAACCCCATTATCTGGCCAGTCCTCAGGAGGTACGGAGTGACAGGTCTGCTGCCTTGACTGGAACTACTTGCCACCCAGAGGAGTGCAAGAATGATTTATGTCAGAGGCTTTTTGTTGGAGAGCTTCCAAAGAAAGCAGTAGGAATGGTGTGGATTACTGTCTTCTGTGTCATTAAAAATAATCTGGGAAACTGATCCCTTCCTTGCCCTGTCCATGAATTCTAGCACCCCAGTCAGTGGTTTGGGTGTACAATAATTGCCATGTGCTATTTGAAATGTGTTAACTGTGGAACCCCTTAAATACTATTTTTCCTTAGGCCACTCAAAAATGGTGTAGTTAAGGGAGATAATGTTTTTCTCATTTGTTTATTTCACTTTGGTTTTGGGTTATAGCGGATGTGATGACACACTGGCTGGTGTCCAGACCTCGCC
Organism: Origma solitaria; assembly: GCA_013397895.1. Taxonomy (NCBI): domain Eukaryota; kingdom Metazoa; phylum Chordata; class Aves; order Passeriformes; family Acanthizidae; genus Origma; species Origma solitaria. Next base: position 220,538 of record VZRL01003522.1, on the reverse strand, counting down.
AGTGTTAAGGGGGAGAGAATTTATTCACACAGCATCTTTTTCTTCATCCTGGACTTGTACTTTGCAAGAAGTGCCTCTCAGCCACCTACTTAAGCACTCTGAAACAAAAGCTGCAGCTTCTGTTAGTGTTCAGTTACCTCACAATTGAGCTGAGGGATGCTTTGGAAGTGTACCCAGCTGAACTGCCCAAATGCAGTGTGTGTTCCAAACCCCATTTTACACAACCCCGGCCTGTGCTCCACTGGAGTCTGTGAAAGTCCTTCATGCACTGTCAAGTGTGCATCAGGGTCTGGCTAGGGAGAACACTCATCTCTTTTAAGGAAAACGGCTGTGTGTTACATGTTGCCTTTATTATGCACAGGCAATAGTTTGGTGTCTCTTCAATCACATTACTGCTGAAAGCTGTACTATTATTGCATTCATATTGCAGATTTCATGTAACTGTTGATGCTCCTGTTCAGGACAATGTTAGTCCTGTGACTGAGATGTTAGGTGCCTGCCATTAACCTCTAGTTCTTTCTCTCTCCTGCCCTTTTTTTAGAGGCCTTTGAGTCCTTGCTTCGCTTTGCTGAAAACCGCACAAGTTCCCTGTTTGAGACAGCTTACAGACCTATGGCAAAAGAAGCAGCAGAGCCTGTTAAGGAGCTTTTTACAGACATCTCTCTCTACATTCTGGGCGCAGAGACCACAGTGGAAAGTGCAGTACTGCGGTTCTTTGACAGTCTCTTTCCTCTGGTGTATAGCCGGCTAATAAACCCCGGAATTACAGATCTGTCAGAGGACTATACAGAGTGTCTGCGGCTTACAAGGCAAGACATAAATCCTTTTGGACACTATTCTAAAAACATGGTTACAGAGCTGTCAAAATCTCTTTGGGCCAGCCGGATGCTGAGCCAGGCCCTGAGCCTGGGCATTGAAGTGATAAATACCACTGAGCACGCCGCTCTGAGCAAGGAGTGCAGCAGAGCCCTGGTGAAGATGCAGTACTGCCCGCACTGCCAGGGCCTGACGCTCATCAGGCCCTGTGTCGGATATTGTCTCAACGTAATGAGGGGCTGCATGGCCAGCGTGTCTGAGCTGGATGCACAATGGAGGGACTTTATCTCCACGCTGGAATATCTGACTAATGAAATGGCCGCCTCACACGAGCTGGAAATTGCACTGTCGGGGATCTGGAACTCCATCAACGAGGCCATCCTGCACGCACAGCTGAATGGACCACAGCTCTCTGCTACAGTAAGTGCCCTCTAATTATCTGCTACTCCCATTTATCAGTTTCCTCATTTGGTGGATAAACATTTAACGAATTGGTGTTGTCTCTGCATCAGTTTTTAGTCTTCAGCTAGATCTGTGTTTAATAATCCATGCAAATGTTATAGATGTTTGTGATGGGGTTCAATAGAGTCTGCTTTGAAATGAAAAGGTTAGGGGGATTTGTTTCTTTGGAAGAAACTCTGTAAAGCACAGAGCTCTGCTTTGTCTGCATAGTTTTCTGAACAAAAATTTGGGGTCTGTGATACTGGATATCAATCGTTTCCCTGGCATGTAATTGTAGCATGTGGGGACATTCCACAAGATTTGGTATAAGGGGCTAGAAAAGTGAGTTTTTAAAAAAAGGCAAAAAAATCGACTTTCACAATTTTACAGTCCCTTTACTTTTGTGTTGACTGAGACATCAGGAAGGTGGTACAGGTCTATAATAAGTACACCTGTCATACAGAACTTGGGAAAAGAGCATGAAAAAATCAAACTTATTTGGCAGCATTTACATAAGTAAAGGATAAAAATACACTTGAAGTGGAAATGGCTTTGTGAGTGGTGTAGATTAAGGAGGAAAGAACTAGGATGGTAGAACTGTCACATAAATAATAGCAGCATATGACTGGCAGGTGTTCTCTCAAGGTGTTGAAGATTAGGCTAGAAATTACTGAAATTATTAATGATGCAGCTGACTACATCTGTATGAAGTTAACACAACTGTCAGTGGAAAAATGCAGCAGTGTGGCCTTAAGTAGGGTATAAAGACTAATCTAAAATGCAGATAGATCTGCCTGTCTTGAAAGTAAAGGAGTTCTTGGAGAGAACAAATGAGAAGGAAATGCATAAGTTTAAATATGTAATTTCTGTGTAGAACTTTGGTCATCACATTGTGTAAGAGAAAAAGTAGTCTAGGAGGCCTACAGAAAGAAGCTGGGGCACAGTCTATTCTCAACTAAGGAAGTTTTTTTATAGGAGAAAAATGCTTCTGGGTTTGCAACCTTCCAAAGTCCGTAATACGGCAGCTCCCTTCACTGTGGAACACGTGACTGAGCCAGACTTAGAGTTGGTATAATACGTAAATTACAAAAAAACCTCAACCACTTGTTGTAATCTGGTAAAATTTCACTTACAACTCTGTTCATATTACCTCAGTTTCCCTTTCCTTTTCATGAATGACAAACCTGCTGGTTTATCTGACATCCAAATATAAACATGAAAAATCTGTAAGAGATTTGTTCGGGTTCTTGAAGAGTGGCTAGTGGGCACCGGAGCCTGCATGTGCTGCAGGTCAGCATTGTGCTAAAGTCGAGTTGGTGGTGTCACCACAGAGCAGTATTAAACTGAGAGCATGTCATGAACAATGTTCTTGCATCTGCCCCTATTTTCACTCAGAAGTTGTTTTTATATGAGTCTAGAAGGGAACCAGAAATCAAAGTACACTAACACTGTATATTGGTTTTACCTGACTATAGATGGATACCTCTTACATCATTGTAGAGCTTCATTGCTGATTACACAGACAAAATTCTAGAACATAGCTCTGCATTGCATTCATCAGCCTCAGAATTAACATGCACTTTGCTTACCGAGGGGTAAAATTCATGATCCAGGTGAATATTGGATGATTATGGATGAACTCAATGACTGTATTGCTTTTAGGTGATTTGGAAGTAGAATTCTCTCTAAAGTGTCTTTCAGGCTCAGGATTCTCTTTAAAGATTATTCAAATAATGTTATTTGGGGCCTTCTTAGTTCTCTAGCAGTACCTTTAAACATTTTCCTTCTTCCATTTGGAATAAATTCAGACAGTGCTGTTGTGTTCAAAACCCCATTAATTCTTTTTCTCCCTGAAGCTATCTTTTCTTTCTCTCACTGGCAAAATCTCCATGTGCAGAAGAAGGCTGTGTGGTGTTCTAGGGGCTGCTCAGTAGGATGGCAAAGGATGTTTTCTGTTTGAAAATAAAAACTGTATCTCAGTGTGTATTACCCTCAATACCTTTAAGTTGTCTGCAGAGTAAGATTACATTTGGAAGACAGAGTATGTCTCACTATTTGAACAAGCATTAATCTGATACTGATTTACAATTTTCCTGATTAGTTACAGAGGATAACCATTATTTAGAAAATTGAGCCTAATTAAGCTGTATTTTCTTCTCTGAAGGAGCGGAAAGGAGTTCAGTGCTCAGGTTCAGGATTTCTGGCTGGACATGGCTTCTGGGAATCCAGGCTCAGAATCTCAATTACACTGGGGCCATTTGATTTGTACTCTGTGTATTTACTGTTGGTTTTACTTACAGGATTCTTTTTTTTCCCCAGAAAAGATATCTTCTCTTTTCCTTTCCTAAGTATTTGAAGACTTTTTTTTTTGTTCATGCAGTGTGCTCTCCAGCTTCTGCAAAAGTGGAAATGTTCAACTTAGGTACAGTTTCCATTACAAATGCAGTAATTGGTTTCATTCAATTATAATGGAAAACTCATCCAGGAAAGCAGAGCACTCTAATCTTCATTTATCCCGAGGCAGCCTTAATTAATGTGCCTGCCCTTTTAGGAAACATTTTACATTTTTAATAGACAATATGGCTAAAAATTAGGGCTCTTTTTTCTCTTGTTGCCTGCCTGGATGATAAAGAATAATGGAAAGTTAGATTATGTTTTCTTTAAAATGGGGAAGGGGTGAAATAAACCAATAAAGCACTTAGGATACTTTGCTCAAATGAGGTGCAGTCAATTGATATTAAATCTAAAAATAAAAATCCTATTTGTATGAGGAGCATATAACTTCAGGAGAGTGGCCTCTGCTGATCTCGTCCATTACAGCCAAGAGAATTGCCTGATTTGCTGGCATAGCAAGTGTGAAAGGTTACCTTTAAGATATTGGTAATCTCTGCTCAGATTCCTGGGGAATGTGCCGTGCCATTTGTTCAATGATGCTGGCTTGCATCCAGCTTACTTAGCCTAATGCAGGCCAGCCCTGGTCTGCAGCACCAGCAATCATCATCATTGCTTTCATCTGCTCAATCTAATTGTCTTTTCCCCTGCGAGGAGCCCTGACTGCCTCATGGTGCCAGCTACACTTTGTTTACACTTCCTTATCATTTTCCTCTTTGCTTATTTCTATTTCTGTCTTTGTGTCCCACAGCTGATATCCTTTTCCATGTGTTCAGTTACAGTATTGCTGTACAAACTCTCGTATTTATGCATCATTCCTGATTTTAATTTTCTTTTTATTTTTTATTCAAAATGAAAGTAAAATGCTCTCAACCAAAATGCAGAGAGGAGCAGGAGGAGGGGCAGTTCTGAAGTGCGTGTGGCTCTTGAGGCAGGTGTATCAGCGGATGGGTAACAAACACTGTGCCCACACTTCCCAGAGCCAAATGCCAGTGAGGTGTTCCCATTGCGTGTGTAGGGATAGTGGGAACTTGTTGCTAATGTTAAAATGGCTGAAAAAGCGCTAAATGAGAAAGTAAAAAGGCACAGGCCTGATATTTTTACAAAGGCTAACTGTTAGATAAGAGCCAAGTCCAACATATTGTGTTTTGCGATAATAGGCGTAATAAAAGCAAAAGCTAATAAAAGGCTTGATGGGGATTATAAAACCGAGATATGATCAGAGATTAAGTGTTAGGAGAAAGCAGAAATCTGCTTTGAGGCAGTTAATTTTTTGGGGACAAGCTCACCAATTAATGTGATAAAAGTGATATAAAAAAGTGATAGAAGAGTAAACTTTGGGAAGAGGAGCAGATAGATGTGGCGGGTCGGCCCCCAAGCTGCCTCCGCCCCCCTGGGCGAACTCCTTGCTAGGGCTGTCATGGACTCCGCCCTGGGATTGCGGGAGGTGTGCCCAGGACCCTGGCTCCGCCCTCTCTTCCAGCAAGTTCTGTTCTGTTATATATATTATTGGTTGCTTTGAATTGTACTCCACCCTTGTTTGTAGTTATTGGTTCTGTATGCTTATCCCCACCCTTTCCCTCTTTCCTTATTGGTTAACCTACCCCCTTTATAAGCCGGTGAGAGAAGTTCTGTAACGGCTGTTCCTCTCCTCCCTCTCCCTCTCCCGAAGACCTCGACCCTAAAACCCTTACCCTTAAAAAAGGGGAGATAGGAGGGGAACTCCCTCCTGCTATTCCTTTGCCTCGTCTGCCTCTAACTTTCATGCCTACTACAGATAGAGGCAGGAGAAATACAGAAAGGGAGGGATGTTTCAGATGCAAGATGCTCAGAATTGTAGGAGTGTCGGGAAGCACAGAAATAGTGATTGTGATCAAAATCAGATCAAAATCAATGACAGCCTTTCTACAAGTTGTGAAGATGTCAAGGAGGAGGATGGATAATATTGAAAAAAGATCCACTAAATACCATTTGTATTTTAAAGGGACTGGTGTCAGGTTGTAGTGAAAAAGACTCTGATGCCTATTTTTGGCAGATCATTTGAGTGTTGTTTCTTAACAGTTTATGTAGCTCAGAAGAAATGCAATAAAGGCGTGAGAAGGTGAAAGCTCATGGCAAGGACTGTTGTCCTTGCTGACAAAGAAAATACAGACAAAGGAGTTGGGCTCTCCATGCCTGTCCAACCCCTTCTGCTGTGGTCCTTTGCAATTAGGGATGTTATTGGGACTTGGGAGGCAAATTACATAGAATTAACAGCATATTAGACCTTAGAGCAGTTTAAAAAACGTGAACAGAAAATACATGTAGCTAGATGGCTGTTCTTGGTGGCTGGTTGATCAATCTCCTCCCACCAGGGGGTTTAAATGTTGCATTTAACCAAAACACATGATCACTGCTGAGAAGCAGCACCTTTGGACTGAACAAGCAAACTCTACAGGTATTTGCTAGGTTCAGTTTAAGGATAGAAGGGGACATCTGCCTGGGAAAGAACATATTTGGTGTATCCTGGAATTGTCTGTGTTACTGCAGTGGGCTTGAGCCAGAACTTGTAGGGGAGGGGCCTTTGGGGAAGACAAATATCAAAATCTTACTGTAAATTTTCTGGTAAAAATTCAGCAGTGTATGGAACGCTCACAGAAAAGAACTCAGGTGTCTTAAGTTACTAGGAATGCAGAAAAAAAATCCTGAACAATAAAAGATCCAAGATCTGTTAAATGGTCACCTTCAGGAAAAGAAAAGCTTAGAGGAAAGAGTGCCAAATTTGCAGCAGCAGGAGATTGATGCACAGTAACCTTACAAATTTTAAAAGGAAGTGGCAGTAGTATGCACAAAATAACTTTGTGCTGAGTGAGTTCACAGCAACAAAGAGTTTCTGCCAGCCAGTAATGAACTACTTGATTAATGACATTGAATGGTATCATAAAACACTCCTGGAGACTTTGGAGAACACTCAGAGCTGAACTCAGGTGCTTCCTTCCTGCAAGTTTTCCAATTCAAATGATCAACACCAGCTGTCAATAAGTATAAAAACTGTACTTAGCAGAGATTAAAGCAGTATATTCAATTCCCTGTGGTTAGAGCGCAGAAAATAACTGTAAAAATGGACAAGGAAAGTTATGTTCATACAATATTTGCGCTAGAATTGTTATTTTAAGTGACATTTTGTTTTTTTAAAGCACTTAGCAAGAAACCTCCTCTGAAAACAGAAATGGGAGGAACCCTCAGCTGTGATGGGGTGTCTGTTAAGGATCTCCAAGCAGCCCTGTCTGATTTAGCAGCATTTCTTGCAGTCCTTGTGTATTTGTTTCTCATGAACCCAGGTTACGTGAATGTACAAAAGGTTCAAATCCTTTGTGTATCCAGGGGCAGGAGGAGACCCTTTAGAAACCAGGGGAATTGCCCCGAGGGCACACCTTGCACTGACCCATTTCTGTGGGAAAGGTAAGAGAATGGCTTTCACGATGGTGTAAAACATGCAAAAATATGTCTGCATTAAGATTTTGGTTTATTTCTTTTGGGCTTTATGCTCATTAAGATACTGCTCTCATCTTATGGTCAGTCATGGGTGAATTTTTAAAAAGCAGCGGTGAAGCTCTATATCAGGAATCAACTGAATTTCATGGAGTGTAAGCATCTAATTCTTGTAGTCAGCTTTGTAAGTCTTGCCACGTGCAATTTGCTTGATTTAAAAGCATTTTGACACTTGAGTACTGTAGAAGTATTTCTGGAAATAATCATCCAAATTGTATAATGCATTTGCCTTATTTCCATCTGTTACAGAAGTCCTCTGGAGAATTAGAGCTCATGTAGCCTTGAGCAGCTCTCTAAGGGGATACAAGGAGCTTTCTGGCCCCTGTTAATGACAGTTCTCTTCCATGCAGGTGTTTGATACCACAGAGTAGCCTGATTTCCTGGTGGTAAGGATCATCTCATTTGTAGCGACGGAACGGCTTGAAATTAAGTATTTATGTCAAAATGAAGTAGGTTAAATTGAAATACATCCTTCCAAAGATCTAAATTATTATCAATTGGAGCAGGAATAAAGAAACACCACATAATTACAATTGAGTTAGTTCTGAGAGTTATTTACTGGGTATTATCCAGCTGTCATGTTGTTTGACTAAACATGTAGGTAAGAATTTGATTTGACATAAATTGTACAGCCTTAAGTTAGCTTTAGCAGAAGGATGATTTGTGTGCGTGGATGTGTCTCTTCATCCCCACAGGCATTCCTTCGCAAGGCCCTTCCTGCCTGCCAACTGGCTGCTGACCTGCTGATAGTGCCTCACCACTCTATTAATGAGTCATTAATGTGTAGTGAGATAAAAAGCTCTTTCTGCCTGGTGGAGCAGTATTCAAGTTCTACTTTTTGTTCCCTAATCTTGGATTTCGTGTAAATATGTAACCTAAAAGGCTTACATTAAACTTGGATATCAGTGGAATTGATGGATTTAGCTTTTTACCTGCTTTTGGTCTGAGACCAGCTTTATCTGTGATTAACCATTTGTGGTTAATTGCTGTGCTTAAAGTTTTAGGAATGATAGTGACTTGGGGACACTGCCTTTTGACAAAGAGTTCTGTCTTTGAGAGGGATCACAGGACCTTTTTTTTTCTGTTTACAAACAAGATATACTTGTTTGGCCTAATCTTACGGCCAAAGTGTTTGTGGGAAACGTGTCAGGTATTTGTGTATGTTTGTGTACTCCCGGAAATGCTATTAAGTGTTTTCTGGAGATGTTCATGCATGCTGGTTCAAAACAGGTGAAATTGTGCATGATTCGAGTGTTTCTTCTGCATTGCCCAGGCATATGCTAATGTATGCTGTAGGGCCAGATGCAGAGACTAAGTAAACTTTAACAGCAGGATAAGGGTAAGGCTGAGAAATAGTAGCCTGCTCTCAGAGCAAGAGGCCTAAACAGTGTTGTAAAAAATGAATTCTAAAAAATTAACGTTGTATTATGGATACTATCTGTATTTAGGGAAAATAATCCAGGAGCGATAGATTCCTGAAAGGCACATTTTATTACTTTATTGTTGTTTTCTTTAAGCTTAGAAACAATGATACCCCATTGCTGTTAATTCCAAATACATCCTTAAAAGTGCATGGTTGGTGAAGCAAGTGTCCTTGGCCATTGCACGGCTGTCCCTCTGCGATGGTCAGTGCTGGCACTACTAACACAAGCATCCACAAGGACACGTGCACACACTGACACACACAGCCCAGTGCTTTTCTTCGCTCCTTCAAATGAAGCTGTGTCTTTTCTAGGGTGTGGGTAGTCAACTCAGCTTTAAAGGTGCAGCAGCTATTTTTATTTATTAAGAATGAGCTCGTGAGTTCTGCTATGGACTCGAGTTTAGTTTTTCTCATGTATCGGCATGATATGGCCACTTTTTCTCAAAGCAGCTGCATTGCTTCATTCTGTTTAACAAACTGAGGCTCTGGCATTTTTCAGCACCACCTTATGGTTCCTAGAGAATTAGATCCTGGGAACTCTAGCACAAAGTATAATTAAAAGTAAACCCCAGAGTCATAAGCTGTGTTAAATTTGGTGAGAATGATGCTCATTTTCTCCCCCCAAGTTGAAAATGCTAAAGGACACCTTCATGGTAATGTGTGTGTCCTGTTTGACTTTAGCTCCATGCTGTAGAAGAGGAGGAAGTGCCCAAGGCAGGAGATGAGCTACAGAATACAAGGCCTGTCAGAGCCATAATCATAAACCTGCCAAGAGAGCACAGTTGTAATTTCACAGAGCCAGGGCTGTCACTGAGCACTCTCTATCTTCCCTGGAATATGATTCTGGTGTCAGCGCTTCACCATTATTAGAGTTGAAAGATGAAGGACGTAAATATGGTAAGAGTCCAGGATTTTGCTTGAAGCACAGCACTGAGCAAGGCAATCAATGGTTGGGATAATATTTATGGAAATGATGATACTCAGGATGACAGATGATGTGCTTAGTGTTTCAACGAGAGTTGTGTACACTTTATTCATTGTTTCTACTTCTTTCTTTTTTTATTCTATGTACTCACTGTAAGCCTCCCCAGATTGTGGAACTCGCCTGCTGAAATTGAGTGTTATTTTCTATTATGAAATCAATTTAAACTACAAAAGAGAAATTAGATGTGCAGGTTCTTTTTACGAACCTGACTTTCTGTATTGTGGTTTGTTAAATATGATGGATTTTGTAGCTGCATTACTTTAAAATTTTGGCACTTCTGTTTGTTGTGGTTAATTTTTGGTCTTATAAATTAACAAGGCATCAAACAATGAAGTTGGAGTGTTGCCGGGTTGGGGTCCAGTCCCTGGTAAAAAATGCAGCTCCAGCATATTGGCAGCGAGGCTGCTTGTTATTCATTGTAAGGCGTCTGGCTATGGGAGTGTTAGATGTTTGACAGCATTGAATAGATTCCAGTCAGCCATACAAACTACCTCCACTGAAGTGGAAAGGACCATAAAATTGTTTTAGCAACAGCTAATTCTCCTGAGTCTTTTAAGGCTTTTTTCCCTTATTTTTTCTTTAACCATTTGGTTGCCAGTAGAGGATTTACCAGTTTAAACAATAAATGTTCCCAGATTGATTTCATTTTTTAAGATAGTTAGGAAAGTTTTTCACTGATTTTTGCATTTAGCATAGTTTAGATTTTGGGGGAAAAATAACTAAAAACCCCAAACAAACACCAGCCATCTAAAGTGTACATTGAACAATGGTACCTTTCTTTGAAGATAAAAACTGAACTATGAAGTACCTTACAGCACTGGTTTTTCCATCAATAACATTGTGTCCTATTTTTATCAAAAAGGCATTTGGGGGCTGATCTGGTAACTTGTAGGTATTTTGTTTCATGTCCCTGCTCACCTTTTGGGTGCTGCAGTGCCACACACGCCCAGTGCCGCAGGTTCTTTTACAAACAGCTTGGGGCATTGTCTTTTCAGTCTCCAGCTAAAGATGTGTGTTTCTTTCTTGCCTGTGAATTCCTTTGAATTTTTTTTTTCTCCTAAGTAGCTTAGTCTGTGGATTCACTGTGTGAAAGAACATAAAAATGCGTTCTTACCTGTCGAATATCTCATATTGTAAGTACTGTCTGCCTCATAATGTGCCATAGTTCGGTCATGAACTGTAGTCGTGTCTGGGAGACACAGTGACAGTAGCTTTGGATTAAACCAAGGGAAGATGGAGAGTGAGGAGGTCCTCAGCTGTTACAGCTTCACTGAAGGGACTTACAGGAACCTGGGGATAATGTTCAGTTTTTCTATTTGTCTGAGTGCAAGGCTTCAACCTGCTGAGAGTAGATGGGCAATGAGCTTAGAGTGAAATGCCAGTTGGTCTCTTGTCACCTTCTGTGCCCAAGGAGGCTGCCTCTTGTGAAGACCTCCGTCCTATACACTGGGAAGAATGACATATTTCATCCAGCTGAGTACAAACTTGCCTTTTCCTCTCCTGTTTCCCAGTAATTATTCAATTAGGTTAACATTACTGGATAACTTGTGAAAAAAATTGTCATTACCAGCATTTGGTCTTACAGTAAAAATGCTGTAGTGCTTCCTAGCCAGGGCAGCAGCATCAGCACATGGTGCTGGCCTGGATCAGGGCTGAAATGGTGAGTTTGTGTGAAGAAACCTGAGGCACAGCTTGGAAACAGGAGCCTGGTGACTCGGGATCAGTGCCCTTCTTCTGTGGTAGATAAGGTGAAAGGCCTTGGTGATTTAATGGTGCTTCTTTAGGCTTTTATTAATTGTAATGAAGCTTAACTTATTTTTTATTCTAGTCCATCTACTACACAAAACCTTCCCGGAGTTTTCCTCTAGTCCTCCTATGTCTAGGTGAGCCAGAGAAGTGGTCACAGTTTACATAGGGGGAAATGGAACTATAAATGGTAGTTATTGAACTTGTTGTACTGCATTTAGAGGAGAAAACTTTCCTTTTCTTTTAAATACTTGAAGCCTGGAGAGAAGTTTGGCCATTCTAAGGCTGCACCCCTCCTGTGCAGCAGCCAAATGCTTTCTGCAGCCGAAGGACAAGGCAGAGCAAGTGTCTGCCCTGACCAGCAGATCTCTTCTCTCTTAAGGGGACTCTTCTCAGAGCAAATGTGGCATTTGTATAAAAAGAAAGATATGAATTTTGTTGTCTGTGACCTCAGGCAAGTTTTGACTTACATGTCACTAACTGAAGATACTATAAAATACCTGGTTTTTCAAGTCAGGACAGGGCCTGAGCATTTTGACAGCTGTGTTACATCTGAGTTACTGGCAGTCACCAGCACAATTTCCAATGCTTATTTTTTGCAATGGTAAGAGCCTCTGTTCTCCTTACCTGACGTATATATTGGTGCCTCTTAATCTCTGTTTCTTTGCAAACCTGCTCTGCTCCACACTATCCCCTGCAGTCGTTTTCTGGGAGATCAAACAGTTTTAATCCTCTCTAATGAAATGGTGTTGCTTTTGTTGCAGAGCCATAGCTCAAGAGCTTGTGAGCCATGGCAACATGTGAATCCTCATTTTGCCAGAGGTGGGCCTCGTCATTGCAGAGTTTCCTAGAAGGCATTTACTACTGGAAATATTAATAAGGAGTGGAGGATAGGGGAAAGAGAAAAAAATACAGTAATTGCTAAGCTGTCTGTATCAAGCATTCAAGTCTGTCATTTGTTCTGTGTAGTTGGGGTGGGATCAGGAGTGCAGTTTGACTGATAAGCACAGGGCCCTGGTGTGTTGGACTGGCAGGAGGCAACAGGAGATTGGAGGTACAGGAGGAGGATTAAGGGGCAGATTCTGTCTGGGTAGTGCAGAGGAGATTGGGGCATTTCTGTCCATCATTGTGCCCTCACAGAAGGACACTTGTTTGCTCACATGGTAACATGGTGGAAGCACTCAGAGACATGCACATATTTGTTTGAAGCATCCATTTGGCTCTTTTTAGGGAGATGTCCGTATTTTGTCTCCTGCTTTCTTTCTTTGTCATACTTTTTGTTAAAAAAATTCACTTAGTAAGACAGGTTGTTTTGACTCATTGCTCTACTTGATGTATGGAGTTTACCTGTGGTTCTCATTCCCAATATTCTCTCTCTATATTTTAATTACTCGCTTTCCCTCCTTTTTTTCTAGTAAGCGACTGTGACGCTGCTGCCTTCCGTGGAGGCAAAACGAAATAATCCTTTTGTACTCTGTAAAAACCCAGGCTGTCACACCTGAATGGGACACTAGAGCAGGGACATGCAGGGCTTGGTGAATTTTTACCTTCTCATTTTTACGTTCCAGAGGTTGGAACTCATCCACCAGCAGCAGGACGGACATCAAACATTGCCAAACAAGGCACAGAGAGCAGCCCTGGACCTGGGGGCAGCTGCAGTTGTCTGGATTGGCTGTGTCTGGCACAGGGCAGCCCCTTCCCCTCACACAGACCCCACCACGACCCCCTGCCAGCGCTGAGACAGATGGGAATCTGGGGAGAAAGAGCTCCGACTTAGAGGAGCACATCTTTTAAGGAGCAGAACATTGCAGGAGGAAGTTAAACAAGGCAAATTCTCAGGAATTGTACATCATGTCTGGGCAAAGCCCTGATTTGTGATAGGAATCTGTCATTCACGTTTCTGAACTGGTGGATGTTGGCAGAAGGGGAGAGAAGCACATATGAAGAACTGAAACGGTGATTTGAGGTAACAGAAAAAAATGGGACATTATTTGTAGTTAGAATGAGACAAGCAGTGGTTTTGAGAGAATCTTATTTGTGTGGAAAGAAAAAGAAATAGACAAAAAGGGCTAACCCAGGAGAAAGAGGTGTAGAACAATATGGTGGCAAAGCAGTGGGAAAGGATTGTAAGAAGTTGAGACAAAAGACATAGAAATGAGCTAGAAAAACAATTATGGGAAAAAAACCCTGTATTTGAAGACTCAAGATGTTTTAAGATGATATAAATGATAATGTTTGCTGACTGTGGGAAGGTATCAACAGATGGCCTGGCCTGGCTGGCCTTACAATCCATGAAGGAACATAAGCTGGCTTGTCTTGAGTTATTCTAAGAAAACAGAGGTAATACAACAGAAGACAGGTCCAGCAGCAGCATAGCCACATGTACAGATCTCCTGAACCAGGCTTTGCAGCTTGAGCAGTGTCATACAGAGATCTGTGCACAGTTACAGAGCAGAGCACTGCTCTGGTGTCCCCCTGCTGTGGTGGCACTTGGCATCGCTTTCCCTTGGTACTGCTTGGCTGCACTGCGGGGCTTTTCCAGAGACAGTTCCACGTGATGGGGTTCCTGTGAAGCCCTGTGGGGAAGGAAGGCTGTCACAGCCACCTCTCAGGGTGCAAGGCCTCATCTGGAGAAGTCTTTCCAGTGGTTGTATTCCAGTTATTTGCATCCTTTTTTGTCCATTTGTAGTGCTGGTGGGGATTTATCACCATCAGTATTGTCTCTCTTCCCCTTAGACTGTCCTGCTTGCATAATCCTACCATTTCAAGCTGGTTTTGGCCATATTTTGCCTATGCTAAAGGAGGCTTGGCTGGACTAACCTGTGTGAGAATTCTCCGGAGCAGTCAGCCTGACCTTCTGAGATGTGCCCTTCCCTGCTGCTGATAGCTGGGGAGTGCCAGGAGTGTGTGAAGGACAGCACACACCCTTTCACACCCACACAGCAGCAGATCTTCAGCGCTTTTGTTCAGTTTGTCTTGCCCCCCCCGTTGGCTCTGCCCTGCCTCTTCTCCCTTTAATTGGTTCTGTGTGATTTACAAAAAAAGCACTTTGTGTTTTGTTGTGTTTTTTGTGAGGTATGCAGTGTATTACTCTGTAAGCTTTAATTGTTAAGTGTATAGAATCTATACTTCTCCTTGTCTAAGCTTGCCCAGGATATGGCCTCAGTTGTGAGGCTTCAGCCTTGATGGAATTAAGAAGTCAGTTTATTGCACGATTTGAACTGCTCCATTGATAGACTCTGAATTTTGATACAAGACTAATTCTTCATAATGATTATTTGAACTGACATTTATTATGATCTGAAAGTGAAAAAGAATGGCTTGGTCATTATAGTTAATGATGAAAATGTGTAATCAGTCCATGATTCTATCTTGAGACTACGTTTAGTGACACAGGATTTCCAATTCATAAGATGTAATACACAGCAAAAGCTTTTTCATGTTCATCCACACTACCTATGAAACCATGAAAAATTTTCATCCCTTCTCTACAGTATTCTATAGTATAAATACGATTTTTTGTCATCAGACACCAAAGAAGTTGTCTGTCCCATCATATTACTTTGTGCACTAATGGATGAGTGCGATTTGAAATACTAGCTTGTCATTGCAAGGTCTGAGCAGTTCCAGTTTTCCTTGTGTACATTGTCTGTTTGTAAAGTGCTTTATGAAAGGTAAGGGACAGGACAAGAAAGTCTGTGCCTCCCTGCTTTGGTGCCAGAGACCTCATGACCACTTTCGGTTTGTAGCATCTAAATTTTCTTCAGACAAGCTATAAGACAGTTAATTCTTTTCCATTACTGCTCTATTTTTTCCCCTCCCATTTCTTAAATTTCTGAGGAAAATTTCTCCAAGGAAGTATGCTTGCTCTTAACAGCAGAAGAGAAACAAAGATTTTAAAATTTGCTGGGATTTCATAGTCCTCAAAGCTGTGTGGCCTTGCAGGGTGTGTAGGATAGAGCCCAGTCCCTCCTTTGTTCACTCCTGCTCTTGTGGGTTTCCTCCACGTGGCCTCAGTAGCCACTGTGTCCCCTCTTCAGCCTTGTCCCACCCAGCCACTGCTACCAGCTGGGGAAGGTGTTACAGAGATGGCTTTCCCACAAAGTCCCTGAAACCAAACTATCTCTTGCTTTGTCTTTTGAATCTGATTATCTTTGGGTATAAAAGTTTAGGGTTATTTTAGGGTCATTTCTCACCAACACGTAAGTCATGATTAGAAAAATAATCTCTCTTTTTGAGTGATATGAGTGGTTTTGCTCAAGTGTTTGCTTCTGAAGTTGTTTTTTTTCCAAGTACTCCCTTGTTTCCCTTTTTCTTTCATCTTAGAGTTTTAGATTTTTAAAATACACAGAGAAAAATCACATACTGAAAGCATAAACTATCCAATGCTGTGTTACTTGTACTTGGCATTATTTCATTTACTTTTTCATCTACATACTGTCTGTTTTTTCACAGATCGAATGGGAGAGCCCTACTTTCCCTGTGCTGCTTTGCTTGTCCCTTGCAGAGTTAGGGACTAATAAAGGGAGCATACTTCATAGCTGCTTTTTCAGTATAAACTGCCTTCAGCATATATGGCAATCAGGCCACTGTGCTTGAGGTTAACCCCCAGCCCTCACTGCGCTCAATCCTGAAAAATAAACAAAACTCTGGGAAAAGAGGTTTACTTGGCAGAAGGACTGAGCTAACATTATGGATATGAAAACATAGGGCTCAGTTCTGCAAGAAACTGAGCATTCTGGCCCCAGTCCCATAAAGCACTTAAGCACAGGCTTCTTTTTCAAGTGAGTAGCAGACTGAGTGACAGCTCGAAAGGCCGAGCTCCTAATCCCTGACCCTACATGTGCAGCAGGACTCGGGTTGCTCGTGCAGTTGTGCCCCAGCCATGGCTGCTCCTCCAGCGCCCAGGTGGGGTGGCAGCTCCCCGGTGACAGCCCTGGGGTTTCTGGCAATGGGACACCGTTATGGGCACCCGGGCAGGTGTCAAGTTGTGCTGCCGAAGCCTGGTGCAGACCTGCAGGGCTCACTGATCTCCCTGGCTGGGGAGAGGAAGGAAGGTGTGTGGAAATGCTCCCTTGCATCCGACACGAAGTTCCCATCACACAGCAAATTCCCAGCTGTCCTGTGAGGCTTTTGTGCTCAGCCTGCCCTCTTTTTCCTGAGCTAAGCTCTTGCTTGCAGCCACTGTGCACATGAGTTGTGCTGTCCAGGAGGAGCAGAGACATCGAATCAAAGGGGCTCCTCTGCGAGGGGAGAGGGAGCGAGGAGAGGGCTGATCTGTCAATCAGCTGTCAGGCGTCCTGGCATTTTCATGATGAATTAGGCTCTGTAGATGCTTTGTGGCTTGGCTAACAAAGAGATTTTTTTCTTTACCAGATTCCCCAGTGCTACCCCTACAGTACATGATTTTATCGAGATTATTTTTTAATACATTGAAAATATAATACACAGCATTGAATGAAAAGACAAACCATAAAGACTGATAATTTTATCATGTGCTTATTCTTTGGTATAAGACTGTGATAAAGCTGCATTCTTGATACATCACCAGTGTCTGCTTAATAAGGT
Source organism: Origma solitaria (assembly GCA_013397895.1). Taxonomy (NCBI): domain Eukaryota; kingdom Metazoa; phylum Chordata; class Aves; order Passeriformes; family Acanthizidae; genus Origma; species Origma solitaria. The sequence continues at coordinate 203,637 of VZRL01003522.1, read as the reverse complement.
TTTCTAATTTTATATGCTTACTGTGTTTGTGTGTTTTTCCTTCAGAGACCATGGGTTGTTTTTTTGCGGTGCAGGGTACTTGTGTGTTTTATGTTTTTATATGCATTTATGATGTTTAGTGAGCAAGCACTTTTTTTTGTGTGTGTGTGGTGTACGTTACAGGTACTTACTCCTTAAGAAGATTTCTTTTCTATAAAGTGAAGTGAGTAGTGTAGTTATCAATCTTACTTTGAGCTCCTTAGTGTGTTTGTATGTCTCCCTAGTGCTGATTGTTATTTTGATCTCTCTTCTTTCTGAGACTCATTTGCTGTCTGAATCTTGCTATTCTGTTGGTATGGATGAGTAATGGAAATTAGTCTTCTGGTGTTTATATAAATTGGTGTTACAGTATCTGAGATGATATTCCCTTTATTTTTGCATCGACTAACATTCATAAAGTGTAGGTGACAAAATTAAGGCCGCACATTCCTGTGTTCTGCAAAAAGTCCTGGTTGGCTTTCCATGAAACCATGAAACTTTCTTATTTTGAACCGGCTTGGAAGTGAATTAGCTAAAAGGTACGAAGTCCTCAAAAGTGTGTATATATTTTTTGAGGTGGCTACTGATGGCAGAAAGTTGCAGAGAAAATAAGTGGAACAAAAGGTTAGTTCTGATTCGATAGACATGGCTGGCATTGCAAGCAGACTTACCTCCCACACCGCATAGCAATGAGCAGGGAGCTTGGTGAGAAAGTTCAAACTGCAGAAGATTATCCTTTCACAAATAAATTCTTTTAACAGGCCCCTGTTGAAAAGGGTAAGATTATACCTCTGAGAAGTACCTCTCTGAAGAAGTGCTTATGCCACTTACACGTTTTGGAAATGCTTAAATCTTTTTGAGTAGAAGTAACAAACTTTTCTTCCCTTAATGAGATACACGTTTTCTGTCAAGAACAGGCCTATTAATTGTGAATTACTTAGGGACCTAATACTCTTTGGAAGAAAAAAAACAACTGAGATTTGCATAGCAAAATATTCTTTTTTTATTGCTGTGCTTTTTCAGTGGCTGAGCATTTCTACAGCTTCCAAGCCATAGCATCTAGCACACTTTTATATTTCAGTTATTTGTACATGAGTGTGCACTTTGCATTCTTTTGACACAAAGCATTTAGTTACAGTGCCATCCACATTCAAAATTATGGACTGGGAATATCCAAACACAAGTTCTCACAGTAACTTGTTCTCTACTCCAGTGTAAATACAGAAGCTCTCTAAATATACTGGACGTAGGCAAGATCATTCAGTTTACTACGAAGTTGAGATGTAAAAAATTTGGTTAAATTATTTTTTAATTCTATAGTTTTGATCTGTTTGAAACACATGTTTTAAAGAAAGCAGTAAGACTGAAGTGTGACAGTGATGATGATATGCCCAAAGCATATGCATTGAATTCAAGTACAAATTTGGAAATGGATGTAATATTATTTACAGCTATTAAACTTAAATTAGGTCCCAGTTCTGCTCCAGGTGATGAATCACAAGTGAAGTATGGTGAACCTCAGTGGCAGGAGCCATGGTGAATGTGTTTTCTGGGGTATTTTGATGATGTGTCATCAAACATACAGGTTTTTATGTACAAGTGATCAGTTTGATGTTTATGTGACTTTTCTAAATCCGCTCGTTAAACGGATGTTATGTCCATTTACTTGAGGTGACTGAAGTTTTTGAATGTGAAGATTTTTTAAGAAAAAGCAGGCTCCTCTTCTATTTAAAAATCAGAAGTAATAATTTTAATTTCCTGCACTTTTTCATCTTTTTTTATCAAGAAAAACATAAAATGTTTCTAATAGAACATACTGAAATGGTTGCTATTGTGCTCCTGCACTTTTTTTTTTTAACTGGAAATTGGCTTGCTTGCTGCTTTAATAAAATTTGCAGTCTTTTGGTTCCAAGGTCAGATTCTTGACAACCTTGACATTATTTAGTGTTTATTTAGTAAATACATTCTGATACTGACATGTGAGTAAAATGTCCATAATAAACTGTGGAAAAACATGGAAAAATGACAAAGCAAGTAGGATTTGCTGTGACATTTCGGCTGAGATGTATGATCTCCATGTGGTTACAAGGGTTGGAGGGGGAGCTTGGCCAATTGTCTGCCTTCACTGGGAGTGAGCTCTGGCACACGGAGATGATGCTGCATGTGGTGAAAGCAGTGCTGTCCTGCACTTCTGAAAAACTGGATCTTTTTGTGAGTTGCAGGGAGGGAATATTTTGACCACCATCACAGGATACCCATATAAGATCCTGGGTGCTGCTAAATGTTACTTAGCAAGCCTCTGTTCCTTCTGAAAACATCTCTCCAGCCTTCCACTTCCTACTGGGTTTGTGTTTTCTTATGGAAAGACAGTGGGGCAGGAGCACAAGATAATGGTTTGAGATTTGATTAGAAGGATGGAGCGTCTCTCCTGTGAGGGAAGGCTAAGAGAATTGGAATTGTTCAGCCTGGAGAAGAGAAGGGTTCAGGGTGACCTGATGGCAACCTGAGGGAGCCTACAGGAACGATGGAGGGGGACTTTTTACAAGCGCCTGTAGTGACAGGACAGGGGGAATGGCTACAAACTGAAAGTAGGTTTAGATTATGTTAGGAAGAAATACTTTACTGTGAGGCCCTGGCACAGGTTGCCCAGAGGAGCTGTGGCTGCCCCATCCCTGAAGTGTCCAAGGCCAGGTTGGATGGGGCTTGGAGCAACCTGGGATAGTGGGAGGGGGTTGGAATGAGATGATCTTTAGGGTCCCTTCCAACCCAAACCATTCTGTGGCTCTGTGACACTGGCAGAGCTGAGCCTTGTGGCAGTCAGAGGCCACTGGGCCCTTCAGCAAGTCAGGGTGTCTGGAGGGAAGATCGAGGAGTGAAATTAATGCTTAATGGGTCAGAAAAGAGTAAATCTGAAATTGTGGAGTTGTATCAATGCCAACTTCTGCAGCCAGGTTAGGTGAAGACTGGGATTTTGAGGAGGCAGGCTGCTGTTGGAGCTGGAGTATTCACTCCTGAGTATTATGGGCAAATAAAGCTCCATTTCTTCTCTTGTCCTCTGTATGCCATGGCTGCCATGCACAGCTTTGTGCATAACTCGGTTACACGAAACTCTGGAGGATCATTCCTTGCAAAAAACAATGAAAGATTATCTTTGTGCTGGGAGGCATTATCAGGAGTGTAGCACATGGACTGTGTTGTGGTTTGGTTTTGATTTTTTCCCCAGAATGCATGGAAATCTTTTTCTCCATTTGACTGCATTTCAGATTTATGGATAGATTCTAAAAATTACCTTCTCCTAATTAAAGATAATTTGGGAAGATGTTTAGGTAAGGTTAATGTTGCCTTATTTTGGCAATGGTTATGGGCCTTCAGGTTTTAGGCTTAAAGAAAACAACTGTCTTTTCACTCTGAAGTGTTTTCTGAGACATGCAGATCCTACAAGGAGATTAAAACAAAGTGAGAAAGGTTTTCATAGGAATGGCTTTTTTAGGACGTGGGTTATTTTTTAAGATAGCCGGGTTTTAAAGGTAAATAAATATGGGACAGACAACTGGGTTTTGACCACTGTGAAATTAATTGCCTGAATTTTTGCTGTCATCTTACCAAATACAAAGGAAACAATGCTTATACATGGTTTATAATTTTATTAACAAAAACATGGCGAGTATGAAAGGTTATTCAATTCATAGTGCTGCAGAACACACTGTGTTTTGTATCCCTCTTGAATTTCCATGGAATCTTGTAGATTTGGGAATAGGGGGTCACGTTTCCAAATAAATGGTATTTCAAAGTTTATTTGATTAGGGCATTTCCACTGTGACATGGATATCTTTTGTTTGGTAATTCAATCACAAGTGGAAGTGAATTCTATACATCTTGTTAATTTTGCCCTCTGGCTTGCTGTGCTGGAGTAAGTCTTTTTCATATGTATCAGTAGGAGTAATTTCTTCTCCTGTGTTGCCTTCTCCTGTATTGTTCCCCTGTCTCTCAAGCATAAAAAGTTTTTTTTAATGGAACAAATCTATTTCGTATAGGAAAATTCCACTTAGGAATCTGTCTTGTTTTGTTCTTCAGATTAACTCTTAGGAACATTAATTTGCAGTCTGCCTTTTTTCCATATGATTTTTTGGTTTCGAGTGTTGCCATCAGAGCAGTGGGATTAACTTCATGAACCTTAACGATGCCTTTATATCTCTTAGGCCCCATTGCACACAGAATTGCAGCTACCAGAATGAATAAATTTATTTGGTGGTATAATCCTTCACCAGTGGAAATAGCAGTGGTTCTGAGTCGTCAGACAAACATCTATAAAATCAGATTGGCTTAACTGAATGCCAACAGTAGCTACTGTACTGTGCTTCACACTGGAGCTGAATACACAGAATGCCAGTGAAGTTTTAAAATCTAAATAAAATAGCAAAAAGCAGCACATGTTCACATGAGGAATTTGGTCATGCATGTTTTCCAGCAGCTGTTTTTATTTTAGGTTTAATTTAAAATACATTCAGCTTAATTCCATGTTCAGAGTCATCAAAGCCTACCAAAAATCCTCAGATTTTGTTTCACAGAGATCATTATCAAGTTCTGAGCAATTGTATGTTTATTACTTTCATATTTTGCATTTCTGGGGTTTCGTATACTACCCAAGGGCATGGTCTAACTCAAAGAATAACAGGAATCAGCATGCTTTTCATTTACCTTTTTTCATTATTACAGGCATTCTATATTAAGACCTGTTTCAGAAACAAGCCAGTTTTACTTTTTAACCTCCCATGTGTCTTATTAGGTTGCTGAGATTTTAATTTTTTATTTTTTGCTGCTTATGAAAAGAAAGGTATTTTTCTCATGATTCCCATTCATGCTGTTGCCTTTCTGAAAAGTTTTGTCATACTAAACTTATGTGTATGGATCTTTTCAGCAGCTGACCAAAGCAGCAGAAAGGCCACAGGATAAATGAGAGGAGCCCTTTGTGGCAGTTTTTTTTTCTGGGAGATCGTTGTACCCTGTGGACCACTGTCCTCAGCATGTGCTTCACCCACTCCAGCACTTGAGAAAAAAAAAAAGCACTTGAGCCCCACTGTGCTCCTCATCAAGTGTTCTGGGCTGCAGGGTAGTGCAGAGTAGCTGTGAGCAGACAATTTCACATAAAGGCAGCAAAAAGTGTGTGCTACAAAGCACTGCCCTCTCATCCCAAATTATATTGCATGTGTTAATTAATCTCATCCCAAGACATCTGAGATTCAAGCTCCAGGAGACACTCAAATACCTAGAACTCAGGAAAGTTTTCTCTCCATCTTTGTTCAGTCCTCTTTCTCCATTTTGTTCTGGCGATGAGTTTTGTCATGTCAGTTCTTACCGATCAGAAAACAGTCAGACTAACAATTTTTAACAGTTTTTGCTTAGGGAAACAAAAAGCAGCCTGCTGTTTGCTGGTGTTTGATGAACTGTGGCTGAAGGCTTGGAGTCAGCTGGTTGCTGTAGTCTGGTTGTTATTCCATTTATCCTGTATGCTTATTGAATAATGAAAGTGGTCGTGTTTACAGGACAATCACAATGCTTTCAGCATATTTTAATAACCACTTCCAGTTATCACAAAACCAGGCCAAACTGGGCCCAAAGTGTGCAAGATTCTACAAGTAAGTTGCTTGCCTATATCTAATCATGTTGACTTGCAAGAGTATAAAATTGAAGATGAAACTGTAACTATTGTAGATTGTTTGGTAATTAATTGACCCCAGGTACATATATATTCCCCAGCTTTAATTTGTTTTGTGCAACCAGATGATGACTTTTATTCTCACAGGTCTACCATGCTCTTCCTTCAAGAACTTGCTCCTAAACTAGATCTTAAGGTCTGTCCCAGTAGATGCTGAAAATTGAGCATTTGGCTGATTTATTTGCTAAATTTGGGAGAGTGTACCCCGGAATCTGCAAGATCAAAACCTTGCTGGATTCTTTTAAGTAGTTACTATAGTCATCCTACGTAATAAGGAGGTCCAAGGATGAAAGCTGAGTGAGCTGTGGGCACCAGGCTATGGAATAACAGTTCTGCTGGTTTGCAGTAAGCATCTGCAAATGAGCATTCAGTTGGATACACCACTGAGGATGCTGTAAAGAACGCAAGGGTAGGGCTCTCCAAAATTGTCAATTCACAGGGAAGTTACTCCAGAAATGGTAGCTGCTGTTGGAGCTGTGTGGGTGCAGGAGCAGGAGCAGTGTGCTGGCTGTGTCTGAGGTGTGGGCAGGGCAGCCTGGGCTGTGTGACCTGCGGCTCTGTCTGTGGCACAGACAAGACCTGGTGCCACCAGCCCCGAGTGCTCACTGGCTGCAGAGACATGGGCTTCAGACTAAGCCACCTAAACACTAAATTACTGTTTCCTTTTCCTTTGTTTTACATTGTTGTGGGCCAGCTTTTTGAGGGCACTGTCTCTTGGCACGTGTATTGAAAGGACCAGTGGCTTAATTTAGCTTCAGTTAGAGCCAGTAGTGTTTTCTTCTGGCTGGAGAAAAAGGGAAATTACTCTTTTCTAGTGCACTGAAGGAAGTAAAGAAATAGATGTTATTAATGAAAAATCCAGTCCATGTTTTGAAAAGCAGATGAGCACCGACCATAGAGCTGAAATCAACTGCTTCCAGTTCCTATTTTGGGCAAGTGAAACAGTTAGTGAATGAAACAAGTTTGCATATTCAGGGCGGTTTAATTACAGCCTTAAACAATAAGTTGGGTTGCAGTGGTGACTGCCAGCTCCTGTTGCTATGCTGGGCTGCTGGGTGGTCTTGGACATGAACTGGATGCATCGTGCCTGGATTGTCTGCACATTTGGGTCTGCAGGGCAGCCGTGGGCCCGGGCGGATGTTTGGGAGACCACGCTCTGGAGATCTGTAGCCCAAACCCACAAGTTAGAGACAGGCAAGGATCTAAACATGCAGGCAGCTTGCCAAAGCTTGGGAACTCAGAATGTGATTTAATTGTCAAAGAAGTAAATTGGTTGTCAGGAGTTGGTCAGTTCTAAGCCTTGCCTACGTGTTATTTTTCAGATTTGTTATTCTCGCTGCCTTAGCCTCCTTGGCTGAGAAATGGACGTAAAAATACAGAGTACTGCCTGCCATGAGGTGAGGGCTGTGAGATGGGAAAGTTGCAGTGTTGATATATGCCTCTCATGACTGTAGCTGGAAGTTAACAGAGTACTTCCCAGAAATATAGTGGTTTCATGGAGCATGTAATTGTCCTGGGAATGCTACACTATGGTGCTTGCTAGGCAGGGAACTTTTACTGTGCTGCTGGATAGTGTTTTGCTTAATTTTTTTTTTAATTGTTCATGAGCTGTCTGAATTTAACTGAGTTGTTTTCCCTTCAAAAATTCAAACCCTTTTTCTTTTTTGAAGTGCCTACAACATGTGTTGAACAATAGCAATTTGCCGACACTGAATTCCCATTGGTCTTGGGAGTTCTTTTGCCTCCAATTTTTATCTGGTATTTTATCATGATGCAGTGGCTTAAGCAGTCAGTGTGCAGGAGGGAGGGAAGCTCTGTGTGCCTTTTAGAGGTGGGAAACAAAAGCACTGAATCTTAATCTTCAATTGTTGACTTCAACAAGGGTGAGATGAATCCTTAGTGAAGTACTTAAACACAGGAGAAAATATGGAGGTTTGTAGATGCTTAGGAACCTTTTGTTGTCTTCTGCTTTGGGTGCTTACTTGGTTTGGGTCCCTTTCTGAGATTTCTTGTGCTGCAGTTAAGGATCCACATGTCCAGCAGGAACACCCAGATTTTAAATTCCCTACCCTTAAATGTGTTTTGGAATGCTATCTAGTCCAACCCCTATGCTGAGCAGGGTCATGCAGTGCTCAGAACTGGGCAAAATTCTAGGGGTGGCCTTGCCAGTGCTGAATAGAGAGAAGATCATCACTTCTAAAATGCTCTGGGCTGCCATTAGCCTTCACCTGTAGGGCTGGCTCAATTAAAATTTTTCTGATCCCCAATCCTATGCCCTTTTGGGACATCTTTTGCATGCAAATTCAGGTTCTGTGCTGAGAATCCAGATTTTCTGTCAGCTTTCTGCATACGTTCAGTGGGCTGGAAAGTTTCCCACATGTTCACTGTGCTGCTTTTGATGTGATATGATGCCTAATATGCTGCTTTACTGCATGGCTGATAAAGCATGATTGATTCTTGACAAGATTGCTGACATTAATTCTGTCTGTAGTCAGAGCTGGTAACTCTTTTCCAGTTAGTTACTGGCAAAAGGTTTTCATGAAATGAATGCAATGACAGTTATTGGAGTGACTGTGTAACTCACTATTGCCTACACTCCATGTCCCTTTGTGAATTTATCTCTCTTTAAATGAGACTTAACCTTGTAAAAGGAAAATAACTTTGGATTATGATGTGTTTTTAAAAGGAAAAAGGTGAAGTTTCCACTACCCTCCAGCTCAAAAACATGCTGTATGATTTCCTTCATGTTTTTCGAGATTGCATAGAAAGTCTGGGGAATCTCAAGTTGAAGGAAAGGCTATTTTTTGTTTGCTCGTGTTGTAGAACTTTATCAGAAATGGGTCAGAGAGGTAAATGAATGCATCTCAGAATTTTCAGTGTGACATCAGTGAGGAAATAATTCCTAGGCATGTGAATAATGGCAGAACTGCTCGGCTATATATGTAAATACATATAGTGGTTTAAAGTAAATACTTCTGTTGCTTTTCTTTTAAGAAAGCATGGGTCAGAAATAAAGTTTAGAATTAAATGGGCCCGACAACCCTAAGTGAGGAGCTGGGCTCCTTGGATTCTGTTCTAAGCATCTTTATTCCTTGTTTTCAGGCTGTTCCTCTGCTGTAACACAGACTTGCCCTAATGGGAACGCTCCTGAGCACAGTCAGAATGAACTCTGTAGAGCAGGCAGACTCAGAGTTTTCTTGGGACAGTGTTTCCTTTATTTATCAATTGGCTCTTGACCCTGAAGTTAAAATAAAGATGCCCTTACTAATAAATAAGTTGTTGTCTTGCTAGAAAGATCTCTGTCCTGACGATATTCAGAGACACAGTCTTAAAGATCTGATCTGAACTTTGGACCTAAACTTGCAGATTTATTATCTTCGCAGGTTTCAGCTGCAGAAATGCTCAGCCAGTGAAATGGCGTAACTGCTTGAATAATCTCAGTAAATCCACATTAATTAATCACTGTAGTAAGTGCTCATAGCATCCTTCCTTTTTGATCCTCTTTGATGGTGAACCTACATGAGGTCCTAAGGTAAAGACGGAAAAAAGTGGCTGAGCAAAACATCTCTACTGCATTAGGAGTGATTTTCTTGGGAGACAGGAGAGAAGTCTGGGAATTTGCTGATAAATTTGATGTACTTGTCTCAATATGAAAAATGTCTTCTAAATATTTTTTTTAAAGGGTGCTACTGCCCATTTTTAATAATACTACATAGTGCTACAGGTCTTGGGTAGTCACTCTAGTCTTCAGAGTCATCTAAAGTTACTTATTTGTGTTCAGAAAAAAAGACACGAGAGAACATGTTTATTTTGACAGCAACTGTCAGCAAATCTTAATTGAAATGATGTATCTCATGGAAAAAGAAGAACTGAATGTGTTTATCAGGCTTTTCTAATTATGATATTTGTTAAATGCGAAATGGAAGGTTTTTCTGACTTTAATAATGTCAAGACCTGCAAATATTGTCATGTTTATTTAATGATTGCATAAACTTACAGCATTATTTCATCTAATAGGACAATATGAAAATATGATGACCTTCTGACTTCCTGCATATTTTAGTTAGGTAACTTTCATGATGTTATTTGGAGGCGAAAGCTCAGGCATTTTGCCTATCCAATGAAATGCTTGCAGTAATGATGAACAGAAAAAGATAATCATACAAGGATTTAAAAATTTTGCTGAAAATTGATGTTTTTCTGCTCTTGACTGCTATCTTTGGCAAATGTTTTCAGGGTTGATTTGTAAGTGCTCTTATAAATATATAGGATAGGCATGACTTCATGTGTCTTAAAATCTGGTTTACATTTGCACCATCGTCCCTCCCTAAGAGGGATGCTCTCTTCCCTCTTTTATGTATATACGTAATAACATATATACACATGTATATTTTATGTATATATAAAACATATGTAATTATCCCCTGAACATACTCAGATGTCAGTTTAAAGTAACAGAAGCAGTTTATCTCAAGAGATTTGCAGTAAACTTTTATTTAGGGAATGTTTCCCCCATTTATTTTCCTGAAGCTTGGTTCTCAGGATGTCTCTGCCTGCAGAGAAAGGGCAGATTTTGCCCAGGAGCTGTCAGACCTGGGAGCCTGAGGATGCCTCTCTTCTGTGTGGACATTCTGCTTGTTTGTCCCTTCACCACCCTCAGGCTTGGCCTCGGCTCGTGCAACTTCGAGCACTCAGTAGAGGAAGAGGGACTCACATGGAACACACACTGGTTTTGAGAGGCATTTCAGATTGTCTGAGAGGCTCTAGAACAAAGTTTTGCAGTCTATTTGCATAATTAGATATCTAAGTAATGTAGAATTTTACAGACACCAAGTCACTGTAAGCCATGGAGTGAGCAAAAATAGATCTTGCTGTGTGTTGCTGTTTATCGCCTTCTTTTGGATATCCTGTATAATGCCAGCCACATGAAAATTGCTAAGAAGCAATTCTGCTCACGTTATGTAAAGCCTGCAGACAAAACACTTGAGTTGAAAGCTGTGTTTAGAGCAGTTGTACCAAAAGGCCTGTTAGGATGTTTGTTTTGTTTGTCTGGGCTTGTGCCTGAATACCTGAGTGGTGATGGCCACCTACAAAAGTGTGTTAATCTGAAAATGAAGCTGAACTGCATGTTCAGAGAACTATGTGACTGAGTTATCCATGATCAAATCTGGCTCAGGCTCCTGGTAATTCACTGCAAATTATTATTTGTTCATATATGAAAGAGGAGTGTCTGCCATCAACTCAGCCAGTTATTTCAAATCCTCATTCCTGCCATTCTGGTGTAATTATGATTGCAGTAAGTGTGGATAGAGGAACATGAAACTCCAGGTGGGTCACACTAATGGTCTGTCCTACCCATTTGTCTTTGGCAATCCCCAAAGGAGATGCAGCTCATAGGGAGGAGCACTCCCTCTGTCAGTAACCTCCCCTTCGTGTTGATTCCTTATGTCCCTGGGCCATCTTGGGAATTCTGCTGCTGGGTAGCTCAAACAAAGGGGACTGACTGTGTTGGGGTGGGGATCAAGCTTCCTGCATTTAGTGAAAAGGGTCCTGAAGAGATCTTGTCTTGGGGAGCTCTTGGGCAACACGAATAAGTCAGGTATGCCTCAACATGGCTAAAATTAATTTGAGAAAAACATGGCTTATCTATAGGGGACTGTCTTCAATTTGCTTTCAGTCAGATTAGAAGGGTGACACGCTCATTTTTTGACTAAAGATACATAGTGAGGTACCTGAGCTTAAGGAAAGATGTTAATTTTTGGAATTGAAAACTCTTGACCTGCCTGAGCCATGGGTACGATCCCTCCTGCCTGCCAGCCCGACCCTGCAGCTCTCTCTGACTGGGCCAGCTCAAAATGAGCCTGGGTAGCCCAGCTGGACCCTCACACTTGGGTATTGAACCTTTGAAAAACAGACTGTGAAGGGTTTTCCTTCGTTGCATTGTAAGCATGCAGGGATAAAAGAAATTCCAGGAATATTTGGATAATTGCTTTCCCTTAGGAATGGGTATAAATAGTAAACACAGTAACAGGCAATACCATTTTGATATACTGTAATTAATTTGAAAAGCGATTAAAGGGAAATTTGAATAAAATCTTTTAATTGGTTTTGTTACGTTATCTTTAAAGTCACCTAATTTTTCTGAGAGCTCTTAAATTGGCTCACTTGGATTGATTCCCAATGGAATTTTCTTTTCATAGTAGATTATTGTAATTAATTTTAAAATTGAGCTTAACCTTTGTAGGTTGTCAATATCTAAAGACAAATGTCACAAGTAACAAAGGCCAGGGAAGATTAGTCCTGAATCTAGGGGGGATTGTGGAGGAGAAGGGGAGATATCGTTTGACCTCTCAGGTGCTGCTGGTATTTTGTTTTGGCTTTATAAATAATTATCACGTCTCTTTTCAGCTGGGTAAATATATATACATTTAGAACAAAAATGTTTTGAAAAAATCCTAACAAAATAGACAAAGTTACTGACTTACGTGTGCTTTAAAGATTGTAGATGTGGAGATAAGCTGTGGATAGCTTAATACACTGACCAGCGTATGCAATTTTAAAAGCCAGCGAGAGCAGAAAGTAATATCCCTGCAATTGATGGTAAAAGTTTTTTAGATACAAACTGTGTCAAAATCTTGAAATGCCTGATGTCATGTAAGGTATTTCTTTATTTTACATTTTCCCAGAAATTCTTGACTACTCTCCCTGTGAACAAATCATTCACGTGTGTGTGCATTCAGTTGCAGGTCTGTGGCATGGCCAGGACAGGTTATCTTACCGCTCTTTCTTAAAGGTGTTATAGAATAAGGCCCCAGATTCTCATCATTTGTCCTTTTAATCTGGGTGAAGGCCTTCTAGAATTTGATTAATTTCAGTAACTGCTGCAGAATTTGACCACTCCCTGTTCCCATGTTGATGCCTGAAGGGATCTCCTCAGACAGGAGACAAAAAGATCAAAACCAACAGCGTGGATTCCCATACACACAGAACCTCCTAACACAGCACTTACCTTCCCTTTCCAGGAGCTAATTTCAGGGCTGTTTGCAGAATACTGCTACTGCTCCGCTTTGCTAAACACTCATCGTCCCCAATATATCTCTGGAACTTGACCTAGTAAGTGAAAAAGGAAGAAAGATGAATTGTGGAACAGATGAACAGAACCGTTAAGTAACACTTTTCATAAGGGTATCCAGGAGTACTTTTTGGTTTTGTAATCCCTCAGTTTGAGGCCTTAGAAATATGTGAGAGAAAGTTGACTTCAGCTGTGTAAATTTTTCTCCTGTAACCTCTGCATGCTGAAAACCTGTCCCTTTTTGACTGGAAGCTTGTGTGAGCTGACATGCTCTGCAGTATTGAAAAACTCCTTCCCAAAGAATTATGCTTTCCCCTACACACCCTCCTTGTATTAGTACCTGTAAAACAGCAGCGAGTTTGAGTTTGGGATGGCATGCTCAGGCTGCACACATGCTCCCAGTCCACCTCCCTCACTGGTTGAACCTACCTACCTTCCTGTTGGATATTTTTTGTTTGATGAAGATTGTGAGATATGCCCAAGAGTAACTGGAGCCCAGTTGTTTTGTAAAAATACCAGGACGGTCTGTAACTCAATCTCTTTGTATGTGTCCATCATTTTCTAGCATATGCCTCTAGTTCCTTGTTTCCTGGGAATGTGAGGAAATGTGCCATTATTTCTGGCACATTTGTATCTTGATTCCAAAACTGAACCTAGAAATATTGCTGTAATTCAAACCACTTGATTACAGCCAGGGACTCCCAGAGAACACACAGAGCCTTATTTTTTATGGATTTAAGTTCTATGGCTGAATTCTTTGATGTCTAAGTGTGAAATCTGACAAAAGGTTTTTCTGTCCCCGAGGAGTTCATAATTCCATTCTCCTTGGAGGAGTCTCTACTATCTAGCAAGGGTCAGCTTCTCTAACTGCCAGATTCGAGAAGATTTGTAGGAAATTAATTTAAATTTGAGAATTCAGTGGATTCAAGATGAGAGATAAGAGAATGCTCCCCTCCTAAGTGAAAGGCAACATATTCATGTAGGAAAATGAACTAATAATCCCTTAGTTTGTTTATGTATTGCTGAGCTCTGCTACCAGCAAAATGCTCATAATAGGAAACATATTCCATATGGGAGAGAATATTTAAAAGATGGCAAAATCATTATTTGCTCTCTTGCCCAATTCTGTTCAATAAGCTAAAGGCAGTGACAATGAGCCATGAGCCCTGACTTGCATTTTTTCCTATGGGCTCCGACTCAGCTTTTGAGCAGTGGAAATTAATGTTTTACAACAATACTCTAGTAACAGGTGACAGCCTCCCCAAGCAGAGCATTCCCTGTTTCCATAATAAACTCTGGTTGATGCTTGGACAGCATAAAATGATAAATGGTACCGGTTGATTTCTTTTACCATTGGTAATCGAGTGGCACAAGGATATGTCTGACCCAAAGGAAGTGAGACCTCCTGGTGAACATGGAAGTCTGAAAACCCAGACCTGATTTCCCCATAATTCAGTGTTTCATGCTTCCCTCACATTAACCTGGAGCAAACTCCAGTTGTGATTTGAAGTGTGTTTGTGGCACTTGTGGGGCACAGCAGTGCTGGAATTGGGGCTGAAGGGTGTCATTGGTCAGAGGTGTTCTACAGGGCTGGCTTGGGTTGGGGACAGATTGGGGGACAGAAACCTGTGGGCAAATGTGTCAGCGTTTTAATAATAACTCAAACCCGAATCACTGGAAAAATCTTGTATTTTAAACCACTAATCTTCCCATTACAAAATCAAAGAAAATTACTGTTCTGAAGTAATGAAAAGGTCTCCTGCTTTACAGAGATAAGATTCTCTTGGTATCCAGAAGGGCATGACATTTTTCCTGTGTTTGATTATATCAAATATATTAAATATGACCTCAATGTTTAAGGTTACTCAAGCTGTAAGAGTTCAAAAAGATTCTGGATGAGAATTTTTTGATTTATTTTGTTAAGCCTGTGTAATAATTGTAAATAGTCATTCTTTTAAATAACAAATAGTAAGAGGTCAAATAATGCGTATATATATGATTCGGTATGTCATTACCAAGGAAAGTTCACAGCAGAAAAAAATGTAGCTACAGTTGGAAAAACAGATATTTAAGAGGAATCATTAGTGTATTGAAAAAAAGCTTTAATATGACTAAAAATGTTAGAATTGTGAAACATGATTGATAATTCAGAACTAATGAGGTACGAGGAATACCAATTTGCAGCTGTAGGTGTTCACTGTTATAAGACAGACTTGCTTAGATACCATGGGAGAGACAAACAGAATGACCATAGGGTCTGACCTTTAATGAGGGATCATTTTCTGTCAGTTTGTAATTTAAGTTACAAACTTACTTTAAGTCTAAAAATGAAAGAAATGGGCTCAGTCATCCTTTACGTTGATTCCTGATTATTCCGAGTACTAGAACTTGAATTTAGGAAAAGAGCTTTAAAATTCCAGTCTCCATTTCCAGGTGCACTGTTTTTGCTCTGGGTGGTGAGGCTTGATTCATGAGCTCTGAGTTCAGCTGACAGTGCCCTTGTTGGGTGCCCTTTAGGATGGGAGGGAAACTCTGTGTCCCCCCCTGCTATTAACATACAGGGAACTTGTAGTGGTAGGTTCCAGATGTTGCAGTTCCAGAAAACACCTTTTTGGGTCTTTTATGGCATGCCTTATAGTTTTCAATTTACACAACATTAATTTATTTTTCATAAATGTCCCGTCTGGAAGTTAAGGTGGTTTTGTGTACATGACTGTTCTCATTCGTGCCATCAGCTTTGTGACTGCCCACATTAGCTAGTACAATCCAGGCTTTTATGATGTTTTGTTTTGCAGAAAAACACGCATTTTGGAGAGATGTGAAAATTAGCCCTTATGGGAAAAAAAATGATCAGGTTTCTGTTTAACTCATTCAAAATCTGAAACAAATATGCCAAACAGGGATAACTCAAGAGTTGCTGGAGACAGTCTCCTGGGAGGAAGTTTAAAAGGTGTGGGGTACACCCACATTTATGGGATTAGGTTTTCACGCCACCTGCACGCACTGCAGTGGTGGCTGAAATTCTCTATCCTTGCTTGCCCCAAAGAGGTCGGGAATGAAGAGAAGCTGGTGATCCATGCCGACTTTGAGGAAGTGTCCTGCAGGAAAAGAGGGGATGAGTAGCCAGCCTGGGGGCTACTGACACTGCCCAGTCTGGAACCAGCTGGGAGGAGCTGAAATGAGAAGAAAGGCACTGAAAGGCCTGTGTGACAAAAAAGAGTTATTTTCCCTTTTATTTAACAAATTACTTTATTCTTAACGGAGTAGAACTGGTTAAAACTTTCCACTGAGAAAATATTTTCCTTCAAATAATGTGGTTTTGTTTGATATGTGGGAAACTGTTATTACTGCTTAAAAAGAAAGCCCTGAAGCACAGGTTTGGCATAGAAAATACTGAAGCCTGGGCAATCTAAAGAGTAATTTCTATAATATCAAAAATTCAAATCAAAACAAAGTTGGTGTTTTCAGTTGGATGCTTAAACTGTTGATTCACAACAAAAATGATGACATAAATATCTTTGAATCTTCTGTCAGAAAAAAAAAATCCAATGTGGCAGTTCTTCATTGCTTATATATCTATATGAGAAACACATTGCTTTTGCAAACCACTGTGATGTTAGTTGGTAAAACCTGTCTAAAATCCATAGTGACAAGACTTGAGGTGCGTGTAATTTGAAGACATGAACTTTAGTGACACGATGTAATCTAAGATGGATTTTGCAGAGACCTCTGCTGGGAGTTTGGGTCTGTGTGCTGTAGGGGACCTGGGAAGCCTGGGGTGGAGGGGAGAAAGCATCCTGTGCAGGAATGTGGTCCAGCTGTGTTACACCCTGTGTCCAGCTCTAGAGGGTCTAAAGGGCTTTTTGTTTTATATTTTCATTTGCATAGAGGTGGGTTTTTTTCTTTTCAGAAGTTTCGAAGGGGCTGAGATGGACGATTTTATTTCACAAAGTTGTATTTTAAAACACTGCTGTACTAATCCCCGGTGAGACCGGCACAACATACACAGTGCGTGGTGTTGAGTGAGGCAGCTGCCTCCCACTCTGGCTGCTGGAGATGTGTTGGGATTAATCCAGGATGTTCCCATTCAGTTGCTGCAGTTTTAGTTCTTCACAGCATATTAGACTGGACTGGGCCATAACTCATATAACCAAAGCTGACAGTAACTGTCATGCCTATAGAGCTTCCGATTTTCCACATTCAGTTTGCCTGTTTTTTCAGAGGAGAAGGTCTTAGCTTCAGACAATAGTGCTTTTCCCAGAGGAAATGGGCTAAGGCAGAGAAAATTGTCCTGTACTTGTGCTGACATCTGCATCATAGTGGTGCAAAGGGACAGAGTAAGTTACCTGAAGTCATCTGTGGTCTGAAATATTCAGCAGACTCCTAAGGGTTCTAAAGATTCAGGAAACTGCACAGACCAGTAAGAATCCATCTCACCCTGCTTACAGAGGAAGATTGAAGAAGGGATACCAAACCCAGTGCTGTGCAGATAATGGATTCTGTGTGATTTAGGTCACTGGTGGTACCATGCCCACAGTAGGATTTCCTTTGTGGTCTTTTCCAGTTTGCTCAGGGATTTAAGTGTAGGTGAAACATTACAGATTACTCATTTGTGGATTAGAAAGGGAAGAGACTTGTCTTACTATTGTCACTTAAAGCTGTTACGGCAAATAAATGTGTCAGGATGCACGAGCAGTGTCAGATCCACAGTGCACAAAGGATAAACACAAGCTTGCTTTCTCCTGAACTTTGTTAAATTCCTGATGACAGTCTTCAGGAAGGGTAGTAAGGGCTGAGTGACATTACGTGGCCTGGTTAAAGGCTGGAATAATTGGCTATCTTCTAATTACAAGCCCTTCAAACTCCAGATGGATTCTACTCTGTACATGGGGCAGATGTTCCACCCAAATCCATGTAGCTTTAAACTCCAGGTATGTTTCTAAATAAAAGTTTGGTTTGCCAGCACTTCCATCAGTCAGTGTTCCAGCCTGTTTCCAAGTGTGGAATAGTCCAGGTAGTCAGTGAAAAATCCATGACTGATGACTTTCTGGTGATCTTTGCCCTGCCTTGTAATTTGGTCCTTCTTTTGCAAGGCATTTCTTTCCAGGTCTTTGAAAGAAGAATCCTTTCTGTCCTTTCTTTCACCCAGACAATGTCTCGTGCAGTGAACACCAACTGCAAGGAACAGGCAGACCTCTGAGTGATTGTAAATCAGTTTCCATTCCCATCCTGTTTTCCTTTCCTACAGGTTGATAAAGTGTGTGGACAGCCCAAACAGCAGGAAGGGAACCTGTCGTCAGCCAATATTGTGCCGGTGAAGGAAGTGACTGAAACACAGACATTCGTGATGGCTCACACCAGCCTGAACCATAAAAGAAGGTAACCCTGAGCCACAGTTGCTTTGAAACAAACCCTCTGCCTCATGATTTGTGCTACTGGTTCCTTGCACTGTGATGTTTAAGCCAAAGCCACAGCCCTGTCACCTTGCCTGTGTGCTCTCCAGCCACTGGCAGTTGCACAGGTAACTGTGGCATCACATTGTGGGTGTCTTCAGGAAAAGCCAGACGTGGTATCATTGCTTAACACCAAGGTGTTCATTATTTCCAGAAGCTTTCAGTGAAAATTATGAAAGCCTTTCCTCAGCAGAGTCTGAGGAAACTGATTGCCACAGCTGAGTCTGAAGTACTTAAAATGTAACTGCCCAGGTCTGTACGGACGTGAGCTTATCCAGTGGCAGAAGTGGGAAGGAGGAAGCAGTGAAAAGGAAAGATTCATTGCCCTGACACCAAAACACAGTCCCTGATTTCACTGGGCTGGGGAGAAGTGATAAGATCCTTTGGAATCTCCTTGATTTGTTACATAACAGAGAAAGAGCTAGAGGAGTTTTTCAGGCTACTTGTGTCCATCCTTGGCCCATGTTCTGCAGCTATGCCTCCTCTGAGAGCCCTACAGCTGAGTTACTGCCACTGGTGTAGACAGGAGTATCCCTGCCCCTGGACCTCCTGAGCTTTTCTTTCACTTTAGCTTGTGTAGCTCCTGAATGGATTTTCTGTACATTCTAAGTGGGGCAGAAAAGATGTCTTTGCAATCCCACTCATGATATGTGAGCATTAATCTGGAACAGGCCAAATTAGTGCATTTGTGCTGGGCTTACACCTCTATCCAAAACCAGCATCCAAACTGCCCAGGCAGTCCATGTGGATCTCTGTCTGTCAGATAAGTGCATGATAGACAGAAGTGTTAACATTTCATAGCCTCGATTCTGGAGTTCAAATTGTGATGATGAGATTTTGATCCGTTTCTGTTTTAATTCTCAGCTTGCAGGAATGGAGCAAACTTGGAAAGATAAAAGTCATAACAGCAAGCTTTGAAAGATAAAAGTCATAATAGCAAGTGAAGTTTTTTGAGTGATAGTGATAATTTTATCCTTTTGTAATTTAAAGTCAAAGCATAACAGTTTGTGCTGGTGCTTGGAGTTAATCAATTTTTACCATGCAAATCAGAAAAAAAGAGCATTAAAGAAATTAAATTAATAAATTCAGCAGTAAAAAATCCAAAGAACAGTTGTAGTATGATTATTGAAATAGGCTTTTAACAGCACAGAGCCCTGGGCCATCTTCTGTATAACTCCTTGGATTGGCTGGGGCTTAACACTGGCAGCCCAAAAGGCAGAGTTGCCAACCTATCAACAGGTGACCTCGTAAAGAGATGCAAATTTGTGTCTTTAATGGCTTGACAGCTGTTCTTTCTCACCTGAGGATCTGCTTCCTCCCATTCTCAACCATCTAGAATTATTGGGATATTGACCTTTTAGAATGTAAGGCTTGTAGATGGAAAAGAAAATAAACTAATGTACTGTAAATCAGACAGTTTGCCAAAATTGGTCTGCATGCTGAAAATTAATTTATCAAAAAAAAATCTAAACTAAGTCCCTGCTTACATAATTAGCATGAAAAATTACTGAATTACAGTGTTGATAGGTATTGTGGAGAGCCTGTGCACCGAAAATGAATGATGGAAATATGCCATAAATAGTAAGAAGTGGAAAATTTGAAGCTATTCTCCACAACTTCCTATAAAACACATGGCCTGAAGCTTATACTTCTGCTTCTTGGAAACAATTGTGAAACCATAGAGCAAAAGGCACAGTGATTGGCTGCATCTCTGTGTTGTTCATTTGCCATCATTTAATCACATACGATATCAATAAAAAGCAATTTAAGGTAGTAAAATTCTATAATACATGGGTGAAATAATTTCTGCAGTGGGTTGTGTGAAATGCACTTGGCGTGACAGGGGAACCAGATTATGAGAGTAATTATGTGAATGTTTTTTGATGCCCTTCCTTCTGGTGGTTTTAAGAAATGAAGAGCAATGATGTCAGCTGTCTGTCAGTTCAGGTGCAAGGTCACACAGGGAGCTGGCCCTACTGAGTCTGTCTTTGGTCTGGGTAATAGACATCCTTCCAAACAATCCTTTAATTCAAGGGGAGTTTGGAGCATGACTCCAGCCTTTTAGAGGAAGGAAAGCAAAAGAGAAGGAGTGAGCCAGCATTCTCCAAGTCAACAGAAAAGCTGTGGCTCGTTCCCTTAATGTGTTGGAGCATTCCCAAGCTCAAAGAGCAGAACCTCTCAGGTTGGCACATCCGCAGGAGAAACCACAGTCAAGAGGCCTCTCATCTCTTCTGTACAACCTGCTCAGAAATGCCTGTAAAACCCCAGTGCCAGTATTTACCTCCACAGGCATGTTTGCTCCAGAGGTATTGAGTCTCTGCTAGGCCACTTGTAAAGTCAGGCTCTTTTTCTGAGGCGTTTGAGAAGCTCTGGTTTCAGCTGCTGAGCAGAGCCAGGGTTGCTGGTGCAGTTGAGAAATGGGGTTGTTAAATGGTGTCCCTTGGCCTGACATTGTTCTTCAGGGGGAGGTGTTCGAGGTCTGGCTGGAGCCAGCCCTCCTCACCCTCTGCTCTTCTGCACAGCGAGATCTTCAGGGTCCCCAAAATTCATAGAGCAACTGGATCCTCTTTTGCAGTAGTTGAACCCTTTTCTTCTCCTCTTACTCTCATGGGTTCTTGGGAGATTTCCCATCTTTATTTTACTCTGCATTCCATTTGTGCGTATTTTTTGTTATGCATCACTTAAGTGTCAGGGACAATAATGAAAGGAGCTGAAACTTGAATAAATGTTACATGTTCTTGCAATAAACCATTTCCTATGATTAAACTGGAAAGCATAAAATTGATTATTAATTTTTTTCTTACCATTACACAATCGTAGTCAGGGATTAACTGAAACTGGCAGCATTGCTGCTGTAGTCATTTTTTAATGTGGAGGTTACTATAACATGTAATAGAGATGACAAGAAAATTGAAACCATATGATGGTGCAGGGAATGTAAATGGCATGTACAGAATCTCAGTCAGTAAATTGGAATGTTATTGCTGAGTTCAGCACAAAGAACTGTTCTGGTCAGGGTCTGGTCTCCTAGCAAAGTTGAATATCTGCCTTTTAGCATCTCTGCTCCATGGAACATTTCAAACCACTAAACATAGACTGGTTACAGAGCTGTATATAAAATATGTTTAACAAAGAACTATAACATATTAGGTCCCGAACAGGAGGAAGCAGCCTTCAAAATTATATTTTGTTGAGATTTCTTTATTATGCTATGAATTTACAGATCTTTTATACATCTTAAAATTAACAAATTAGGAATTCCTTTGGGAATGTTTGAAGTCAATGGTATTTATTTCATTTAAAATAAACTATCTATTGGGTCAGACATCACATGATTTTATTAAAATTTGAGTAATGAAGTGCTAGTACAAAACAGATTGTTGATGTCAGATGCACATTAACCACTGGCCAGGGCTGAAGTTTCAGCTGATCCAGATTTTCCCTGTTACAAATTTTGATTTGTTTTTTTGAGTGTCTGTGTTGGAATCACTGCCTCGATGGTGGCAGGTGCCACTCACCAGATGGTCAGCGCAGGTCCATCCTGCCCTGTGGCCACTCCTGCCATCAGCTGCCAGAACATGTGATGGCAAAGCTGCGTTGTCTGTGTGTCCTCAGGCTGCTGAAGGTGGTGCTGCCTCTCTCCAGTTAGAGCACTAAATAATTACCAGGGTTATTTCGGTGGTGCAATCCCAGAACAGCAAAAAATACCTGTATTTATATTATTTATTAACAGGCAGTAAATTTCTCCTTGTACCAGAACATGAATGCTACTTGTTTGTATCCCCCTTCCCATGGTTCTCATTCTAAACTGTTTGCCATTGTTTTCTTGTACAGCATCATGTATTTACAGTCCTTCCATTTGGTATCAGTTACAGTTAATTTAAGTAACACTGAGTTTATTTTCAGCTTTCTGCTGTGTGTACTGCATTTGTAATTCTGCTCTTATTTGAAAATGGTTGGGACAAACAATCTTAGTTGTGCTTTTTTCCAGTATTGAATTGACATTTTTGATTGCATGTATACTTTGCAAAAATCCCATGATAATTTTCTTCCTGATTTATTTTCTTATATTGTCCTATGCATGTGCTTGATGACCTTTCTTTCAAATAATTTTTACTTTTCTCTTTTGTTTCTCATTTCTTTTCTTCATTTGCCTGAATTCCTGCTTCTCCCCTACTCCCCAACCTCTCCTGATTGATGCTTATTCTCCCCGGCCTATTCCAGTTCTCTGCCTCTGAAAGCTTCAAAGAATGACAAATCAAGAAGTTTGAAAAAAATCTCTCGGTAAGAATGAAAACAAGGTGACATACTTTGTTGTCTCTACCCCTAGCTCATCTCCAGCTGTAGGCTAGGAGCTGGCATACTTTCGATTGCTGCTTTTACACTGTGGGGCACTGGGAAACTCTAAATTTTCTACCCTGGTGTGTTTAGTTTTACACTGATGAAAAGTAAATATTTTCACATGGTAAGACTGAGGATTGGACACAGAATTCTGCATTTGCTAAGATCCTGCTTTGAAATGTCAGAGCCCCACTCTGCTGAGAATGCAAAAGAGCTTAAACCTCTAGGGGTGAGCTGAGTAAGACAAGCTTTGGACTCTTAAAAGGGTGCTGGTTTCCTCCTTCAAAGAACACTCTGGTTTAGAACCTGTAAAATCTCTGGCATCTATGTTTCCTTTTGGAATTGACACTCTTAGGCTGTTCTGTCGGGCAGCCTTCTGGCTGGGCCTGGCTTTACTCTATAAATACTCAGAGCTCATTTGTAAACTTGTACTCAAGAGGTAGAAATGCTGATTACCTCCTTGTAAGCCCCCAAATTGCTGCATTTTTCTTTGCTGTCAATATCAACTTTCCTGCACTGTTAGGCCGAGTTAGTTTCTTAGGACTATGTGATGATTAATTTATCTAGAGCAGGATTTCATCACACAATGTAAATGGGATGGTTAAACACTTCGGAGAAAGTACAAAGAAAATATAAAGATAGCTGTGGGGAGAGATGACCACCACCTAAACCTTGTAGGGATGGATATTTACCAGTGGACTTTGATGTTGTTTAAAGCACTTGTTGCTCCTAAAGAGTGACAAATCCTGCCTGGTTTTGTGCCAGGCTCCATCCAGCCATATCCCTGGGCACCTGAGACAACACAGAGCTCAGTGATAGCTCTAGCTCAGTTTCTGTCCTGAATCTTGTTCTCCATGTCTCTAACATTCCAAACAGGAGCTTCTGCATCAGTGGAACAGGGTAATTTCTCATTCTGAACTCTCAGTTTTGCGCTGAATTAACACTTGTTTTGTTGGTTTATTTTTATGGCTACCTCAGCCAGATATATATTATAGCTATAATCAGATTATAAAAGAGGCAGGAGTTTGCCCTCATGACATTTTTCCATACACAAGAACCAGAAATATGCTCTCTATATTGGCCATGCCTTTTATGATGATGTTTTCTCCAACTTTCTAGTCTATGTATTAAGAACAGGTGTGGCCTTTTTCAAATTTTATGAGAGATACGTTAACACCATGTGTTCAAGCCACCCTTTGTGTGACTATGTGTATTAACACTGGACTAAGTAAAACTGGATGATATATAAGGAGTAGAAATACACTAGAAATAGAAATTAATTCAGATTACTCATTTTCTAAAGTCTTGACCTGGTGGAGGGTTAGGCTGACAGGGGGCTTAATGCTGAGTTTACTGTTGTGTTGTTAAATGTGTTCTTCCTGCGTTACAGAGAGTTCATCAATTACATGAAGCGCTCCCGAACCTTTTATGCCTCTATAGCAGAAAGGCTTTGTGATGGAGACCTGGTGATGAGAGACAGCTCAACCTGCTGGAACGGAGAGGACGTTGTGGAAAGGTAAAGTTACAAGGAACAGTTTGCTGTAATGGTGAAAAAGGTGTCTTCACATCCTTCTGATGGTTCAGCAGCATTCTAAGACACTGTTGTCATTGTACGTTTTCGTTCATAGTGAACTTTGTGAATTAAAATTCTTGTTTAATTGAGAGAGGGTTTTGCCAAAATGAACGCTTGAAATTGCTGAGTTTTAGGTATCTGTGTTAAATCTGATGGGTGGGTGTCTTTCTTGGAGGGCTGCCTCGTGGGTCCCATCCTTTCCCAGCTGGGGCAGCTCTGTGTGTAGGATCCTGCCTTGTGTAGGGAGCAGCACATCCAGGACTGGCTGAGGCCCCTGACAGTGCCCTGTTGATGGGCTCAGTAATGCAGAGCTGAGCAGCTTGTTGGGCCATGATTAGAAAATAGGAAGTTCTTCCTGTAAAGGTGTCACAAAACCACAGTGATCAGACCATTAAGTTTCTAAAGAATTTCCCTGCCATTTATTTTCAGAATTTCTGCTGTAGCACTGTGAATAACAACTGTTCTTAGAATTGCCCAGCATCCTTACCAGAGCAAGTTCTGCAGGGATTCTTATAAAGTAACAATAAATTCATCATTCCAGGTTGGTAGAGCACCTAGAAGCTCTGAGGGTGAAAAGATCTTTCTAGTTTCTCAGCTATAAAGATCTCAGCTAGTTTTTTCCCCTCTGTATTTTATCAGTGTCTTTCCCATCACCCTTTAGACTCTAAACTGGAATATACACTTGAATTTCCATGACCTAAACTTGTTGCTATCATTTCTTGTACTCTGTATAACACGAGGCAACATTGCCCTGAGGAGAAAGAGAGAAGTTTAGAATACAACTGTATCTTTACTATCACTGTCAAAGCATACATCAGTTTTTGCAGTGAGAGCTGGTTGGAAGTGTGCCAGTGAGTGTTCTTCAAAAATTTCTTTTTCTTGAAACAGAGACGTTCCATGGGATTGTGTTTGCTTTCATGATGTTTCTTTTTGAAGTGGATTTTGTGGTCTGTAGCAGTTCTAAGAGATAAAATTCTAGCATTCTGTTTTCTTGCTTTAAACCAATTTTCATGATCACTAGTTGTTTTGTAGGAACTCACAGAGTAATTCCAACATGGAGCAAAGATGTGGTACTTACTGTCTGTCCCATTAATGGCGGTTCTGAGTCCCCCATAGCTCTGTTTAGTTTTCTCATGTGTAAATAACTTCAGCTTAATTACATCCGAGGTATTGGGAGAAAAGTGCATGTCTAACACATCCAAAGATAACTTTAATATTTCAATATATGTTGTCATTACAAATTAATTGTAGAGCATATGCTTGAAGATTTTGACAACAATTCTAAGTATTGATGTGTAGTGATTGCATTACTGGTTGAAGTTTTTACTGTAAAAGTAATGGAGAGGAAACAGGAAGAATATCAGTATTTCTCATCAGTATTTCCATATCAGATTCTCTTTTGCTTGTGACATGTTTTCTGGCCAAAAGAAAAACAGGAAAAGCCAAACAAACAAAAAGAAACAAACGTTTTCTGTATCAGTTTTCTTTAAAAAAAAAAAAAAGTTACATTTAATTTTTATCTTACTCTGTTTATGAAAAAGCCCCAAACCACTTAAATTGCTGATATACATGTTTTAGAAAGGCATGAAGGGGAAGGCTGTTGTTGCTTTCCTTCCTGAGTCTGTAACATTCCCAGAGCTGGAGACACATGGAAAAGTTTCAGGTTTGAAAGGGATAGGAAGCTGGGAAAAGTAGCAGGGGAAAGACTAACAGGATCCCTTATATTTTGAATTACAAAGCACAAATAAAGGAAAAAGGAAGCCTCAGCAACCCACCTGGGGCATGACAACAGCAAAAAACCTAACCCCACCACCAAACCTGGATATGTATTTGTAGACAACATATTAAATGGGCAAAAGGGAAAATAAAGAGATTAAATTCATATGTTTAATCAGACAGATATAGATAGCCAGATAATATAAAATACAATAGTATATAAATAGTATATATAAATATATATACATTTATATATTCTGTCCCAGTATTGATTGCCTTAAGAGGAGGAGAGTTTGTGGGCAGCCTGCAGTGGCAGCAGTGCCCACAGCAGCACAAACAGGGCTCCTGCTCGCTGGCACATCCTGCTCCTTTCATCACCTGCTTTATGGGCTGCGCTTGTCCCCACGTGGGGCGTAAACCTGTCCTGGTGGTGCCTGAAGATGCATTTCTCTTTGCTCTTTCTCCTTTCCCAGGACACCAGGGCATTAAATAGCGGCAGCAGCAAACAGCTCTGAACTCAAAATAGGGCCTTTTTATGAACTGTGGCTCAGCAAATAGATCACCCCAGTGAGTCTGGAGGGTCTGGGTGAACCCGAGTTTAAGGTTACTGGGGCTGTGGAGCTGGCACAGCTGCAGTTCCTGATTCCTCCACACTCCTTGCATTTCATAATGCTGCTGGAAAGCTGAGCATTACTTATGCTCTGTGCTAATTGGCACACGAGCTCTTCAGGAAAAACAAACTCAAGTTTTAAAAACAATCTGACACCCAAATGCAGCCCGAAACAATATGAGTTTATTACTCAGAAATGAGGATCGTGCATTCAATTGGTAGAGAGGGCACTTGGGGTCTGATAAACAGGATTAGTGTTGTACCTTTTTATTTTATTTTATTTTAGCGCTTTAGACATGACAAAACCCAATCCAAATCATTGCATTTGCAGGAAAAAGAAGTTTGAGCTGCCAGTTAAATACATCATAAAAAGAATCAGATTCCCACTGGTTTGAGACTATTTTTCTGGCCTGCTCTTCAGAGAACAGGAAGACATGGCTTTGCTAGGAATCCTCCAGTGTCAGTTCAGGACAAAATTAGAAATACTTCCACCAAGGAGTATTGTCTTTCTCTTAATTGCTCTTTTGAGCAGTCTGTTCCAGAAGCAAAACTTCATGTAAGAAACAGTCTGTGGGCTATTGAATGGTCTCAGCTTAATGAATGTGGAGCTATAGCCATTTCTAAGTTGGATCCTACACAGAATTGTTGGATCAGAAGATCAAACTTAGATTTATTTGGTGTGAAGAAAGAAAAACCACTCTGAAAATCACTGTAGGGAGTTTTGCATTTCTTGCCTCTCCATTTCAAGAGGAAATTTCTGGAGTTTCCATGAAAAAGACCAAGATAAAGAAAAAAAGACCAAGAAATGGTCTTTTTGTTAATGCCAGTTAGCTTGATCTGAAATATTCTTAGAGATGGTAGAAGTAGAAAGATTCTGCTGGTCACACAGCATCATTCTCCTCTGCTGGCCGTCCAGCTGCTTTTCTGCTGGGAGTCGCTTTCTCAGGAAACTTCAGCTGTAACATTTCAGGGTTAAAAACTTGGATATGGAAATGGTTTTTAAACCAGATCCCTAGGAACAGAAAAGAAGGATGTTTTGTAATACCCAGCAGGGACCCACACTTCTTTTCCTTCCTTCTCTCCTTCGTTGCTTAACTTGTTTTTCTTGGGATTTTGCAATGAGTGAAGAGATTAGGGGACACCTGTCCATGGGCCGGAACAGATCATGTCATGGGTTCTTAGGCTTCAGGGCCTCTGTGAGCTGGCTGAGGAAGGAAGTGGCAAATCACGGCGACTTCATTTTCTCTAAAGTGTTCCTTTAGAGACTCTCAGTTTTTATGAGTTTAGCACTTTCATTGTCCCCTTTCTTATTTCCTTAGGCTCTAGCAAGCAGCCATCTGGATATGGAGAACAGAGATAATCATTTAGCCTTAACATACTTAAGCATGTTCAGCGTCTATTGTTCTCGTGCCATCAGTGTAAACGATTTCCAGAGATATACTTGTGACTGTAAATTGCAAAATGCTATCTCTCTTTTTGCAGTATTTTCCAGGTTTTAGGATATTTTCCAGGACTTGTGATGTTTTTGTTGGTGTTTGTTCAGTTTGGGGTTTTTTTTGTGGGAGGAAAGTGAGTTCTTTGTTGAGGTTTTTGAAATTTTAAATCCCATAGAATAAACCAAATACACACTGTCAGAAATGACCATTTAAGACATAAATTTGCCTGAGCTTACCCTTCAGAGTGATGCAGAGCTCTGACAGGCTTGGAATGACAGGTAATGTGTCCTTCTGTCAGGATGCTTGAGGGGTGAGTGCTAAAGTTCTTTGCTCTGCAAGCATGTAAATGTTAATAAGGCTGCTAATTACCTCCTGCATTGTGAAGGCAAATCACTCAACAGCAGCAAAGGACAGCACTGGGTTCTCTTCTCCCAGTTCCCCTTCCTCAAATGGGTAAATAAGTCCTGTGGTTTTGTTCACTGAAAATGAGACATTCTACAGAAGACAGAAGGGTTTGATATAGAAACTGATTACCTTTGTTACAAACATACTTTATCTGTCCTACAAAATACACCCATGTGAGTGTGGTCGGATTTGGAAGGGACAGTGCCAAGCCACAGAATAAGAGGAAAGAGGAAGAGTTCGTAGGGAAATCCATCAGGTAGCGTGGGTAGGGAATATGTGGGAGTCAGCAGAGTGTAAGAAGAGGGGAGGAATGGGAGTAATGCTTAGTCCTTAGAGGTGCTGGAAGGAAAACAGCTGAGTGTGCTGAGCTGGCTGGAGAAGGCTTTCCTGGGATAGATACCCTGTTTCAGAGCTGCCACCCCTGGGCAGCCAAGACTGAGGTCAGCAGCACAGAGGCTTTATTCACTTCTGCGAAATGCTCTGCGTTCATGCTTGATGGACATGAAAGAGGATTCTGGAATTAGAGCTTCGAGATTAGTCATAAAGAAGGACAGAAAAGTTGGTGTTTATTGCAGTGATTCTGCTCTCCCCTGCTTTGTTTGGGAACATGTAGCAAATGACAGTGTAATACAGTAGTGCCATACAGACTGCAGTGGAATACCTGCGACTCTTGAAGGCTGTGTTGACAGCAGTCTAAAATAAATGCACCAGTGCTCAGCAGACTCTTGTAACAGCTGAGATGCAGAGGCACGCAGCAATCTGCAGTGTTTTCTGTGTTTACCAGGTGAGAGGCTTCCCTGATGATGGAAAGAAGCAATTACATTTTAAACACAGAGCATTATGCACATAATTAGATTAGAACTGTTCTTACTCTCAGCCACTAACCTGTAGTACTCAGATAAAAATACATATGCTGTAGGTAGTGCCACCACAGAGAGCTGGACTAGGTTTTAAAAGATGCTCACAAAAGAAAATCTGTTTGACTAGGAAAATAGCAATATAAGGAAATAAGTGCCTCAATAAGGATATAAAATTTGGCCTTGTTTCTAACAGGAATAAATGCAATTTCAGCTTGGTTTTAGAGAGGATTTCTTAAAAGAAGTGTTAGGCAGCTTTCAGTTATGAACAGAAAATGTGGTCCAAATGAATTGGTAATATATTGTGAAAGTGAAGCTGTTTGATTGCATTTCACCAATATCAGCAAACAGAAAAAGAATTGATTAGCATTGGATGTTCTGTCTGTATATAGGAAGTGTTCATAAGGAAGTGATGCCTTATGAAAAGGAAGCACACAAATTCTACCAGCAAGCTGTGTTCAATCTGCTGGAGTTACTAAATGCCGCATAATAACACCTAGAGGACTTTTCCTCTGCAGGATCACAGAGGCCAGCATAGTAAGCTGATACTAATTGGAGGAATTACTATGTAGTGCCAGGAAGGATGTCCCTAAAATATCTCCCAGGGGTTTATGGAATATACAGATGTAGAAAGGAGTGACTTCTGTGGTGGTTTGAGATTGCTGCCGCGCAGGATCCTGTGCTAGGTAACTCTCCTGCCTCTGTGAAAATCATGAGCTGTTCCATCTTCATTCACATGGGGATTCTCCTTCTAGCAATCAACAGGCACATTACAATGCCATTAAATAATTACCAGAGAGCTGCTTAGCCTTATTTGTTTGATGACAGTCACACGCTAAGTAAAACAGAGCTGGGAAAAATGGAATTGGGAAATCTCCTTCCTCCTTGTATAACATAGTGAGGCTCAATGCTTTAGGGATTTTTGAACACATGGGCAGCAGAAGGGGTGAATGTCTCAAAAGCTCTTACCCATCACAGGACTTCTCCGCTGTGAGAATATGTTAAAGTTGGCCTTTGATGACCACAGACTTATTTTTCTCTGTAGATTGGGAAGATGTATTCACTTTTTTGGTCAAGAGCCATTTCTAATATTGCAGAAAATGAAGCTGTGAGACACAAGCTTTCAGCCCCAGTTTTCTGTTCTGTCAGAAGGGTCCCCATTAAGCTTTTGGGACCATTTGCAATAAAGTGGTCACGAAATACCTTACATGTGTCCCATAACTGCCTGTGAGTAAGGTGCCTCCTCTGCTGGGGAGAGCTGCCAAGATCACATCGAGTATGTCCTGCAGCTGCTGTGCTGTGTGCTGAGACCTGACACCTTTGGAATTGCAGACAGAAGCTTCTTAAATACAAATGAAAGGATGTCCCCAGAGAGCCCTTCAGCTCTCTGATGCTGCAGGCAGGTGGTGCAGTCTGAGCTCAGGTTTGCTGTGAGTGTGGCTGTGCTGTGGCTGTGAGCAGCAGCACCCTCCAGTGCAGGCTGGGTCAGGGCCATGTGCTCGAGGACAGCTATTGTTTACATACTGCATATGTACTTAACTTTTCTCCTTATGCTGTAAAAGACACTTCTGCAAGTGTACATAATGAATTTCAGTAGCAATCCCTCCCTCCTTTCCCCCTCCACTGAGCAAGGAATGGTTGCACATGTGCTCCTCTGCTGCATTGGATTTAAAGCTGTTTCTTGGGGCACTTCAGTGCATTTATTTAAGGTATTTCTGTTAAGTAGTAGTATCACAACTAAATAAAGAAGGAATTATTTGCTTCTGAATTGCATGACTTCTGAAAATTAATGTTTTGGTTTGAAAATACAAATTGAATTTCCATTGTTCGGGAAAGATTTATGAGTTTGGTCATAAATGTAAAAAAATTTTTGCAGTTTTGACCAGTGATCATGTTTTCCAGTGAGGCTTTCTGTTTGGAATAACATTCTTTAAGTTCCTTCCTCCTCACTACAAATTTCAAAAAGGTCAAGACACATCTTCACTATGATCCATGCTTGGTAAAAGGGTGTGAAGAAAAGTGACAGAAGTGAGTGATGTTTGTACATGATACCTAACCCAGATATACTTTTGTCAGACCATATCTGCACTGATCTATGTAAGATAAAGTGATAAATCTATATGCTTAAGAGCTTTCTTTTTGTTGGTGGTGATGTAAGGGTTGGTCTGTTTGTTTCTTTATGGGTTTTAAAATGTAATTATCAAGGAAAGACAATTTAAAGGATTTCAGTCCTGGAAACTATTAACAGATTGATCTCAGTGTAGGTATTTCATTAAATGTGATTATATGCGAGCTCTTGGGAGAAAATGTAACAGCAGGAAGGAGCAGTGTGCAGAGTTATCCAGCACCAGCTACAGCTGAGAAGCTAACTTGAGTCAGGAGGTAAATTTTGGGTAAAGGTACAGAAGGAGCCAGGGGCAAGCTGGGGGTTCTTCACGTGGCACAAAAAGAGCACAGGAAGCCCAGATGAAGGCATGAGGAGCTGCTCACCCAAGGCCTGTTGGTGAAGTTTGAGAGAACTGTTTGTGTCCTCCTGGGCTGGAGTGCTGAGGAGTTTGGATGGCAGATTTTGTGCACATTGTGCATGACCTGGTGGGCAGCAGGATGTCCTCGTGGACAGCAGGATGATGTGGTGGGCAGCAGGATGTCCTGGCGGGCAGCAGGATGTCCTGGCGGGCAGCAGGATGGCCTGGTGCTCAGGTTGGGTTTGGGGTCACCTGAGGAGCTCTGCTGGCAGCTTCACTAAACCTTTTACAGTTCAGCCTCGCTGAGGAGCACAAAAGCTCCTCAATACTTCCAATATTTTGATGCTTCTCTCTAAAGGGATTTTCTCTGAGTTTTGTTTAAAAATTGCATTTTGGCTTGTGTTTCTGAGCATAATACAGTTAAAAATCATGCTGATAAGGTGAATGCAGTTTTCGGGATTGACTTATGGAGACACCATGCCCACTGCTGGTTAAGTAGGACCTGCTTGGTGGAGACAGTCCTTCTTTTGTGAAATCACACTCTCATCTGACCTGCAGTGATAGACTTTTTTCTTCTTAGTTAATATTGTTACTGTGATATGTCTAGGCAGTTGAAATTGATGGCTTAGGTCAGTGCTTGAAAAATATTTCTGTAAATGCAAATGGAGATTTGACTTGCAAAGGCATTTTTTGACACTGCAGCACTCAACATTTTCTTTCAGGTTGAGGGACTTGAATACAAATAATTAATACTTGATTTCAGAGTTTCTTGGGGAACATCTGGATTTGGTATCTACTCAGTGTCTACTTTATTCCTTTGAGCAGAATTCATGGAAGAATAAACCTTTTCATACAGTCACCAGCTTGCTCCAGTGGGACAGTTGTAGTAGTCGAAAATAAAGATGAGGCCAACAAGGTAAAGGGTGGTTGGGAGAAATGCTCCTCCCCGAGCTCTCCTTTATTGAGGTAGAGGAGTCATGGTGATTGGGAGGGAGAGCAGGGAAGGAGGGCCACCGCCAAGCAGATGGTAAGGCCAAACAGCCTGGCAGAATGGCTTGGCAAAATGGCACCGACTGCCTAGAGGCAGCTGGTTATATTGGGAAAGGGACGACCAATGAGGGAAGAGGGAGAGGGTGGTGCAAGTATACATAAACCAATCCGAACGCAAGAGGGAGGGATACAATTCAAATCAACCAATGATACATGTAACGGTGGAGAAGGATCTAGGAGGATGGGAGGAGCCAGGATCCTGGGCATGCCTCTCGCAATCCCGGGGCGGAGTCAATGTGGGTAGAGGCAGAGCGTCCGCCCAGGGGGCGGAGGCAGCACAGGGCTGACCCACCGCAACAGACAGTATTTGCTAATGATGACTAATTTGATACCATCATTGTATCCCTTTTATTTTGGCAAGTTTGGGATATTCTTTATTGAAGAGTAATAAGGAACAATAGACAGGTATCTTTCTTTTGTATGCTGTATTTTTTTATTTATTCAGAAGAAGGAAAGAACAGCCCTTATTTAGTCCGAAAACTGAAACTTTCCAATTAAAATACTATAGTAATAATATAGTAGTGCTCCAATTGTTGAAACTCTTCTAACATAAACAATTCAGACATGGTTAAAGTGTATGGAAAATGTCCAAGATAAAGTTTGTTTTCTTGTGCGGAGTCCAGCACAGTGACTTTATACCTATTCCTCTTAGGAAAGATCACATTTAGAGTCCTATTGAAAAGATAGAGAGTGAAAGTCTTATCTGATCCTTCAGTCTGTCTTAGACAATGATTCTTGCAGGAGGGAAGGAAAATTAATTTTCTTTCATTTGCAATGGGTCTGCAGTACAGCAGTATAAACAAGAAAGAGAAATCCCGTTAAAGCCTGCAGATATTGGATTGAAAATGTATTCTTCAGAATATCAGTTAAATGAGATATCAGTGAGAGTGTTTTTAATACTGATACACCTAATCCTTTCTCCTAAAACTATGGGGTAGGGTTGTAAGTGTGGTGTCTTTGTCTGTTGGATGAAAAGGAATACCATATCATGTTTGGATTTTGGCATTTTTCAGAACATTGAATTTTTGCCATTATTTCAAGACAAAATTGAAGACTTAAAAGTAACAGTGCATTAAAAAAAAGTAATTGGAAGTGAATTTTCTCATTTTCCTTTTTCTAGTCCTGTATCCCAGCTGTGATGAAAACAGCATTTTTAGACTCTACAGAATGAGTAGGTCAATGAAAAAAAAACCCATGCATTAAATTCTCTGGACTTTGAAGCGAGAATCCCTCAGTGTTTTAATATTGCCAATCTAATAATAAATTTTACATTTTTCAAACAGAAGGGAATTATTTGAGGAAGGTGTTGCTGAGATGAAACCTGTAGTTGCTTAAATAAAGATCTTTTCATGGAAATGTAAAAAAATCTCTGCATACTTCTCCAGTCTTCTTCCCACCTCAGTGCCTTGTGCAGTGGAATCGCTCTCTGTGTGAATTAATTTAGATATATGTTGAACTATATATACCTGGCACTTTGATCCAGGTTTTACTGTGCTTGGAGAATAATCTTGCTGTAAATTGTCATGAAAGTAAATTAGGCCTTCAGGTTGGTTTTATTTGTGTTACACATACTTTGTATCTAAAGGGTGGAGAAGCAGTTTGTTTCTACTGTTCTCCAAACCCACGTGCCAAAAGACACAAAATTCTCCTTCTTGCTGGTTTGTATTCCTTGTTTAGAGTTGGGGTAGATGCTGGCAAAATACCTTTGGTCTGGTGTGATGTGTGTGTGATTTAACACATCCAGCTGCAGTCACTTCTTGGGGAAATTGCTGTGGCAGGGTGGGGCAGACTCCACAGTTGGAACTGGAGTCAGGGAGAGGCATTTTTCTTGTATTGAACTGGTTTTCACTGGAAAGATGTTGATTCATCAAAATGGGGGAAAAAATGTAATCTGCATTCTGGCTTGCAAGGCTGAAGAGCTAATCTCCCAGATTGCCAAGAAACTTGTGCTGTGGGGAGATTGTCACTCTCTGCTGCTGGACCTGCTCTGGGTGTAGGGCATCAAACACTGCCACAGCACTGAAGGGTGCACAGTGTGGAGCTCTGTATTTGGGGTATCAGTGGGGTTGGCTGTGCTGTAAATCTCAGCTTTAACAAGTGGGGATGTAGAGTGGACTGACATTAATCTCTAGTGTGAAAGGTTTTGTGTTTTCCCAACGCAGAACAGGTAAACTTCTGAAATGCAGGTATTTTTGGCAGAATATAAACCCCACACCGCTGCCTCTTTCCAGCCCCAGATTGACCTCCCAGTAACGCAGGGTTATCTCAGCAGCTTTGCTGACTCCAGTGGGATTCAGAGCCGTGGCTTGTGGTTAGAGGCAGATTTGCCTAGATCAGATGAGAAGACACAAAGACAGTTTGACAAATGTTAAGTATCATTTAAAAGTAGTTTAATTTATACATTGTTTATCCCACAGCCTCTCCATATTATTGATGCAAACCCATCTCACTGGCGCTGTCCCTGCCTGCTGTGTACTTTCACTGACCTCTCCAGTAATGCTTTTTAGAACAGATGATCTCTTCTCTGCTGAGAATTGGTAGTTTATACACAGGCACGGAAAGAACGCAGTGGATTGATGGGAGTAAAGAAAATGCAAGCTTTGATGGAAGTTTTGCCTTGCTCAGCTGATGAGTTGAGCCTGAGCCTCCCCGGCTCTGTCCAGGCAACGTCTTGCCAGCTGAATTGAGTGGTGAGGGTGAACTGTGATTACATTCTCAAAGCATTTTCTCACCCGAGGTGCTACCAGAAACCGTGACCAAGTAAGATCTCTCAATAACCTAGTAGCTTTTTACATTGATCAATTAATAAAAATAAATGACACCCAACTCTTCAAAGTGATTGCTTCAAATATTTCACAACTTAGTAACTGTCTGGCTCATCTCGATGTTATTCAGAATATTTGAAAATATTTGAAAATATTTGAAATGATACCTGGCATTCAAAAGTATTACCAACACCATTTTTTTCCCCATGTACTAGATTTAAATTAATTTCTTAGAATGCTGAAGTAAGGCATGTCACATCTTTCTCAGTTCTCTGCTGCACTTATTTTCTTCTTGACCTGGATTTGTGTTTCTTTGTGTCTTTGCTTTACTTGGTTTAGAAATAATTCTGTTTGTAGAGGTGCTCCTGGCAGCTCTACTCACTTGGGCTTTGATTTGATTAGAGAAAGGGGAACATGGGGTCTATTAACATCTCGGTGTCTTTATTGGCAGCACTTATTGTAGAAACATTTGAAATGCTCTTGAAAGCTATGCTGGTGCTGGAAAAGCAAATTTGAGCAGGATGAAAACTTTTCAAAGCTGGCTTTGAAAACCAACAAAACTCCCAACTATCTTATTTTCTAGGCCAAAAGGCACTGCATGCACTTTCCTGAATATGAAAGAATTCTCAAGACTGTTTGTAAATTTGCTTCATTCTTTGAGCAGAATGTTGTCAAGTAATTATCTGTAGAAGAGTTTATTGCTTTGTAAACTCCTCTGACATGAATGTTATCCTTTAATTAAAATAAGTATAATTAAACATTGAAGTGCATGTTTGATAAATGTGATTTTTTAAAAAAAAAGCAGATCAGTCTAATAATGCAGATAGTTTTAGGATGTTTTGATGAATTTAATCTCTGACTTGCCTGTGATTTCCTACTTATTGCAATAATGCAATTTTAAAGCATATTTTAAATAAAAAATCAATAGTTGAGAGTGAATCGTTCAAACTCATGGTTGAACAGAAGAGTTAACTTTGCCTTTCAGCTCGCAGATTCACCCTTGGATGAATTAGCTTTATAATGAATAACATAATGTGTCAGTGGTCTGGATTGTGACCTCATAATGTTCCCAGGGTCATTGTCCAGATAATAATTAAGTTATTTATAAACACTTTTATTTACAGATAATGTTTGTCTATAAATATTCAGTTATTATTTCTGTTCATACCCAGGACTTGGCAGCTTACTTCCGCTGAAGAATTTGAGACATGATTTGAACAATATGTTTGTGGAAACTTAATGTAAAAAAGGCAAATAATTACTTATGTTTTTAATAAATATACTATTTCCACATACAGAAACTTAAAGCAAGTTATGTATTCCTTGCCCGTCTGCGGGAGTCCTTTCAAATTCCTTGTACTAAACTGCTTTGGACAAACACTGTGTTTGAGAGTTAACTTGAAAAATACAAGTCCACGTTCAGTGTTAACCTCTAACCTTTGTAGGCTCTTTGTCTGCAGTCAGAATTTCACCTGGTTTACTTCAGGAACACAGAAGTAGACTTGAGTTTTGAGACTTGGGATCAGCAGGCTTATTCTAAGGAAATGCATTTAAAATGTTATCCCTGAAGTGCTAAGGAAATTCAGAGTAGGTATTGGTATTTTGAGTATACTTCAGGAGATTGAATTTCACTAAGGAAAACCAGCAGACCTTGCAATATCTGAAATGTCTGTGGTTGATTCATGATAGTCGAGTCTTCATTAGCTAATTGGAAAATGCTTTAGCTGAAGTAAGACAATAAGTGAAACGCTGCTGCAAAAAGTACCTGGGGCCAAACCAAAAAGAACTGCAGTTTCATTTTCCATCTTTGCACGGGCAGGACAGTGGAGCACAGGTAGTGGGATGTAGTGCAGTGCCATGGTTACTGCAGCATTTTTCATACCTCCTCAACCTCCTACCGATGTGCAGGAGAAGGAATGCCACCAAAACCTCCTAAGAGACTCAAAAATGAAAACAAAAAGATCAACTGGAATCTACTGGTGCTCCAATGACAGCTTCTCTTTAGCTGTATTTGCAGTACCTGGGATACAGAACTCTAAGGTATCCTTTAAGCTGTTTTAATTTGAATAGAACTGTGCCATTTTAAACCAGAAACAGATTTGATCCATGATAATTGATTGCTTCTAGTAGCCACATCCCTGGGGGAAGGCTTGGGTGGTTGCACAACCTGGGAATGTGCTAAAACCAGAAAAAAAGGACACTTCTGTGTAGTGTTACCATGGCAGAGCAAGTTTTACAGAAGTTCAGTTATGTCCAGCAGATATTCAAGCACATCTGTTTCCCTGGCATGGCTGTCTCCCCGTGGGTATGCTCTGACACCTGCTCTGCTTTTATGGAAGGTAGAGGCTGGGTGAGTTTATTTGCAGCTGGACTGGAAGGAGAAAGCATTGAGCTCTTTGCTGTGTGGTGTCAGCTCACCCAAGATGTTTGAGTGGGTGTTATAAACCTTGCTATTTAGGGAGAACTTAACTACAGGGAAAAGACGATAAAAGGAAAGTTGCAATTCAGAGGTTCCTAAGGCAAATTAAGAGATAGTGAAGATCATGCCCAACAGCAAATCCTTTGCTGTGCTGAAGTGTGACTTTGCCTAGCAGCTGCCAGAACATCTCCATGGTTTGGGTGTGAGGACTCAGCTCCAGAATTCCCTCCAAGAGTTTGTTAGGCCTTGCTGCTCCTTTATAATATTCTTGGGAACATGGTTCAAATGTTCAAAAAAGAGCTGGACCTGACCCCAAATCTGCAGAAAACACAGGGCATGTGTGAGGGGCATCCTGCTCTGAAAGCCCTGAGTTCAGAAGTGGCAGCCAGGAGAGGAGTTAGGGAACCTGAAGGCAGGTTTTGATAGCGTGAGGTAATGTTGCTGTGAAATGGCAGTGATGTCATGTCACTGATGTTTTGGGGTTAAGAAGTTGAATTCTGTTCTTACTGCAAAGCATATGAGATCTGCTGGGACTCTGCAAAGGGTGATACAGGCAGAGCTGGAGAAAACCAGACTTTTCTGAGGGACAGAATGCCCTTATGCTTAGGGACGTTTGCTTCCTTGCATCGTAATTCCAAAAGTACAGCCCTCCTGAAACTTTGAGTTGCCACAGTCCATGCTACAGGAACAGCAAAGCACTGCCTTTCCTGGAGGAATGAATTCTTCTCTTCATGAAAATCTTTGCAAAGACTGATCTTCCGAAGCCTGATATTTATGTTCTGTCTCAGTTTTGCTTGACTCCTAATGATCTCTGATTGCTTTGGGGAAGGAAGCTGCCTCCCATCCTGCCCTGAAGCATCTGTCAGGAGCAGGCCAGGGTGCATTGCGAGTGAAAACTCTGCATTCTGGGACAAACACTGTGTTTCTGTTGGTGCCAGCCCGGACTCCTCCTGAAGCCCTTCCAGCTGTGCATTCAGCTGTGAGCATTCCTGAGAGGAAGGGTCCACGGGAAGAATGTTTCTGCCTGGGAGGTTCAAAATGCATCACCTGTGCTGGGGCTGTCCCAGGTGTCCAGCACTAGCACTGGAGTTGGGGATACAGAGATGCAGAGTTCTCTGACGGAATAAATGTTTAAAACTTCCTGCTGTACTAATTTCAACTATGTGGAACTAATGCAGCTTTTGCTGATCAAAACCACAGGAAAAATGCTTTCTGGCTGATTCTGTCGGTCTGGTCTGTCTCACATTTTTCTTCTTGAAGATAAAGAACTACTCAAGTGGGTTTTTTTAATTTTTTTTTTTTTTTACATTCAATAAGTAGTCTCTTGCAATTGAGAATTCAGGTTTAATTACAAACTGTATTGGGCTATTAGCTGTGTTTTAATCCCTTCCATTTTCATTCTTGGAAATCCATTTAATAATGTATTCTCTTGAGTTTCTTTGTTATTCTTTTATCAGCAATGAGTTCTGTCCAGAAAGCCTTTTCAATAGATTGCAAAATACAATAGTATGCTCTAAAATTCCAGGTGAAGGGCTACATACTAAATGTCCTGTACAAAACCCTCTGCTGATTCCTTGTCTGTTGCCTTGGCATTAGCTCTATGCTATTCACTGGGTAATGCAGCAAAAAGTTGAGTATCATCTAACATTCAGCACTTTTAATTTTAAAGCATATTTGGGTAACTGCTTATGAGAGTTTACATCAGAATCAATGGTGAGATAGATTGGGCTGGAAACAGACTGTATGGAGAGCTACTGTGGGTTTTTTCCATGGCTCTGACCCAGAGTTTAGAGAAAATTATGCTAAGCTTCTGTCAGGCCCCAGTGGATCATGTTGCTTGCTGGGAAAGCCTTCAGTAGCCACATCACAAGTGATGTCCATCAGCTCCCTGCATGTGGGCCCAAATTGTGTCTCCTGTCATGGGGTGAATTGCACAGGTCGTGAAAAGAAATTTAAAGCAAAGACACAAAACCATGAAGAAAGTAGTAGCATTATTCAAAGAAGGTAGAAAACAAAGTGAGAATGGCTGTGTTTGTACCTGAATTTTCTTGCTGGGGCAGAGGCGCTTCCTCTTTGTAAGTGAAGGGTGGCTAAATCAGATCCTCTCTCACTGCCACCAGAGGGCTTGGGTTATGAAATTTTTATTCCAGGTTTTTTGCTTATATGCAGGACACTTGCCAAACTTGCCAGACTCTCCCTAAGTGGCCTTCCTTGCAGCATTCCCTGTTGCCATCCAGTTTGCTTCTCTCAGGATGTTGTTCTCCTTCTGTGGATCAGCCCAACCAGGACTGATGGGAAGGAAACTGCAGCTGCTCGAGTGCTGAAAACCACTGGGAGCTGCTGTTTGAGCTGCCCGTGGTCAGCCTGGGGCAGCTGTCTTTCACAAACAACTGAGTGCATGCACAGGCAAGTGTGTCTGGAAACATTTGGGTTTCTCCAGTACCATCACACTTGATTCTCACGGGTTCTGGGGAGCACAGGCAGCAGCACCAGCTTGGGTGAGCAGCCTGCACCGCAAATCCAGTGGAGCAGCAGCGCTCAAATAACTTACGAAATACCCAGAGCTGGGAAACTCAGCCACAGAAATGGAGGTCACTTAGAAACTCTATGAAGAGTATTGTTCCGTTGTAAGATAATGGTGGTAAATAATGGCAGGTGGGCACTTCAAACTCTCTGCACACCTTCGGGGTACAGGTTTTGCTGGGTGTTGCATCAATTGAAGCAGTGAGTTAAACGTTTTACAGCCTTTCATTACTTGTTCTGGAACTAGCACTGAGCACAGCTGATGCTGACACACCAAAAAGTTCAATGTGAACTGAATTAAGTTGAATAGATATAAAAACTAAGAAAAATAGAAACTGATGTAATGTGCATTTTTTTACATGTATATTAAATACATCTGAATCAGGCAAGTTCTTTGGAAAATTAACTATCTTGAGAATTCCAAGTGCATTGATTTAGTCAATTTTATGGAATGACCACACATTGAGATTTGGCAAAGGACCTAAACCATCTTATTGCCTACAAAGAACTGCTGATTGCAAGCAGACTTGGAATATGATGAAGTTCCTTTCTAATAGGAAGGGGGTTTTTGAGTTGCATCTTCACAGGCTGATGAGAATTATTTACAGAGTTAATCAAAGTTCTCTATATAAGGGTCTGTGTTAGGTAATAGGACTTGATCCAGCTCAAAAATAAAACTGTGTTCAGTTTGTATGACAACTTGTGTGTGTGGTTTCTAAGTATTTTCAGAAAATTCTGTGTGTAAATCAGTGCCTTTTAATTAATCAAGATACTCACATTGTACTAATAATAATGTTTTCAGCTTTTCTGTGAGGCAGAATTAATAGCTATCAAGTCTAAGTTGCTCCTCCAAGTAGCAGTGTGTGTGTCAGGAGTGCTGGATGAGGTTAGCTCTGCATTGATACAGGAAAAGGCATCTAAAGGAGTTCAGGTAACTGATTATAAGAGGAGTGGGAGTGTGAAAAGGCTTTATTTAAATCATTCAGGTGAGCCCTTTAGATTATTAAAGTGTTTTTTTAAGTGATCACATAGTAAACATATTTTAATTTATCAACAGAATGCTATGGAAAAAGAAGATATACATGGTCATTGAACACCTTCTCATTATAAATTTTCAATTTGTCAAAAAAAAAAAAAATTAGAATTTATTTCCATCACTGTATTTACAATAAGATGTGTTAAGTAGCAGTGAGATTTCAGCCCAAGCTTGGTCTGGTGTAAATCACAGAGATTTTGAGGAAGGCTGTCTATAGTTCTAATTTTCCTGAAGCAGAGCTTTTTGGGAGCCACCATCCATCACAGTCTCTGTCCCTTTAGCTGCTGTAGGATCTGCATCAGTGGAACTGCACCATCTCATCCCAGCAGAAAATGGAATTGTTTTTAGTACATGATCACTATTATGTGCTAGCTGTTTGTTTTGACAGATGTTGGTTTAGTTTCCTCTCTACCTATTCAAAAAATTGTACTTCACTACAAACTAACACCACAGGCTGCTTCATTTTATTATCTAGTGTTGAAGATGTTCAGAAATTAAACTAAGACTCTAAATTTAT
Organism: Origma solitaria; assembly: GCA_013397895.1. Classification (NCBI taxonomy): domain Eukaryota; kingdom Metazoa; phylum Chordata; class Aves; order Passeriformes; family Acanthizidae; genus Origma; species Origma solitaria. The sequence goes on along the minus strand of VZRL01003522.1, from coordinate 161,665 downwards.
ATTTTAGCTTATTTTCCATTCTCTAATTGAAAAAAATGAGGTAATCAAAGATTTTTCTTTGCAATTCATTCTCAACCTTTGAGTAAGAGCTCTAAATCTTTGCAGGATTCTGTTTTGACTTTGTCTAGTCCTATAATGGCAGTTTCTGAATTTTCTGCCTCTGTTCATAAACAGAGAAACTCAGGAAAAAGCAACATGGGTGCTTTTTAGATCAAATTATACCTCTGGAATGATGGCTGAAAAGAATAATAAGACGTATCTTCACTTTCTCAGCCCTCCTAGCTGCACACAGGACAGAACAAAGTTGGTAGGAAAGTCTGCAGTAATTAAGTGAACAATTCACCAGTGTGCTGTGAATGCCTGTTGTCTGACAGTTCTTGTCTGGAGCTCTGCTTACTCTTGTTGTGAGCTTTGGGGAGGGTTAAATTTATTCTGAACAGCAGCAACTTTGTTGTTTCCTGCCGTTTATGGGACTGGTGTTGAATTGCTCAGAACCTCTTCCAAATCTGGAGCCAGAATTGTGCAGGTTGGTAGTAGAGATGGAATTCCTTTCTGCAGCTGAAGAATTGGGTTTGAAACAACAGGTGAAGCCGGAGATCGTTCTCATTTGGCCTAGAATGGTCATCTTTTGGGTGAAAGGGCATGTCTGACTGTGCTAGTATTTACTGGGCTGATTTCTGAGGCTCTGATCTTAAAAGGCTGTGTCTTCAGAAGTTTTTACTGTTGTTTTTGTAACCAGCATTGGGTTTTACAGGCACCTCAGTCTGCTTTTCCTTGCTGCTGCATTTGTTTTGTGAAATATGATGAAAATGCTGTGTGATCTCTCTCTCGAGATAACTTGGTGGGTAAAACCAAAAGAAAACAAACCAAAAGCCCTTAAACTCTCTTGATGGGTCAATAATGTGTCATTACTGCTGCCTTCCTCTTTTTAAAAATCAGTCTGTTTTGTCTGATGGGACAAATTGCATGTGTCAAGGCTGGCACATTAGGCAAAAGCTTGTCTTAATAATAGAATTCAAACACCATTCATGATCATCTGTAGTAAAAAATTGCCTAATTTATTAGCTGTTGTCAACACATGTGCACGTGTGAATGCACAGGCTCATCCCGAGGCTGCTGAATGCAGTGCAGAAGTGCAGTAATTAATGTGGGGACACTGCTGAGCCCTGCTGGGGACATGGCTATGGTCAGTGGCAAGCAAATGAAGAGTTTCCATGAACTGGGAACAACGCAGGGAGGGCTGTGAGCCCCAGGTGTGCCATGGAGGGGGAGATAAGGGAGCAGGAACATGGCAGAGCAGCAGGCACTGCTCAGGGCAGTGGGAATTGCAGAGCTGGGAGGGAGGCACTGTGCAGGAGGGCTCCAGGCATCTGTAATGAAGCTTGGGCACGTGTGGGTAGAGTTGGGGATGCTCCTGTGTGCAAGAGAGGATGGTACAGAGAGGAATTGATGGACACAGGGCTGAGCTCAGTGACTGAGCGAGTCTGGCTGAAGTCAGGCTGAGGACAGAGGGAGAGCATGGCTTGGGCAGCTGAGCACAGGGAGGGCACTGAGGGGCTGGGATTGCTCTCTCCAAATGCCTGGCCATAGAGGGAGTTATTTAAGTGGAAAAGATTGTTGGGAGAGGCATGTAAGTGGGTGTGAACTGCAGTGGTAAATTTAGTCTGGGAATTACATGTCAGTCTGTTAGAGAACCAAACTGCTGGAACTGTTTGTCAGGAGGAGTAGTGAGGGTCAACTAACCCATATTGTTTTAATATGAACCATCTTAAGTGTGACTAAAGCCTCGACCTTGGGGCTCAGGAGTTCAGTTTCAGTCCTGTGTCCTAGAAGGAGTTCTGTCATCTGAAAGAGCCTCCATGCTGAGGCTGGATATAGGAGAGCAGAAATTTCTGAGTTACTCTGCTGGGACTGAAGTCCTGATCTCATCCACTCTCCTGGTGTCATGTGCAGATCCTGGAAGGGAAGGAGGAGTGTAAGGCAGAACTCACCATGATGTCACTGGCCATTGCTGTAGGGTCTTGTAGGAAGTCTAATAACCAAGAAATTTCCACAGGAAGACTTTTATCCCCAGCTCTACTGGGCTAGGGTTTATTCTCTCTTTGTTACTACTTTAGCAGCTCCATGTGGTTAATTGGCCCTCGTAGTCTTTTATCTTTTCCTTGCTCAAAGGACAATAAAGCTTAACATTTCTGTAGATTCTTGTGCTGCAAGACATCTATAGTTGATCCTATCGAGTGTTTCCTGTCCAAGCAAGGGCCTCTAAATCTCACCCTTTGCTGCCCTGCGCTGATGGAAGAGAAACCATTGAAAAAAATACTTTTCCCCTTCTTTCCCTTAGTATGGATTTACTTCTTATGGGAACTGCTGACTGTAGATCACAAATAACTTGTTAAAATGATCAATGGTTTCCCTTATTGAAATGAAAATCTGGTTATAGGATGAAGTGTGGGTTTGTCAGATTTGCTATGGGGATAACCTGCAGAAATGTTTAAGAGGTGGGTGCACCAGTTCATTTTCTTTTATAGCATAACCTTGTGGAAGTTGACAGTTACCATGGTTTCACATTGCCCAACATTAATTCCCCTGGAAAAAAAACCAAAACAACTTGTCTTGTTTTTTCATAGTGAATGAGGTATTGTGTAAATTGAAATCCAAACAGATAAAGAAATTTGAATTTAAAAGGCATTTCAACAAAAGTATTGAAGAAAGGGAAGGAAGAAACGTGTTAGTTTACAGAAACAAATTAACTTGGAAATGTGAAGTTCAGTAGATTCCTTAGAGCAGCACAGGTGTGTGTGCAGTGACACAGCTTTTCCACGTGCCAGCTCCCAGGTGACTCTCAGTGCTCGAGGTGGCTGTGCCAGGGCTGTGCCAGACATTCCTGGCAGTGCAGTCTCAGGGCTGGGGATCCAGGGGCCTTGAGCTCATCACCAGTGTCTGCAGCCAGCTGGGATTGATGCCTTCTGATTGATCTGCTGTTGGCGAAAGGTGAACTGCGCTTCTGTCAGGCCCGAAACAGTGAGAGAAATCTTTAGGCTGCTTTTAGCTAGATTAGATTTTGATAATCATTAGGGTTAAAGGTGTAATTTTTAAAAAGAATTTTTTTTAAAAAGGCAAACTTGGTATGGGCATTGTGTGGTATATATTTTGGATATGACAGGGCCTGAAAATTAGTTGAATGTTTCAGTAACACCAGGTGGACCAATTATGAGAGGATATTTTAAATCCTTTTGAAAGTCAGCCTTCTAATCTATTTATAGATCTGTCCTCTTGGGTTTTATGGTACATCATCTTAATGTACTAATTACTAATTCAAATTAAACAGTTGCCTAAAGCACAATATAAATTGTAACACTCTGCTTGTACTTGCTTTTTTCTCTAGTCTTTATGAGAATGTAAAGTACAGGGAGTTATGTTGGTAGATGTAACAAGTACCTAAACAGCATCTGAATACAGATCTCTTAAATACTGGTTGATTCATGATTATAGTTGTAGGTAGCTAAAATCAGCTTTATTATTAAAGCTGTGTGTTTTAATGCCTGGCTGTGTGTGTGGATGATGGTGTGTATTTGATAGCCCTGCACAGGTGAGGCTGGAGCTCTGTGCCATTTGCAGTGACCCTGATCTGGGGGAGAACAACTATTGGGGTGTTTGACTTGTTCGAACCCTCCCTGCCCTGGAGCTCTGTCGTGAGGTAGAAGCTTTTGAGCCTGAAGTCAGGCTTTTAGTAGTAAAGCATGAATACCATTGAAAAAACCCCAGTTTTTACCTTGTTGTAGCTGCTGGAATTGCTGTGGGAGGTTGAAAGTGCTGTAAAAAAGACAAATCTCCTGCAGGCACGCATCAACAGGCATAGCTGGCCTGTCAAATAACCCTGTGCACTGCCATTTGGAGAGAGTGGTGTCAGCAGGAGGGGTAAAACATGGTTCTGGGAGCAAGTTTCAGTGCTGCTGTTCAGAGGAGGCATCTTTTCCCCTCTGCTGGCTGCCAGAGCCTGCGGCTCTCAGTGAGACCTGACGCTGTCGGCCTGAACATGGCTGAGCACTAACGGGGTCTGCTTCCATAACTCTGGTATTTCTGAGTGAAACAGCATTGAGAGGATTGCTTCCATGGCAGCAGTCTTGGCTGGGTTAAACTTTGGGGTTTAGCTCATAACAGCCTTTAGTACATTTGTGTGTTAGGAATTACTCACTCTTTCGGTCTCTGCATGGTAGTAGTGGTGCCAATATATGGGATATAGCAAATAATATTCCTGTTTTAACCCTGCTATCTGATAGTTTAATTTAATGTCCTCTTCCTCCACAATCGCCCTGAGACTGTGTAAAAACCAAATTTCCTCCTTTTACAGGCCATTCATGGATTTTATTGACTTTAATCATACCACTCACAGCTATCTAGTTCCCACATTAAAGAACCTTAATGTATTTAGCCTGTCCTAGTATTCCAGCTAGCCCACATCTTTAAGATATTTATTGCCATTTTTATACCTCTGTGTACTCTTAGCAGTATCCTCTTTGAGGTGGGATAACCAGAATTCTATGGAGTGTCCAAAATACAGGCTCACTATGGCTTTATAGTGGTAAAAAAAAATAATTTATATGGGGGAAAAAAAAGGGGGAAGAAGTCTAGGAAGAAATCATATTTGTCCTTTCTGACAGTGGCTGAACAGTGAGTTAATGTTCCCAAATTGAGCATAACAATTCTCTGCTCTGTGTCCGGAGCAGTGGTGGCCAGTTGTGTACCTCGCAATGTGTTGGTATTTAGGGCAGCTTTTCTCTGGCTGCATCTGGTGATGTCAAACTTAATCCATCAGTTCTGTTGCCCAGTCACTCAATATCATGAAATCCTCCCTGTCACTCCTCTAGGACAGTTGTGATTTTCCTCACACGGAATAATTTTGTATCATTAGTAAATTCTGTTACTTCAGCGGAGCTTAAATCTGAACATGTTCTTGAGCTGGTTCTGAGGGGGAAGTCAGAGTCTGTCTCAGTGTCATGTTTCTCTCCTGTTCTTTTGCAAGAATAATTAACTGTGAAATTGGTAAATTTAAAGATGGTGTCCGCGAAGTTTTGCTGTTTTCTATGGTTAGAAGATGGTGTCAGTTCCAGTGTCCACAGCCTGAGCTGATGACTGTTCAGTGAGGACAGATAACTCAAGAAATTACTCCCTTACTCAGACGAGCTTGCATGCATTTTTTTCACAACTGACTTAAAAAAAAGCCAGAAGAGCAGCGAACAAGTTGCTTCTAATGCTTTCAACTCTTTGAACAGTTCTTTTTGCTTGCATTCTGTAAGGAATTCTGTGTTGACAGCTTGGTTGACTTCATTTTTTTTAGTTTACTTGCCTGTACACAGATTCAGATTTGCTCTGTGTCTTTGTGGACAGGCACACAAACACGTGGGCACGCACATACACCTCTCGCTGGTCAGCAGATCTCTTGTCTTTGGCAAAATCAGGTTCTCCCCTAAAAATGCTGGCTCTTACTACAGCTTGTAGAAGGCCCAGATGTGCTGCTTGTAGGACAAACTCAGCCCATTTAGTTCCCTGTGCAGCTCCAGCCATCCCAGGCTTGCTGGATTCCCACCTCTGGCAGAGCTTTTGGCATCTCTGTGGCAGGGCACCTTCAGTACAGAGTCTGCCTCCCTCTTTTTGAGCTGTTAGGTGGGACTGTAACTTGAAAAATTTTCTGTCTTGGCCAGAAAAGGGAGAAGTATTTCCTTTCTGTATCTCTTAAAGATGGACTTAATCTTTCTAGTAGTGCAGTAATTGTGAGAGTATCATAACAGCAATGACCATTTGGAATGTATTACAGACCTCAGCACATTTACCCACAGGCATTTAAGCAGAACATGCACAGACATGAACAACCAACTTGAAAATCACTGAATTTAAAGTAATGCTTTGTTAACTCTGTACTTTGAAAATAGGCATATATCCTCCCGCCTCACTTTTTTCTCCCCCCTCAGAGAACTGTAAAATGCAGCATTCAGTGTTTCCAAAGCTGAATTCTCTTAAAATTTAATTGAGGAAACTGTGATCCCATTAAAAAAAAAAATTCCCGCCTTACTTGGTCGTTAAAACCGAATTTTACACATCTGGAAAGCGCTGTACATTTCTTGTGTTACACAAAATTATCACGTCAGCTGAATGGAAAAGAAAACACGGGATGACACATTCTGCCAGTTATATTTATACTGTGCTGCTTGTATCAAATATAAAGAAAAAACCCAGCACAAAACATGTAGGAACACAACAAATGCAAAAGCAATAAGCCACTGAGTTTATCCAAACTGCATTCGTTACTGGAATCTGTTCTGGTAAAGATCAGATTTCTCAGCAAAGAGGGATAGTCTTTCTGTATCCCAGTCCCTGGAAGTTATGGCTCTTTGGACATAAATCTCTTCTCATGACCCATTGAACAGGTGGATGATGAATTCGAGGCACTTAAAATAAATACATCGTCAATAGGTGTGGACTGTTTGTTTATGTTTTGTGCCACTTTTTTACTTGTAGGATTTGTTCATAATATTGCAAGCAGTTCAGCTGGATGGAGTGAACATGTAGCAGTGTCTGCAGGATGTTTATTTGGCATTGTTCCAAAGAGTGATGCTTGTTCTCTTTTGCTAACAGAGATCCTAGGAAAAATAGCAGTGAGCTTCCTGAAAGAAAAGCCACGTGTCACTGAGAGCATGATTTGGGAGAGGAAAAAGCAGAGAGGACTCTGTTTAGTGCCTTTGTGCTGGGGCTGGATGGGTCACAATCCATAAGCTTTTGGCAGCTTTCAAAGTCTAATAGCAGCAATAGATACTGCATGCAGAAGTTTAATGCCATTAGAGATAAACTCGCAGTGTTCATCAGCTCCCAAGGCACAGAGCATCCTGTGCTTGTCCCAGGCACTGTCTCCTGACCCCAACCAGACACAGGCAAGCACCCCAGAGAATGGCCCTGAAGATTAGCTTTGGAGGCAAGATGTAAAGCTAATGCGGTTTCTCCACAGAAAAGGAGCAAACAGCAGAAGGAAGATGATGGGATGGGATGGCTGGTTCTGCTGTCTGTAGTTCCACATTTAAGGAACTTGAAGCAATAAGGGATGAGATTCAATGAAATCCAGTGTAGTGTGATTCATAGTATGTTTTCCGCTGAAAATGGTCTTCATGCTTTTATGCTGTCACTGGTGGGCCATTTGGGAGTGAAAAGATTTCTTTTGCGTTCCTGATCTTGCCACTGACCTAACTACCCCCTTAGTCAGATAACTTAATTCTCTTACCTGTCTTGCATCTCCCAAGCTTGACCTGCAGGAAGTTTCTTTCCCCGGTACATGTTTATACTGTGCTTTATCAGGTATGGCCATGATCTCTTGATAGTATCTCCACATTGCAGAAGTGATGCATTGCTGCTATTAGAACTGGCAATAACACTTACGGGAGAGCATTATCTACAAATTCCCACTTCCACTCCGGAACAGGCATTCAGCTGCTTAGAACACTGTTGTTTGCTCTGGTTGCTATTTCTAGTTTCAAAGTTGATTCTTACAGCTTTAATATAAACCTTTTGAGATGTTTTTGCTGTTAAATTATTGCGTCCTTGTGAAGTTCACAAATTTTATGTGTGTAATACCATTTAGCTTTCTGTTAAGGGTATGGATTTAAGTAAATGGAATAGTTTTAGGAACTGATGGCAGAACTTAGATTTCCTCACATGCTCTGTAGGACCAGGGACTGTGTCTGAGCTTGTGATACTTAATAAAACATCCTTCCCATCGATGTTCCTTGGTCTGGGCTGTGATTGTTCTGAAGAAGTTGATGCCTCTTTGTAACACTTCACACTATGTCTGAAAATACCTTTTGTGTCAACGCACGAGAAAATAGGTCATTATATTGGCAGAATTGCTGCACAGCAGAACAGGCTTAGCAAAAGACGGGGTGTTCAGGTTTCCAGCTGGGATTCAGTTGAGTGATTTTCAAAAGCTCTGCTGCTCTTTTGCTGCTCTCCAAACACTAACTGGGAGGGGAACCAGCATGGAGTAATTAGAAAAACTTCTGAGAGAGCTTTAGGAAAGGCTCTGGATGCTGAGCATGCTGTAACACCAGAACAGCACAGAGAGCTGGGGGCTGTTGTCTTCTGCTTCAGTTGTGTCAATCTGAGAGCAGATTAACACAAAGAGAGCTTCTGTTACCTTGAATTTTCTGTTAGCACCTGTGGGGTGCACTAGACATTTAATCATGGAGATTAAAACTCAGTTATGAAATGTAAGAAATTTATGACAGGAAATATTTGAAGCAGTATTTTATTACATTTGTTAGGAGAAAAAACTTCCTCAGAAGAAACAACAGTAGTTAGAAGTGCACACATGCTCTTTTCATGATTTTCCTTGTTGTCTCTGTCAGTGTGTTGTTTCTTCCTTAGTGCAGCTGACAGAAAAGAAATTGAGGGTTTTTTCCTGTCATTTCAGTATGATCCTGTGCAGTGAAGTGAGGCAGAAAGTATTACATCTTCAATTTTCTGTAAGGTTGATTAAGTTGGCGTTGTGGCTACCTAGAAGGCCGGAGAGAAATGAAGTGGGGGGGTCTCACAGCAACCCCCTAGAACGAGTCTGTCCATTTGGGAATCTCTTCAGCAATGGCAAAGTAGTTCTTTTTCTTTTTTGCTAAGGTAGTTGGACACACATTTATGGGTAAAGCATGGTTTTAGTCTAAAAGAGTAGGCAAAATTCTGTAAATGGCATCAAATGTCCCAGAAGGTGTAATCTGACAGCACTGGCCAGGAGTTGGTGTGTGAGGTGAAATGGCATTCAGCTGAAAGCAAATTCTGAGAAAAGTCTGCACACTTCTGCATCTGTGAAAAGTTATGGAAAATGAAACGGTTTTGTAAAATAATCTGAACTTTTCCTTCCATAAAATATTTTTCTAATATTACATGCTTCTAAAAGCAAAAACTCTGCTGCACTGGCAGCATCCCTGCCCACAAAGGCTGGTGTTTTCCATGCTCCCCACAGCTGGCATTGCAGAGAGAGCACTGCCACCCCCGACAAGGCTTGCTCTGACTTAGCAACGTACAAATGTTATTTATAGACCACAGGAGTCCTTAGAGATAAGTAATTATATTTCATCCCTTTTTTATGAAGAATGAACCTCGAGCTTTCAAAGAAATACAGTGCTAAGCATTTTCTCTGGCAGGAAGGGCTGATGCTAACCCTGGGTTTGGCAGTGAGGGGTTGTAGCCTTGGGCGAGTCCCTTCACTTCTGGGAATATCAGTTTCTCAGGAAAATGGGAGGTTGTTATGTTTACCTTAGAGATGCACTTTGAAGCACAACCAAATAGTCTTGATTCAATTCTGATTAAGTGCAATGTGTTACTCACACCAGTGAAGTGGCTGGCCTAAGGTAGAACATGCAGAAATTCCTGGTCCACCATGTGCTTTTAATCCATACTGACGCTTTAGTTGGATTGAGACAGTACTGCACTGAAAGAAGGCTGCTGTCATTGAACAACCAACATTAGGTTTTTAATATGATAAAAAATCTGGTTTTGGAGGGAAAAAATCAAAAGATATTGTAATTTCTGGGGGATAAAAAAAAATCCTGATGTGAATTGTCCAAATGAGCTACAGATCTTTTTGCGAGAATGTTTCCATTAGATTTGGGCTGATAGCATTTATTGGACACCCTGTCTGGAAAGGGATCAAATGAACTCCAGCTCCCATCTTCCCAACAGACGAGAAGTCAAGATTTCCCAGAGCAGAGGTGTTTTAAGTGATCCTTAGAAAAACCAGTATTTGGCATTTCTTTAACTTAGGAGTTGACAAATAGAAACTTTGTTCATTTTTCCAGTTAATGAGTTTAGCTCAGGCAAGGTAAATATATATATATGCTAATGGAAAATGTTAAGTGTCACTATGAGAAGGCAGTGGTGGAAAATATCTTAGTTTTGACCAACTTTATTTATTTAAAAATAACCAACCCAACAAACAAAATCCCCAACAAATCAAACCAAACAACAACAAAAGTGTGTGGGAGTTTTAAGGATATTGAAAAAACTTGGATATTTTATTTTTAATTATAATCTGGTGTTTTATTAATGCTTGTGCATATAGTAGAGTTAAGCTTTTTAATAAAAGTATGCTTCAGGCCAAATCGTATTTTATCAAAAATCTTTTATGCATTATATTAGGGACTAATGATATGCCAGATCCAAAGGGGAAATAACTGTTCTTGTACTTCAGGAGGGAAGTGAGATCTGATGGGAAAGGCTGACAGATTTCTTTGCGCCTAGTGAGAATTTCTGTGGGCTGTGCCAACCAAAAGGGAAAGTGGAAATTCAACGTGGTGCAGGTAGAAACTGCCACCAAATTCCCCCTGTGGAGTGAGGCTGCGGAGGCTTTTTGGGAGGTCAGAAGAGCTGGGAATGCTGGGATTTGCAGCCTGCTCCAGCTCAGCTCCTTGCTCTGGAGAGGACTAGCAGCATGGCCCTGCTCCTCTGGCTGTGCTGGGATGCAGAGGGGCTGGCTGTGCTCACAGCCCCAGAGCCTCTCCAGCCATCCCAGCCTCACCCTGAAGTCACAGCCCCAAGTGCCTGTCTGCCCCCTCCCTACAAGAGAGTGGGGAACAGCATGCACAGGGCCTGGAGGGCTTTCCCAGAGACCCAGGGCATATCTCCACTGAGAATCTCATTCCTGTGCAGCTTTGTGGAGGGCAAGGAAGCTTCTCCATCGTGAATCTGAGAAGAGCTGAGTGCCACTGCCCAGGTCTGACCCACCGAACTATGCACACACCTAAGACACACAATATACTCTTCACAAAGGTGATATTTCCTAAAGACCTAAATCCACTCAATTTAAAACACCTCCAAATACCTACCCACTGCTAAAAGAAGCAGAAAACCTGTCCCACCCCAGAGCTGCACATAATTACAGTCAATAAAATGCTCCTGATTCTTCCATTTTAATTTTATCCCTACATCTTTAAGAAACAAATTTCAGCAGAAAGCGCCCTTTAGCAACCAGGGGAAAAAATTTTTTTACAATGGCACTCCAGGAACCAGAACAATAGTGCTGCCTGCTTCTGGAGCAGCTCTGCCTCCTTAGCACCATCATCTTCCTGTGTCCATCCTCACTCGAGCACTCCCTGTAGAAGGACTTGAGCTCCATGTCCCATTGCTCATGCTCCAGGGAATAATCCCCTTGGCACACAGCTCCTGCTGTGTGGGTGGCTGTTGGTGATGTTGCTGTTGCCTGTGCACAGCCATCAGAGCAGAATTCAGCCCCCTGGAGATATTAATGCTTGATTTGTGTGACCATCCCCTTCCTTCAACACAATTTTTTTCCACTAGCCACTGAGGGAGTGGATGTAACTACCAAATGTGTTTGTTATGCTGTTCCCTTCTTGTGAAGAGCTTTAAGACGCCATGGGCATGGAACATTTCAGCAAGGAGGAAGGCATGTATGTCTGCCATCATTTTGTGCCATGCAAGGCCAGGTTTCCTGTCTGAGACTGTTCTGTCCTGGATGTAGCCTCAGTTCCCCTTTGCTAATTTAGCTGCTGATCTGAGGCGAGTGATTGAGGAGCCTGTTGGCCCCGGGCTGTGTTTGCTGTCAGCACAGAGCATTAGGCACTTCGAGGGGGTGATTCAGCTCTGCAGTTGGGCTGTGCTGCCTGCCAAAAATGCCTCCACCCCTACATGAGAGGCCAGCCTCAATTTTATCCCTGGCTCCATCCCACCCTGCCCTGTGCCTGCTCCTACAGGGGAAGAGGAGTCCTCTGTTCTGGCTGAGTAACTGAAGAATTGCCTTCTTTTTAGATGTCTGTCTTTACTTTTGCCTTTTTTAGCTGTGTGTGAAAGGGGATATTTAAATGTAAGGTATCATGAGGACTATAAGACATTAAGAAAAAACTCCTCCATTTCTTTTCTGCTTATACCTGCTTTTGATTCTGTTAGAGACAAGAAATAGTTGAAAGTAAACCAAGCAGGGAAACCTCCCCCCAAAAAACCAAAACAAAGCCCTAAATAATCACAAAAACCCTCCAACAAAACACAAAAACAATTCCTCATTTTCCCACCTGTATTAGATATTTTCCTTTAAATGCTGGATTACTGTTTGCCTTCCTGTAGTGGTTCCCTGGCTTCCAGGTGAGCAAGGCACATTTTATGTTGTTACCTTTGTAAGCAAACAGAAATTGATAAGCCTCAGCAGTTCCAGCAGGCTTTCCAGAACATGGAACCTGCCTGAATGTGGCACTTCATCCTGAGCCTTTCAGGTATCTTTGTCATGTGCCATACAATCTGACTATGCCTTAATATAATTTACAAATCTGTTGTGTATTTAAGAAAACAAATCCCTTTTTTAAAAAGGTTTCTTATTTTATAAAATATTCACCCACGTCACTTTTGCCTATTCTTGTTTCCTTTTTCCTCTTTTCATATTTTCCCTTCTTTCATCAGGGTCCAATATTCTCTTTGCTTCCAGTCTGTGTAAAAGTTGTGTCATTTGGTGGAGAACACATGCTTTCAACATGTATTGTCAATATTGGTTAATATTGTTATTGTTGTCAGCAACATCTTAGGGCCACTTGCACCAGAATCAAATACACTTTCAATAAACTTTGGCATCAATTTACATTTTCCAGCTTGCTTATGCTAGAAAATGCAAAATAAGGAGAGAGAAGTTAGAAAAATACTGCTAGAAATGTTTGGCCTCTGCAATTACTTCATGATTTTTCTTTTTACGTTGTTTGCTTTTTTTCTCCTTAAAGTCTGGTGTGTTTATAAACCACAGTTTTAGAGTCTCTATTTCCATTCAGGGAAATTGCCTCACATTAGCAGGCCCACTCAAGAGTGACCTACAGGGCCTGAAGAGAAAGACCTACTCAAAATTACCATTTATGTTTAATTACCATAATGTTTAATCTGTGATGTTTTGAAAATCTCGTGGAATAATGCTTTCAAAGAGTCAGTAAAATTAAGAGGATGGTGATGTTTTCACAGATATTTCCTAGCAACAGAATCAGTTGACTTTAGTTATGAGAAATTAGTAAGTTGATGGAGTTTAATGAGAACAGTTTTTCATTACAGCCCATTTTATCTGAAGTCTCACATGCACAGAGTTCTGAAATCTTGGGTTGCAAACCACATCCTAATACTCAATTCCAAACCAAAAACTGTTTTCAGTCGCTTTTTAATTAAAATTTCTGGCATTCTCTGTTGATAATGTTACAGGTTCCAGAGACAAAACAGAAAAAATATTTTACACTTGAAGGCTTTTGTAACAGACTGATAAAAGGACAACTGAAAACTCCCAGTGAAGAGCAGAAAGCTGTGTTTGCTTCTCTTCATCTGCATGGAGTCAGCTCTGCTACACAAAATGCCTCTAGGTGAATTCCCTGGGTATTTAAGTGTACAGTGTACTTAAAAAAAAATCACCTTCCTGTGCTTCACACTAACCCTCTTTGTGCAGAATTTTAAAGTTTTGATGTTTTGTTTTCAGTGTTTAGTTCAGCAGTTATGAGAGAGGAAAACAGAAATACATGATTCTTTACTCAATCAAACCACAACTTTCCGGGAGAAAATGTCCCAAAGAATGAGCTGTTCAGGCTTTATTGGATGTGTTTTAAGAAGTCACAAGTGTTACAAGCTAAATAATTCCATTTTGCTGTTTTTTATGTTGGAAATATGTTTCATTTGTAAATGTGAAGGAGAAAAGCAAAAACTTCAAGACATACCAAAATTATTTCTGTTTTAGGTTATTTAGCATTCACAAATTTTCAGAAAGATGTCAGAATATCACTTTGTCCATCCATCTGCTGGTAGAATACTGTCACCTAGTTCGATATATTTCAACAGAGTTTGAAAGATTGGCTTATTTGTGAACTGGAAAGCAAAGCAGGAGGCTTACTCTTCAGCTGAAATGTTGGATAAATCTTTGTAACATACCGTTAAGGCTGCTTTCTAGATTTCAGTAAGAATTGCTTAGCCCTCACGGCCTAAAGTTTATTTTCCATGGCCCAAACCAAGAGCGGGTGTAAATCAATGTCGCCGGCTCACTTCAGAGCAGTGGTGTTGATTTATTTGCTTGGGAAGGTGACCTCATTAGCCCAGCTGAGCACAGGTCAGGTGCCGCAAAGATTGAAATCAACAGCAGCATTTTTCTGCAGGAACTTCAAGTAACTTTTCTTCAGGAACATCAGAACTTTAAAGCCTGATTGTACAGACTTTTCTGGGGTGTGTTCAGGGTCATGTTTGGGAAGTCAGAAAAATCTCTCCAGTCATATCAAGCTCGTATTTTTTATACCATTCACTTTAAGGTGAAAGGTTGTGGAGTTTGGATTTGTTTCTTTTCCCCCAGAAAATTTGTCAAGGAGACCGTTCAAATGCTTGTCTACTTCTTGACCATAGTCAAGGATGGCCTAAAATTTGCCGTTTATCTACTTTTCTTAAAAATTCAGCAGTTAAAGCCTTGCAGTGGCAGGGGGGTTGGAGCTGGATGTTCATAAGGTTCCTTTCAAGCCCATTCTGTGATTCTGTGTTAGAATGAGTTGTTGTGAGGGGAATTGGGTAGGCCCTAGTGCTTTTCTAGTTTGTTCTGTTTATCCTCGTGCAGTACAGTGTCTGTGGCTTCTTCAGGTTCAGCTCTGCCGTGTGGGGAGAGGCCCATGGGCAGCATGAAGGTACCCACTGCCTCCTCACTGTCTCTGCACTGAGATCAGCACCACCTTTCCCACATCCACCCTTTCCTCGTTGATCTCTTGGCAAATAGTCTCTGGTGCTGTGTTGCCTCAAATCAGATTTTTTTTTTTCTGTTGATCCTCCCTGGTGTATAAAAACTAACGTAAAAAGTGTAGATGTGGTGCTTTGGGACGTGGTTCTGTGGGGGCTTTGCTTTAGATTAATGGTTCAACTTGATGATCTCCGGGGTCTTTTCCAACCTAAATATTTCTCTGATTCTGTGGGTTTGGTTTTTAGATGGAATATCTGATGCACAGCTATGGATTATGAGTTTCTGGTGGGACATCAGAGGAGCCAGAGCAGGCATGAGGCACAGTGCAGAGAGGACTGACCTCACCCTTTCCATTTCCTCGAGTTTCTCATGAGCTCAGGAAATGTGGTCATTGGGAATTTCAGTAAGGTAGCCAAGCTGTGCAAAAGAAAACAAGCTGCACCACCGATGCCTTTGCCCACCTGACCCTAAAGTCCACAGAGGACTTAAACCCTTCTCCATCAGAGCTCCCAAAACACACACGAGCTGGGATGGGAATGGGGTGAGTTGAAGATGCTCTTTGTGCTTAGTACTTGCAGAGTCAGCCACCCTGGTGGAAGCCTTTTCACAGGCTCTGAGCGTTGCTGTGACCCTTCCACAAGGCTCTCTGGAGGAATCCTACCCTCCCTGTTACCTAACAGTTCATAAATAATTGTTGGTTAACCAGGAATTTTACCCCACACTTCACATCCAGGAACAGATTGGAAACCGCTATGTCCATAATAGGAGGGAGAGGCTCGGAGTTTTGTGGAATGCATGGTAATAAAAAGCAAAGCAATTGTCACATGCGTTTTGGCTTGAATCATGACAAGAAGCAGATGTGTGGCATGCCTTTTCCTTTGCTTGTATGCATGCCAAATGGTGCAAAATTCTTAAATGTTTTCTGCTTTTTGTTGCAATTTAATCTTCTCCTGAATAAACTGAACATGACAGTGAGTCCCTCCAGAGCACTTGCACAGTTTGACATTTCTGTGACTTTTCAGAAAGTGCTTGATTTACATTTATTTTGAAGGAAAGTGGGGGAAGGATTATATTCGTCTTGTGTTGAAAAGATAAGTATGTTTTCAGGTTAGAAACCATAAAAATCATGCTCGCTGTTTACAAGTAATGACTGTATTTTAACGGCTCAGAGACATTGAACTCTCTTGTACAACCCTGAGTTTTATTTTATGTGTGTGTTTCAATAAGCCTGCTTTAAAATACAGGTTTTGTTAAATCCAGTGAATCCCAGCAGGAGGGTTGAGGCATGTGCCACATACAGCTGAGGGTGGGGACAGAGCTGTCTGGAGGATGCGTTCCTGCCCCGTTCCTGCTGGGTTTTCCAGGTACATGACAGTAAGTTCAGATTTCCACTGCTGTGTAAATGTGTAATCCTGCTCTGAGCCTTCCCAAGCTCTTGTACTGTGTGGTAGTGAGTTCTACAAGCTACGTGTGTATGGTGAGGAAGCTCATTTCCAGCCTAATCCTGCGATAAACAGAGTATGGTGGCCATCCTCATGCCAAAACCTGCATGGCCCTTTTGCAGAGAGTCAAGCGATGGTGAGGCCAGCCCCCAGTTCTTAAGAAACTTAGTAGATAGCCCACAATTCAGCAATTGAGTCCATTAACTGAGAGAACTTCCTTTAACCAAGTAAAGGGTAATGAACTTGGAATAATTTTCAAGATGCCTCTTTTGAGATAGTTGTATAAAAGATGCTCTGTTTTAAATATATAAAACAGACTTGTAAAATGGCTGTAAAGCTGCAAAGTGTTTCTGAGCTTGAACCACATTTCAAAAGAAAACAGCCTTTCTGCAAACACAATGTGTGTAATTGCCACTGCTTTCAGTGTGTCTCTTACTTTTCCAGGCAATGAAAGTAAACTGTAGTTCTGTGTCTCCTCTGGCTTCAATGGCTGCTTGAGATTTAAAAAGCAGTGCAGAGATCAGCTTAGCTTCTTGTTTGCAGGGATTTGAGGAAATCAGTTAAAAAGGGATGATCTCAAAATCAGGAGGAAGAGAAAATGTCACGAAATACTGTAATGCTGGACTGGGAGTGGTCCAGCTAAAACTTACTGATAAACAAAGGTTACCAGAATTCTTCATCTCTTTAACCTTTCTCTCCCTGACCTTTTGTTGATAATAGCAATAATGTAACAAGATGGATTTCAGTCACCTGGGAAGGGCTCCTTGTCACTGTGTAAAGCCATGGTAAGGGGTGGATTTTAGCACGAACAGCAGGCAAAATCAGCTTTTTAAGAACTGTTCTAAATGCTGTTCATCCCAGCACACGTGGAAGCATTAGATTTGTCTTATATATTGCAGGTATGTGTCTCAACTGCTCACATAATTCTGAGAGATGTTGAAGAATCCTTAACATATGTTAAATATTCTTAATTTTTTAGTAAGATTAATGATTTGGAGCTTTTCTGCTGAAAACATGAAATAGAATTTCAAGTAGAAGTCTTGCTTAAATCAAATTACCAAGCTAAACAGAAGTTTCAGGGACTCCAGTAGTGTTAAATTCTGTCTTACTGGGGGATGTAGGCATTTTGTGACAGTTCCATGTGGAGGTTTCATGGTTCCATGTAGAAGCCTAGAGCTGGTTTCCTCTTTTGAGTTCATTAATACCTGTTGTAACTGTAGTTCTTTTCCTGGTCTAAGTGACCTAATTCTTCAGACAGTTCAGGAGAAGAAATAGAAAAAAAAAACCCAAAACTACACCACTGCTTTAAGGCATTTTATATTGTAAAGTGTTGTCTTCTTGCTGTTGTGGAAGATTCTTCCGTTTTGATCGTGTTCCTTAAAAAGTATCCTAGCCTCCACAAATAATTCCAAGAAAATAAGAACCATGAGCAGAATTTACTGCACACAGAATGATCAGTTATCAGTTATATATATCAGTTATATATCAGTGTATTCTGTTTCTTAGGAGAGCAAAGATGCAAATTTAAGATTAGCTGAAGGGTTCCATGTGAGCAGTGTAAAGGTGAGTGAGGAGACATTGTGTGCCTGTGGGGAAATGTCTGCATCTTTTAATTGCTCATGGCCAGGCTTTTTTCTGTACAGCTTTTTCTAGGAGGTGAATTTTTGTAGGTATAACTGAATGCCACTGAAATTCTTAATGTAGTGCATTCAAACATGATCTCCTGGTCAGGTGAGAAATCGTGTAGGAATAACAAAATACATTAAGCAGTTATTTAAAGGAAGCACAAGATGTGTTAATTGCATTCCCTGCAGGAATGGTAATAAGGATTTCTTGTTCCTTGTTCACAGAAATAGTGAAATTATAGCTTGTTTTGTGAAACCTGTAAGAATAATTGTCTGAAAAAATCCCCCTGGAAAAAAAAAGATTACACATTAGTCCTGTACTTCTCAGCTCTACAGCAGCTCAGCAATCCCACCAGAGCCACCAGGGCTGAGAAAGATGTGGAGATTAGGCAGCCAGAAATATTTCACACTGGTGAGAGATGTGTGTTTAGTGTTAAATATTCAAACCTGAGCTGTGTGAATGTGCTGCCCTAAAACAAGAAATCATTTGCTGGTGGAAGATGTTCCGGAGGGTAGTTACAAAGTTTAGATTGCTTTTCCCCACTTGATTCCCACCACACATTGCAGTTTAATATTGTTCAGATGGGTTTGGGTTGTTGTTTTGTTTTGCTTTTTTTCTGCAGGATGTGCACAATTTTTCAGTGGTTTTTTTTTTTTTTTCCCCAGGGGCCTAAAAATGCCTCTTCTGAAAGAAACCAAAGCCCTAAACCTAAAAGCAGCTTACTTGAGTAAGAGGAATCTGTAAATTCCTGAGGTTTTTTCAGAGGGGACAAGTGCTGACCTGAACTTTTGTGTGTCCCCTGCCTTCCCCTGTGCCTTGCACTGAGGATGGATGTGGCAGGTGAGCTCCTGTGGCACCTGGGGAGCTTCTCTGTGGTACCTGTCACCCTCGAGGCTGTCTGAAAGGGGGGAGAAGTCAGTGCTAAGTGCCTCTCAAAAATCCTTCCATTTTTATCCCAAATACCTTTAATTCTTTGCCTGGAAAGCTCCTTTAAAAAAATCATCTACATATGGAAGAACATTTCCCCCTTAACTAGAGCGCTGTTTTATATGAAAATAAAGGGCTGCTGTCATACACTTTTGGGGCAAGCAGTCAGCTAGGTGAATATGCAGTAGGGCATGAAAGCAACTAAATGCATTTCTTGCAGAAGTTATTTCTGCTACAGGCATCTTATGATTATTTCTTCAGTTTGTTCTCATTTGCCTTGTTCTCAGTGTGAATTGTTACAGAATTTCCATCTGAAGTTCCCAGCAGCTAAGAGTTTTTGGCTGTTCAATAATGATCACTAATTGAACAAACACAAGTTGCCCATCTTCCATGTGGAAAAGTCATGTACTGCATTTTTCCTGCTCCCTTAGGGTTATCAGTGCTCTGTGTTTCCCCACTTCCACATTAAAGTGTTCTCCCCTCACCTCCCTGGCGCTCCTGTAAAACAGAGAGCGCAGCCCAAGACATTCCCTGGCCAGCACTTTCTGAGTCACATTTGTTAAATATTCCGAGAGAACAGCTCACTGCAGGTGGAGCCTGTGGGCTTTGAAGTTTGGTCACCCAGTTGGCTGGCCTTGTGCTGGTTCAGAAATTCCGTGTTGCTGCTGTGGTAGAAAATGCAGTGATCCCCTTAACACAGCTTCCATCTGACACATTGGCAAGCGAGCTCTTACTTCTGCTTCTTGATGCACATTCCTCTTGTCTCTCAGAGGAATAGGAGACTAATATCTTGTCAGTGCTTTGATTTATGATTAATTGTTAAAGGGCCACATTTTCTGCAGTAACATAAGATTTGGGAGTGGAAGTATAAATTACTGTATTGTTTTCTTTGACACAAATAGCTGCTTTGGCTTCAGGGAGTTTTATCTTGCCGTGTTTAAGTCTCTTAATGATACTAGCAGGTACTTCTCCCTGCAGAAGATTTATTACTTTGCAGTGAAGAAAGGGATGACAAAAGTATTAAAAAAACCCCAAGACAAACACAAACCTCTCTCCTGTTTTTGCTCTGGGGCTTCCTACCTATTTTTTTACCAAAAGTCTGGAGATCTATGTGAAACTGTTGCTGAAGCAGCTGTGCTCTTGCAGTTTTACACATAAGTTACCTCTAAAATTATTTTAAAAGGTTTCTCTTTTTGTGTCTTTATTTGATGGTTTTGCTTGTTTTTTTTAAACAAACATTCTTTTAACTGGCAGAGCTTTCTTTTTCCACTTCCTTTTTCCACTTTGACAGTGAGACTGTGCACTGCGAGGTGAAATGCCCTAAAACTTCTGGGCATAAATTTCCCATTCCTGTTTCCTTCATGTCTGTTATATAACATTTTTCTCTGCCTTGGCAGTGTGAACTATGTGTGTCAGAGCTTCATGGCCTTAGAAGCTCCAGCAGGCAGCCACAGAGGCACAAACAGGTAGATAACTGGTGGTGACATTGGTAGAGGTGACAAATGAGCACCTGTGTCACTTTGCCTATTGGCACTGACATAGGAGGAATTGTGGCAATTAAGAATTAGGAACAGCACTGAAGAATTAAAATTCATCTTACAGGAAATCTCTCTAAAGGTACACATGTGCATGGCATGACTGGAAAAAAAGTACTGAGGGACTTTACCAAATGAGAAGATGAATCCAATTCATTGTACCCAATGGGACAGCATGATTTTGATAAACTAATTAGCAGTGACAGACTCCATCCTTGGGGAGACTCTTAACCAAATCTTGGATCATTTCTTTGAGTCAGCCCCAGAAAATGTTTGGCTGTCAGCTCCATCGTGATTGCTGCCAATCAGCAAATTTCCTTCCAATAAATTAATTCCAGGGACACCCTGTTGGCTTGGCTGTTCTCTTTCAGGCTCAGTGCTAACATCAGACTTTGAATAAAAAACACCTACAACTTCACAGGATGTCTTTGCTGCTTCTCAGGCCCACTGCAGTGTTTTTTGGGATGGCATGCAGTGCAACCCTTACAAGACTTTTCCCGTATACTTGTGAACTCATGACTGTTTTGGCATTCCTGCAGGGTTCTTAATTAGCTGCGCTTTCATGAGGGAAAAAAACATTACCCTTTAATGTATAAGATTTTTCTTGTTGTTTCTTTTTTTCTTCTTGAACTAAAAAGTCCTTGAAGTGTTGACATGAGAGAAGTTACTTATCACTTGTGTTAACCATCTGTTTACTTCTCTGTGTAATCTCCATTTTACATGTGGCTTGAAATGTGGATTTACGCAGTTCCACACTTGGAAAGACTTAGGTTAGTTTTGCCTGCAGAAGGGTGTTTGTATGATTTTTGGGGCTTTCTTCATAGGTCTGAAGGCAGAACATCAAATAGCTCAGCTGGACAGAGAGCAAGGATGGGTATTCTTTGCACCAATGATACAGAAACACTCAGTTCTTCCTTGCTGTATCTCAGCCTTCAGAGAACTCCTACAAGCTTTAAAGCTGTTTGAAAAAGTTGGCTGTAGGTTTTACACCCAACTACAGTCCAGTTCTTCAGCATCTGAGGGCTGAGGTGACTGCAGGGGTAGAGAATCAGGCTGTGACTCAGGAGTGATGCTGGTGAGTCCATAATGCAGCTCAGAGCGCTCTAGCTGGCTGCCTGCCCTGCTCTGTCTCAGGGCGGGACCAGTGCCTCAGGCCAGTGCCACAAACCCAAGTGCTCAGCACCTCTCCCTCCTCACAGGTGTCATCTGTGTGGGCAGGAGAAAGTGCCAGACCATGGCTTTGCTGCCATTCTCAGCCTCTCCCATGTTGTCCTTCCTCTGACACTGCCAGGTACCGCTGATTTCCGTGGTGGCTTGGAGCAGCTCCTGGCTCCTTGCAGGCAGTGCTGGCCAAAGCCAGGCATGGCAGTGACAATTTTTCACTGAGACCAGGGAAGAAATGACAGCAGGACTAAAAATCAGCAATAGAGATGTCTGTCTGTTTCCTCCCCTGAAAATGCACCCAAGATAAAGGAGAGGCAAGGCAAACACTTAGGGTTTCTTCCACAGAACTGCCTGTAACTGGGAGTCTTTCCAAGATGAGACAGCGTCTTAAACCCCAAAAAACAACAAATCAAAATACCCCCTAGAATATTTTGTACCCCAAACCTGAGATTTCTGAGGGGGAAATGGGAAGATGTCCACAGTTGCCACTACACCTGTGTCTCCTTGTGTGCAATCAAAGACTTCCATGGTTGGAGGAATTGCTGTTGGAAGCTCTCTGACCTGCTGGCACAGCTTGCTCTGGAGTAACAGCCCACAGTCAGTGCTCTGTGCTTCTCAGGAACACTAAGTGTGTGGTTTGTAGGGAGTTTATATAAAGAAGTAATGGAAAGATTGCTGTCCCTTAAGCCCTGCTAGGCCAGTAACACTCCTGTGCAGCCCACATGGGAATTTCACCTACACGCACAGAAAATGGTTTTCATAGGATGTGGAGAAAATATGACAGCAATTCTGTGGTCATGCAGAGTCAGTTAAGGTGCCTCAGTTATATTGTCCCATCCTCCCAGGCTGCTGGAGGATTCTTTTTCATTCTACAGCAGCAGATCGTGCCCTTCAGTTAAATCTAGCAAGTGACAGCAATAACACGTTAGCAGCTCCCAGTATCAGTAATGTTCCTCAGACCAGTATATATATATAAATATGTATACACACACACCGCTTGCCTGGAGCCCTTAGTTTGAAATGACTGCTTCCCTGACCCACCACGCAAGGCAAGCTCTCCACAGCCCCTTGAAAACGGATATGAGAACATTTCCCAAAGTGCCACTTAATGAGCTGTAAAAATGTTTTTTATTTACCAAATCCCAGCAACCCAACCACAGGCTGAACAATATAACCAGCTCCCTGCTCCCTAGAGCTTTCGAATTTTTACTGTACATAGAAAACAGGTTTTTGAGAGAGAATTCTTCACCCTCTCCCCTCTCGGGGCTGCATCTTCCCCTTTTGCCCATGAGCCCAAGTAACTGTGCTGTCACGTGTGGGGCCCTGCCGCACTGGAGAGAAAAGGCTTTTGCTCCCTAACCAATGGGTCTGCTGTGTGATTGTTGCCGTGATCTTTAGTCTTCAGTAGCCCTTATTCCTGAGAGACGTTTATGAGAATGATTCCTATTACATGCACGCTTTGTCTGGGCCAGATACAGCAGTGGTGAGGGAGGAATGCCAGGCATTTTTGGATCTGTGTGAGTTTTGGTTCTCAGAGAACTCAGTTCTTGTCCCAGTTGCACCAGTCGTGATTAACAATATCCGCACTGAACTTCGCCAGACACTTTTTCAACTGCTGTGAATGAATATCTCCACTGACAGGCACAGATTCCTGGTGTTTTATGCCTACTGACATGCTGGTAGAAAGACTGAGTCTCTTGAGATGAAAACAGAGTCAGGTCCTGTAGCTTTAGAATGGATCATCCACATGTGTAAGCTCTGAGTCAGCAGTGAGTCCACCGCAGGCTCTGCATTGTGATTCCATGAAGGAATTGCTGGGAAAGTAGAGAGTGTGTCCCAGATAGTTCTGTCACTCAGAGTGCTCTTGCTGCCTGTAGCCATGGGCAAAGTGAGAGCCTGAAAGTCAGTGAGGCTGCCATATTGTGAGGGTCACGTATTTTATGTTTGTAATTTAAGCTGGAAAAGAGGCTGATAATCCTTTTGAAAGTTGTTTACCATTGATAGAATTGGAGAAAATAGGTTGGCAGAGGACCCAAAGAAATCAGATCACTTTTTCTAGATGTACTTGAGGCTACTCAGTACAGTATTTTCAGTAAAATGAATGCATTTAGTGCCAAGGACTTTTCTGACCTTTATCTCCAGCTTCTACAAGCTTCTATTGGAAAGAGTTTGAGACGTTCTTTGGCTACTTTGATGGTTTATGATGTACATCCCTTTTCTATCTAATGTTCCAGCAGGGACATCAAGGTAGGAGAAACAATATATGCCCTGGTATTGCATTAGTGTAAGTCATGATGGAGTTAGTCATCTATAATTCATGTTTCTGACCTTTTGCTCAAATCACAGTGTGCTCTGAAGTGGGGCCAGGCTGTCCATCACTCTCACTGTTGTCCTCAGCCACAGTCACAACATTAAATGGTGACAAAACAGTGCAGAAGCCATCCTGATAACATATCTTCAGCTCTGCTTCTTTCTCCTCCCTTGTATACATATTTATGCCTTAGTTGTTTCTAAACATACGTTGGAATTCCTGTTCTATTGGATAAAAATACTCAAACTGATCATCTGATTTTAGATCCTGTTAGGAGAGCCTGTGAACACCTTGCTTTTGCGTCACTGCTGGTGTCCCTCTTTGCCGTGCAGGCGATTTTCTCATCTCAAGGAGAAAAAAATGTTAAAATTCTGACTTCTAGTCTGTTTCTAAAGTCTAACAATAACTTTCTATACACAGCTTCAGTGCAGCTTTCAAACAATATTGTTAATTCTTGAGGGAAAGGAAGGAAGAGATCAACTCCCAGTCACCTACACCAGCAGCAAATGTGCATAAGGTGCAACCACAGTTTTTAATTATACATTTGCCTACTTTGGAGAAGCATAAATGATCACACATGGTACAAGGTGATGGAATGGGGCCTTGGATATATGCTGGGATAACTGAGAGAAAACTCAGCTACATGGCTTCACCTGTTACATAAAGCCTCCCAGAATTTATTGATGCTGGTTCAGAAGTTCATAACTTGGGTGGCTGGGGAAGATGGGGTATTCAGACATCATGGTGAGGGCACATTGAGTCCACTTGACCTGGGTCACTCCCTGAGAGCCGTGGCCCTTTCAAACAAGCCCACAAATAGTGCTGTTCCCCAGCTGGTGGAAAGTTGATAAACTCTTACAGTCAATAGTACTGTGACCATTTATTCCAGTTCAGCAGCTCAGCCACCATTTTCCCTCCCAAGCCCATAAATACTTTTTCAGCGCCATCCTGATTTTCAGCTTTTCTTTATTACACACTCTTCCCACCCAAGGCCAGCCCTAGTTTTCTCATTCTTCAGTGGACAGGGAAAAAACTTGGGCAGAACTTGCTGTCAGCTTTTTCCTGTGCCTGTTGCTTCCATCAAATATGCAATATACACCCATAGCACAAATACAGAACAGATGGGAGGAGGACCTGGCAGCCATCTATTGTCATAAAAGAAGTAATTTCATTGAATAGTGTGTGCGCTGATTGAGGGCTTGGTTGTTCAGTCATTTGTATGTATGTGGGATGGTGCTTTGCTTAAAATAAAATAAATAAAGCAATTTCTTCATCCAAAATGTTCTAGGCATTAGCACAGCCCCCCCC
>VZRL01003522.1:25642-136624 GCA_013397895.1 Origma solitaria | reverse complement strand
TTGGTACTTCCATCTTCTTACTGGCTTTCTTGTTTCAAATCCCTGTTCATTGATGAGTACAAGCAAATTCTCTCATTTAAAATCATTTGTCAAGACTTAGAAGTGCTAAAAATGTCCCTTTGCTGATGCAGCTTTGACCTCAAAGGTTGGCTTTCGCATACTATTCCTTGACCTGGCCTGAAGACATGAAAATCTTTAATCAAACATTTCAGAAGGAGAAGTCCTAACACAGTCCTGCAATTATTAAATGTTTGGAACAAAAGTGTGCTTAAAGCATGAGCTGGACTAGCCAGGCATTTTCAAGGATCCCGACTGAATTGGGGTTTTTTTCCTGCTGTTAAGTATTATTATAAAAAAGCCTTTTTTCTTCTTTTTATTGGCATAGTTTCCTATAGAAACAAGGTGTCTGCAGTCACACAGTGTTCTCCTCTGCTCTTAACTTCTCAGTTCTTGGATAACTTCAGTGAAATTTGAACTTGTCTAAGCCCATTTGATGGAAAGGAAGAGCTCTCAACAATATTAGTTTTACAACTCCTGCAAGAATAGGAAGCACAGAGAAACCACATTAATATTTCCATTCATTGAAAAACTGTGAGTGCAGCTTTATTAAACATGAAAAAATGCCCACAGGAAAGGCTTCATTAGTTCTGTTGCTCACAGAACTACCTGTGTATGTAGCAAGAACACTTCTGAGATATTTAGTCACAATATTCATAACTGGAGTGTGAGGCAACAAGTGGCGAGGCTGTGACAGTCAGGTGTGCCTGGATTGCAACTTCTGGAGTCCAGAATTCCTGATGTGCACTGAGGTACAGATGTTGAAATAGTGTATTGCTATAGAGGTGAGCATTAAGTATTACAGATGGGTTTGGAAATTCTATCCTAAATTGTTTAAAGAGAGGAAACAGACAGTAGAAAAGTGATTCATATGAAGAATTAATTTATAAACTCATTTCCTTGATTTTGATTAAATGGCCAAGACAAAGTTCTGCCTAATATGGCCACTTGCTTGCATGAGAGATCCCTTTCAGTTGACAGCCCTTTGCAATTCATTATCTAATAAATATCTTTTTATAGGACATTTCTATGGAAAACATAAGCTCTTGTTAGTAAGGGACTCTCAGTTTCTCTCCAGTCCGGCAGAGTCCAGGGAAATCAACATTTGCAGTGGATTTATTGCTTGACAGTTCCAAGTCCAGTCCAGAACATGTCATCACTTTTTATTCTCTTTGAGGGACATAGGAGATGCGGCATTTGCGCTCTGGCTCCAGCCAGTAGCAAAGCTGTGAGATTCCTGATTCCTTTTTACAGTTTTCTGCTTTAGATGTAACATCTTTCATGGTGCAAAAGAAAGGAGCTTAGGTTAAATCTTGTCTTCAGCACCATAGAGCTGTGTTGATTTTACTTGTGTATGTCTAAAAGGCAGGGCAGTTCTTACCTCAGCATTAGAAATTATGTTTGTCAGTTAAAAGGTCAACAGAAGGGTGGTATTTGCGCACTCAAAAAATTAAATTACTGCCTAGGGTTCCCTTGTGTTTAATATTTTTCTCTAAGGACTCCGTTGGGTGACAGTGCTGGATTGAACAGATCAGACTATCTAAGCTGTTCTGCCTCCTGCTATTTGTACACTGCTTTGTCTTTTTGCTTTTCATTCCTAGAAGTTGCAGGGGTTTTCCTTCATGCCTCAAGGGCTAAACTTCTATCCCATGTCCAGCCAACCTTCTGGAGCCATTACACACTGTTCCTAAAGTCCACCCATCACATCACTGTGGTGGGAGCCAAGACCCAGGGTGGCTGTTCTCTCTTCTGGAATGAGGCTGTGTTTGATTCACCAGGGATCTCCCACGTAGCCTTTTATATTTCAGCCTCATTCCTTCTGACTGGATTTTGACCAGAGCTGAGCTAACAGTTTTGAAGCACACAATTCTCTCAGTGTAATCAAGATCCATGTAATTTGTGGTTGGATTTTTCTGTGTATCATGCCCTAAGGAGTTATTTTCCCCCAGAAAAGATCTTTCCCTTTTAATAGCACTTAGGTTTTCTGGATTACTTTTCAAGCTGCACAGATCACACCAGAATGAAGGCAGCACTATTGTTCTGGTTCCTGGGGTGCCATTGTAAAAAAATTTTTTCCCTGGTTGCTAAAGGGCGCTTTCTGTTGAAATTTGTTTCTTAAAGATGTAGGGATAAAATCAAAATGGAAGAATCAGGAGCATTTATTGACTGTAATTATGTGCAGCTCTGGGGTGGGACAGGTTTTCTGCGTCTTTTAGCAGTAGGTTGGTACGTGGAGGTGTTTTAAATTGAGTGGATTTAGGTCTTTAGGAAATATCACCTTTGTGAAGAGTATATTGTGTGTCTTTAGGTGTGTGCTTAGTTCGGTGGGTCAGACCTGGGCAGTGGCACTCAGCTCTTCTCAGATTCACGATGGAGGAGTTTCCTTGCCCTCCACAAAGCTGCACAGGAATGAGATTCTCAGTGGAGATATGCCCTGGGTCTCTGGGAAAGCCCTCCAGGCCCTGTGCATGCTGTTCCCCACTCTCTTGTAGGGAGGGGGCAGACAGGGGCTTGGGTCTGTGACCTCCTGCAGCCCTTGTGACAAAGCTGGGGCTCTTGTGGAAATCCGTGGTGTGGAAGGAGCTTTCCGTGGATGGGACTGGGAGGGGACACAGCCACTTTCCTCTTTTGTCTCCTTCATCCCATCGATCTCCACCAACAGAAGGAATTGCAGAGAATTTGGTGTAATATTTCATGTTGAGAAGATGTTTGGCAGTAGTTCTGTGGTAATGTGAGCTGGCACAGCTCTGTGGGTCCAGTTTGGCAGAACTGCTGGGATTTTTTTCTTGTCATGTTTTCAAAAAGACTGTTTTCCTGTGCCACCTGTCCTCAGCTCATCCTGAGAGCACGAGTGGGGACCTGCAAAGCTGCTCAGAAGAGATCTGCCAGCAGTGCCCTTTCTGCCTATGGTATCCTGCAGAAACACATTGGATTTAATTTATTTGGTTAGAACATCTGGGTTTTGTCTGCTGTAACCAATTTCTCTGACTAACCACATCTGGTCTAAGCAGCATGCACTATATTTATGTGGCTACAGCAATTTCACCCTGGTTCTAAGATTGCAGAATTTTGTTCGTTTATGAGCAAAAAGAGTGCTCAAAATGCTTTTGCTAGCACTTCTGTGGAATGGCTTTTGTTCAGGTTACCTTGATAGACACTCAGACACTGTATGCCAAGAACTGGCTTTTACCTTGAATCAGACATGTTCTTTGGCAGCCTTATTTAATTACAGATCCGTCCTAAAACTTGCTTTGTCCTCACCGGAGAATTCATTTCTGAAGGCAACAGAAAAAGCTCTGGAAGATTTAATGACTTTGTAAAGAGGTGTTCATTTCCATGGTGAGACTTGGCCTCAAGTGATCCTTCAGAGACTCAGTTCTCAGGCTGGGAATATTTCACTCAGTTTGTGCTGCAGATTCCAGCAGTGATCATTGATGTTTGATACTGTGTCAGACTGCCCCGGTGACAAGCAGGTATGAATACAATTCCTCCCTGGAACAAGCCGTCTGGAATGCCAAGGCTCTGCAGTTTGTTTTCCGGTCCCTCTGATCCCCAGGTCTCCAGATCAAGGCCCTTTGCAGAGCTTGGCCTGTAGCTCTTGTGAATATAATAAATACAGCACTGGCAGGCAGCCAGTCTTCATAAACCAGGGAGTGTGTTTCCTCATAAATAATATTAATATTTTGAAATACTACCACCTTCTGGCAGCTAGAGGAGAGGATATTCAGAGCATTTCTTGGGGAAAAGCATTTCAGTGTCTCATGCTATGAGAAGATGTACATTCTGGTGTTAACTTTGAATTTTACATTCCATTTTGAATCATAGAATATTTTGAGTTGGAAGGGACCCACAAGGATCACTGAGTCCAACTCCTGGCCCTGCAGAGGACACCCCAAGTCACACCATATGTCTGAGAGCGTTGTCCAAATGCTTCTTGAACTCAGGTTTGGTGCTGTGGTCACTGCCCTAGGGGGGCTGCTGCAGTGCCCAGCCACACTCTGGGTGAAAAACTTCTGCCTGATATTCAACCTAAACCTCTCCTGAGGTCATTTGCTGCAGAAGCTTTGCTTTCAAAGGCCTGTTGGTATGGATTTCCAGTGTGTTCCCTCAGGGAAAATGTCATGTGCCTCTTCTCCTTCGTTTTCCAGCTTAGACATTTGTTTCAGTAAGTGCCTTCAGTCTTCATTAGTGTCACTGCGAAGAGGTATTCCTTCCAGGACCTCCTTTTTCCAGGGTTCCCCCCTCCTTTTCCCTGCCCTCCTTTTTCTTTGCCCCCTCCAGTATTGGTATAGAATTTTCATAAATAAAAGCTGAACCAAGCATTAGCAGGATATCATCTTAGTAATTTTATTGACCTTTGAGGCTAACAGTTTGGGCATTGATGGTCTAAATGCTGGTGTAGCTTCCTTGAGTGGATCCTCGGTGTTTGTTTGACCTCAGGGGCTCAGCCAAGGGGATTGCATTTGTCTGCAGTGCAGAAGGAAATGGGTGATGTTCTCCTCATGCAAATCCATCCAATGGATTCCCAAAAGTTGCTGCTCTTCCATAGGCTCCTGCAAGGGCTTTGAGACAGACATGAGACTCCCTTCCTCCTCAGGGAGCAACTGAATTGTCATGGCAGAGCTGGACCTCTCTGCTCTTGGAGACAGTGGAAGAAATTATTTCCCTTTGATCTTTTATTGCAGTCTGAAATACAAAGATATTAGTTCATCAGGAACTAATGGGAAGGGGAGGATTTCTGTGTCTCAAATTTCTGATCTTGTGGCCAGAGAGAAGTCCACTGACTGGATTCACATCAAAATTCCCACCTGGCAGTTCTTGTTTCATGGGAAGAAATTGATATGTGTTATGTATTTGTTTGGACTTGAGGATTTCTTTTGTGTGTGTTTTTGGTTTTTTCCCCCAAAAAACGTTTCTTGTGTAGCAGTACAGGAAGTTGTATTTATATATTGTTGGGTTTTATGTTTTCTGCTCTGAACAGCCTTGTAGAAATATATGTTCATTTTTTGATCAGGCATCTCTGTAAATAACCAATTTCTAAACAATGTTTAAATTTTTTTATGCTAAGCAAGAAGGCAGACAATGCAAAACTCTGTACTTCATAGGTAGAAGTTGCAGGGCTCTGCTCAAAAGGTTGCAGCACTGCGTAAGTGTCACCTGAATTTTTAGGAAGGTGCTTAAAATACAGAGGCAGCCATATAGAATGGCCACTGTAAAACTGGAATGAGAATCCAGGTGTCCTGACTGTGTCCTGCAGTGGCTCATTCTTACTAAAATACAGTCAATAGTACAATAATTTAACTTTAAACATTGTCATAATTTGTGTATTTCATTCTGCTTTAATGGTGAATATAATCATGTCTTCATCTGGTAAAAAGGATAGATACTTCCATGCTGCTGAAGCATAAAGATGGTGAATATTTTTTCAGAAAGAGTTTGAATAATGGCATTTCAATGTTGTGATTATGCTGACACTATGAAAGGTGCAGGTCCCTGTGTAGGTAATTAACAACTAAAGAAAAAGATGCACTCTAGGAAATTAATTCTCTTTATTCCTATCTGGCAGTGATTAATTTATAGTTGAACAGATGCTACGCAACGTTTGACTACAGTAAATTCTGTCCTGAGCTGATAGGTGCAGTGAAGGAGACAAACAGAAGTTAAGTTTAGCAAGAGAGGAATTCAATCCCATTTGAAATCTAATGGGTGTGAATTTGAGAGTCCCACAGGAAGCAATCTGAGAGTGGGCATGAGAAGGCAGCCCAGAATTAAGGGTCCTTGAAGAAACCTGGTTCCCTGAACAGAAAAAGGTCTGTTTGCCATCCTGGGCACTGAGGCTTTGGCAACTTTCTGGGTTTTCTTTTGTGAGTTTTGAATGACACGGTGTGAGTTCTGCAGTCATATCAGCAGGGCCAAGAGAAGAATTACTCTTTTAAGCTCTCTATACCTTAGAACATTTCTCTCTCAACTTTCTAAGGCAGGAAGGAGAGGAGGTGGGGGATATACCATTTCCCCACTTCAAAAGTCCTGGGTTTTTTACTTTCCTAGTGGAGGATATAATGGAGTTGAAAACCCATCACTATTTTAGAGACTCCTTGATTGGATTTGTATCTTCAATGCTTTCTTACACAGACCTGGGGCTCAAATTCACAAGATCATTTAAATTTTAGCCTGTGATTGCTAATTTCAGGAAGGAACATTATTGGTGTCCCACCAAGTCTAACCTTTTATAAGTGCATACCTGGGGAAGGAGCCCCTGTGACTCTGTTGTCCTCAGCTGGTGATTTCGTTAGAATTTCTGTGGGAACAGCAGAAGTCAAAGCAGGCTGTGATCCATTGCAGTTCCCTGACTGTATCAGTCTCCTGGGTTACTCTCTGGGGTTTTGTCCATGCAGTGAGACTCTTTGTTGAGATGCCAGGCAGGACTGGGCCTACAAAAACAGTGCCTTATCATCTAAATTAAAATAACCACTCTGGGACTGCATTTAATGAGGTCCTTAGGAGCAATCAGAGGAAGTTCCCTTGAACAGGAGCGGTTCTTTGCCAGTGGTTGCTGGGGCAGGTGTGGAAAGGCAGGTGCTGCTCATGTTTCTGATGCAAAGCTGTCCTGCCCTGCCAGCACCCTGGGCAGTGTGGGCAAGACAGGGCAGGGAGAAACTGTTTTTCAGGAAAATAAAGTAAGATGAGAGAGGTCAGCTAACTCATTCCAGAGGGTAATCTTAAAAGTGGCAAAAGCTGCTCTGGGTCATGCAGAGCAGCTGGAAAATTCAAATAGCCCCAAATGATGACTTCAGTAGGATGTGTCTCAAACTGAGCTCCCTTGTGATCACTCTCGCATGCTGTGGTGCATCTGGCTTGGAGACATGAAGGAGACAAGGCTGTGTTCCATCTCTGGGAGCCCCGAGCTCATTAGAAAGGGCCTGCACACGTGAGTGACTGGGAAGAAAGAAACAAAGGGACGCAGTGTGAAATGGCTCCGTTTGCTGGGCTGGGATAAAGGCATTATTATATGGAGTAATTTGATGGGCAATGGCTGCTGCTCCTGGGTGAGTGCCTTAAACTGAGCAAAGGTCCAGAATGTCATACGCAATCACTCTGTTATGTAAATCAGCTGAACTGCTGCGAGGAAGATTGGCGCTCCGAGGTGGGGGCAGGTGGAGGAGGGGGTGTTGCCCATGGGCAGAGAGAGAAAAGAGGAGCCAGGTCATTCATTCGCTTGTGAAGATGGGGAAATAGAACATGCCTTGGAACCACTGTGTATAAATCGAGCCTGATTTATTTATTGGGGTTTCTTAACGTCCAGCAGAGGTACGAATTTTAGTTCCAAGGCTTGCGTTTTAGAACTGCTTTTGAAGATCCCTTGTAAGGGGTGAGAGGTCAGAGATACACTGCTTGTTTGTGAATTATGTTCTCCCATGGGTATCTGGGGTTTTGGCTGTTATTAAAAATCTGAGTGAGCTCATTTTGGTGAAGAAAGGTTGTTTAGTTGCTAAGAGAGCATTTTAATGCACTGGATATAATATACTACATGCAGAATCTATGTCCAAGATCCAGAAAATTTAATGCTCTTATTGTGGGGCATTTAGTGTGGTGGTTTCCTGCTAAGCTTGATGAGTTCAGCAGGATTGGAGGATATGCTTGAGAGTTCATTGGAAATTTTTTCACTGGAAAAGCTCCTTTTAGAATAGCCTGAAATTGCTTAATGATTGTTGCATAGGTTACAGCCTAAGGGTCGTTCTTTATTTGATCTGCCTTTTATATTAGAACTGGCCCGTTTGCATTTTGTTGTTTTACACAGGCAAAACACCCAGGAGATGTGGGAGCAAGCGGCAGTTCAGTGGTGAGAGGAAAACTGAAATATAATTGTAAAAATTCTCAACAAAGACATTCACCCATAGCCCCCTCCTCCTTTTTTAATAAAACCTTGTCTCTGCCCCTGGGACAAAGGGGAGGCTTATTCTTCTTTTGATAGATTGCTTTTTAGGGTCCGTCCATATGTGAGATTGCATTATTGAGCCAGCAGACCAGTTGCTAGCAGTTCCCCACTTCATCACTGCCTGCAATTATCAGCAGATAGCGCACAAAGTAACAGTCCAGAGGAGCTCATAAAACGGCCAAGAACAATAGGAGAGAAGGCTGAAGAAAATTAGGTGAAAGCAAAAAGCTCCATTTGGTGTCAATTTGCAGTGGTCTCAGTCCTTTTCATCCATGGTTTCTGTAAGTCTTTTATCAGTTTGTGCAAAGTGTGGCTGTACCAGTGCCAGTGTAGAGCAGCAGGACACGAAGCACAGAGTGCCACCCCTGAGCGCCCACTGTGCCTGTTCCCAGCTGTGAGATGCACACAGAGCTGCTCTGGGGTTAGCTCCCACTGCTCTCAGCTGTGGGATGGTCAATCACCGCCTTGTTGGGGCTGCTGAAGTCTGCCAGAGGAGCTTGACAGGCCCCACACCGTGTGCAGTTTGATCTTTGCTGGTCATGAAAAGAGCTCTGTGGGAAGAGGGTGTGGATGGGAGCATCCCCTGCACACCTGCACCATTTCACCCACACAGTTTGGGACACTCTTTTGGGACAGGTAAACCACAGGTGCTGCTTAAACTCATTTTCTGCGACAGAAAGGTGGCATAGTCACTGCTGACGTGTTCACAGGCAGTCATTTGGTGTGGGGTTGGTGCCATTTTCCTTTTCAGACCTGAGGCTCTGCAGGGCAGTGAGAGGCAGAAATATGAAGATGCATTAGAAATGTCAGAAAGCACCTGCTCTGTGACTAAAAATATCAAATAAGGGCCAGTATGCAAATTTGAAGGTAAACTTTTAGACTTGGTGTGGAAAGGTGCAGTGTCTGTCCAGTTTCAGGTTTAATGATAATTTTCATTACTTTCCTCAAATCCACCATGAAAGCCTTTTGCATTGTGCTGAGAATATATTTCTTACACAATACTTATGGTAGTAATTCCTGCCAGCCAAGGATTTATAATCAGGCTTTGAAAAATATATTCTTTAAAGTAAGAATAATAAAAAAAGATTTTTCCATCTACTCAATTCCTAGTGCATAGTAGTGAAGCTGTGTAGTCTAATCCAAAGAGCTGATGAAATAAAAGAGAGATAACAATAGATTAACTTTGATTTGTTCTAACGTATTCCATGTTTATCTCCCAGAAACACACATGCTGGAGCTGAAGTTTCACAAGTTTCATTTCAGTTTGTTTGTCCAGGCCATCTAATGGTCAGCCTTTTGCTGTGCACTTCTTAGAAAGCAAGGGTACTGCATCATGTTTTTTCCTTTTTTATCAAAAAACAAATGTTTGAAAACTAACACACATCTTTGGAAGACATAAACTTGCTTCCAAAATGGTATTTCTTTTTAACTCACAGATGTGCAGGCACAATCAACAAAGGGGTTGGGGGGGGGGAATAAAAAATATTCCCAGTTTTGGAGTTTTTGTGATGAGGTTTTGAGGGTTTGTTTTTCATTTAGCATTGAACCAAGAGAGAGACAGCAAATCTTAAGAAAATTATTTTACATGATTTTATTTTTCTCTGCCTTTGCAAGCACTTCTGTTTCCTTTTTTCTCCTTCTCTGCTATGGAAAATAGGGAAGGAGAATTCTTTTTTAAAATCTAAAAAATCTTAAATTTTCAAAAAAATTGTTGGTTATATTCACATATTTAAATCTGCACACTCATCACATTTCTTGAAACTTGTAGCAGTGAGGAGCATTGAACTGTTTTTGCAGTGTCTGTCTTAGAGTGCTGACCCCATCACCCAAAGAACGGTTGTTCTGAGGAATTGGGGGCTGCCTGGTCCTGATCCTGATCCTTCCTGGAGACAGCACGTGGGAACAAAGTATTCAAATTTCAGCTATTTCCCCACTGAGGACCAGAGGCTCAGGTACACACGTCCCAGGGAAGAGTAGAGCAAAAGGTAAAATCAATCAGGTTTAGCCAGGTGCCCTCCTGGTATCAGTGCAAGCCTGACTGTTTGGGTTTTTACAGCAGCAGGTTTGGGCTAGAATTTAATTACTTTGAAAAAATGCAATGAATTTGTTTTGCAAGACCAAGGAAAACAGCAGTTTCATGTGCAGTGGGTATGGTCCTGGCAGAGGTTGCTTTGATTTGCTGAGGGTGTGAAGGATGGATGGAAGGGAACCTCATTCCAGCAAGTCTGGGACAGCCTTTGGTTGCTAAGAGCAGTGGATGCTTTTACCCTTTTTCTTTGTTCCTCTGCACAAAATCTGGCATCGTATGCAGAGCTGAGGCTTGAAGTACAAATACACCTGTCCTTGTTGAAGGGTGGAGCAGGGTCTGACCCTGGTGGGTGCTGCTGTGTCCCCAGCGACTGCTGGGGCAGCCCTTGTGCAGCCTGCGTGGACAAATTCTGTCTGTAAGGTCACAGAAATGATTTCACTGTTCAAACACTGCCTGGAAACGCTGGGAGGAAAAGCTCACGGCATGTCACTGTTCCACAATCAGTGAATGGGGGAGGCTCGAGCAGTTGATAATTGCGGTTAAAAAGGGACGCATGGGACCTAGAGGTGGTAACATAATTCCAGGGAGCACTGGTTTCTAACCAGGATCTTATCAGACAATCTCAGTGCTGGATTTTTGTTGGCATCCACAGAAGTTCGATAAAGTTAACTCTGTTAATACTCTTAGATTTCTGTAAGACATTTCACATAGTGCCAGGCAACATTCTGAGTAAAGCCATCTGTGATTATTACATCTGCATTGCCCTTATCCACTGGATTAAGACTGCCTGAAAGATCACCAAAAAAACCCCAAAT
Source organism: Origma solitaria (assembly GCA_013397895.1). Taxonomy (NCBI): domain Eukaryota; kingdom Metazoa; phylum Chordata; class Aves; order Passeriformes; family Acanthizidae; genus Origma; species Origma solitaria. Next base: position 125,787 of record VZRL01003522.1, on the reverse strand, counting down.
TGGAAGTGAGGAATACTCATTTAATGAAGCTGCTTGATTTGTGCTCATTCCACAGGGATCAGCATTCAGCCCAGTGCAAATTTGTACCTGTGTCTGGAAGAAAATATAAAAACATTGTCATAGAAAATGATGGGAAAATTTGGGAAATCATTAAAACAAAACAAAAATCCCCATGCAAAATCTAGGAGGATATTTGAAGACTTCTCATGTCAACTCCTTGCTTTATGCTGGGAGCTGCTGGTTCAGAGAGCAGGGCAGGAGAGTGGAATCAATCCCAGGAAAATGAGCTTTACAGCAGCCCTGTGCAGAGCTGTGCTTGAAGGCCCAGAAAAACATCAGACCACAGACTTCTAATAAACACAGCTCTTTCATATTTCAATATAAATGCAATTGCTCAAGTCTAATTCCTCTTTGGTTGCAAGGTGAGCAGCATTTAATCTTGATATAGTCTCTGGTGCAAAGGAAAGTTCTTGATATACGTTTTTAAGATGTATTTTATATGTGCATTAGTTTGGTTTTTAAGCAGTGTCACCTTTAAGTGGTTTTTATTTGTATGTGGTTTATAAGCCAAACTCAATTAGAGGCTCAGATTTTCTTTATGAGAAAAACAGAAATATTTCAAAAAGGGGACTTTGCTTGAAGAAACACTTTCCTGGTAGTGAAATGAATGATTGCAATTCTTGGAGCACTCAGGTGTCAGCATTAGTTTACCCACAGTGTAGTGGAACTAACGTAACCAACCTGTATTTTCCTTATCAATTTATAGATGAGCTATTACTTTAGAATAAAAAAATAAATCTGTAATGAGGGGTTAGAAAGACTGGCCTCAAAGACTGTCCTTGAAGCAGTCTGATTTGCTGTCTGCTTCGTTATTGCCTGTGGTGTTCTCTGTCTTCGAAACGTTAGAGTGCTCAGGCTGGAGATGACACTTGGTTTCTCAGAGGCTATTTTTATGTAGCACTGTATGCCTCAGATTGTGTGGATTCAGGGAAAAAATGTGCATTGAAAAATGTGTTACAAACAGGGTTTAGGTCAGAATGAAGGAATCCATGAAGACATTGAATATGGATCCTACATTTTGCCTGTAACATGTATTGCATGCATTAAGCTGCAGCTGCATTTTGATGTGTCAGTAACATGATGAAATATTCATACTTTTGTGAGCTGAGCACGAGCACAAACCCCTTGTTCTTACCTACCCTTAGTGTTTTTTCCTTAGTGCTATGTATGATATTAACCACTCGTGTGGGGATGGGCTGGGCAGGGACTGCTGCAACACTTGGATCCACTCTCCCAAAATCCCCACCACGCAAGGCAGGAAAGGAAACCCCAATTATTCTGTTCGTAATTTGGTTGCGTGGCACAAGGGGGAGCTCAAGGTTCAAATTGCTGCTGAATATTCATAGATTGTACGGAACATCCCCAGCCAGGTTCTGTTTTAAATTGCTCAGTGTATTAGACTTAACTATAAAATTATGATTTCGAGAATGTAATAGTTCAATAGAACTGAAGCTACTTGATTTTTTCAGTAGAATCCATGCAAACTGGCTCTTTCCTCTCTGTTGAGTTAATATAGTAATTCCCAAAGAGTTGCTTTTCTGTAAACCTGCTCAGCTCTAACAATGATGTACAGAGTCCCCCTCCCCACTGAATGCAGAGTAAGAACTTGAGAGATTCTGTAGGAGTGATCACTCCACAAGCTTTAGTAGAGAGCTGAACTTGAGCAGTAATATTGTGCCACTTACCTTGTGATGGAAGTGCTGGTGTTAATCACTTCAGCAAGAATGTGCTGTTGTTATTCGAAATTACATCAAAATGGAAGTGTGGTTCCTCACCTGTTGTGATTGGCATGTCAAATGAGCACAGGGAAGTGACAGAGAATTGCTGCATTGGCTTTTAAATTAGAACTGAGAAGTCTGGGGCTTCTTTCCTACCCCAAATCAGTATTTAGTGCTGTCTAATTACCAGTCTGAGTGGGCTTCACTCCTTGCAGTGGGCTGAAGCAGCAGCAGCATGTTTGCAGTGTCGGAATGTAACAGGCACCCAGGGGAGCAGACCAGCTCCTGTGCCTGGCCTTCCTGAGGTGCCTTGGGCACTTTGGGACTGGGGTTGGTGCTCTGTCACAAAAGCTAGAAGTGGCTTTTATTTGGATATTGTCAAGCTTAAAGATTTTTATTTTTTTTAATGAGAAATTGCTGCTTGTTTACTTGGTAAGGAGATGTGGTAATACACTCCTTTTATGTAAAACCATGGACAAGGCCAGGAATTGGGTAAAGAATTACAGCTAGAAGTGTAATTTCAGTTACCAGGTGCTCTGGGTCTCTCTTCGGTGGCTGTGTGTAACTCCTAGAAGACATCCCAGCCCTCTGAACCCTGGGATCTGTCTCATGACATCTCTCTTGTTGGGGAAGAAGTTCTTTCTGTGTCTTGTTTTTGGGAGGGCCAGTGAAAAGGGCACCAGCATAACTAGGGTGTAAAGGACAATATATCTTTGGGAGGCAAGGTGGGGGCAAGGTATAAGTTTAATGCTTGAGGCTACAAGCTGCCAGCCTGGTTCAGAAAAATACCTTTTGTTAGCTCTGCAGTGCAAGTCAGAAGTCAGGCAGTTGCCAGAGGGAGGAATACAGGGCTAAATGTGCTGGTGAGCTGATCTTCTCTGGCAATTCCAATGTGCCTCCTGCAGTTGGGAGAAATTACAAATGAGACAGATTAGAACTGCTGGAGACTAACCAAGTAAAGCTGCAGGAGTAATTTAAGCAACAGCTCTCCCTTTCCCATCTCTGAAAAGCACAGAGTGGGTAAAGGTTTGTTTAATTCTGTATTGGATTTAACTATGCCACTGCATTTCCAATTTCTTTTATACTTGAGGGCTAACTGAAGAGATGCTAGGACATCTGTAGAAGGAACAGTGAATTTACCTTCACTTTGTAAAAATAAAATCTGGGGGCAGTTTATGGCACACTGGGCTCTAATTATCACTAAATAATGAGGATGCCAATAAAAGGCTTTTCATTTCCACTCCCACAGCATACAGCTGTGTGATTAATCACTGCCTCTTACTGGAGGTACAGCATTTGTTCTCCTCTGAGAGCTTCCTTGTGAGCCCAGGTCTGTGCTGGGAGGTCCCCAGAGTCCTGGAAGGGTTCTGAGGTGTGTACCCCGCTGGTGCCTGTTCCATGGAGCACGGGCTGGGCTCTGCCATGGCCTCAGCTGGGACCCTGAGCTTCCCTGCCCTGGGACAGCTTGGAGCTGGCTTTGCATGGCAGCCTCTGGGTGCTGCCCTGGCTAGTTTGAAGGGAGCACAGAGCAGGTTTTTAGACAGGCAAGTGGAAACAGGTTTTATGATTAAAATACTTCCTCTGCATTAAAAAAAAAAAAAAAAAAAAGAAAAGAAACCTGCATGGAGCAGGTACAGAAACATAGAGGTGGTGTGGTCTCCAGGAGGTGCTCTCAGGAAGAGACCCTGCAAGTGATGTTCAGTATTTTGCTGTGTCTTACAGCCACCAAGCACTGAGAGACTGTCCCTGCTGTGCCATCCATGTGTGTGACAGGTGCTGCCCCTTTCCTGCAGGGACAACTACTGCTACCAAGAGCTGCTTCTTTCATTTCCAGCTCTTGCAAAGGTTTTTTTTCAGTAGTCACAAGCAGTTGCCCGACAGCCCCATAAACCTGGGGATCCCTGAAACAAAGCAGAGTGCTGCCACTGCCCTGGGCTGGAGGGATTCTCTGGCTGTGGCAGAATCAGCTGTGTCACTGCAGGCTTGTCACAGGCTCCAGCCACTCTGCTCTGCCCAAGCTGACAATCAAATTGTACTGGTGGTATAGGAGTTAAGCAGCTTTGTGTGAGATGGGTGAAGTAAGCAGGACTTACCTGTTGGCTTTCAGTTGTTTTCTTAAGCTATTTTCTTTCCAGTATTTTTTCTCCTTTGATTGATTTGCAGAGATTTTGGAAGTTTAAGGGTAGAACAAGATATTGGATTCTCATTCCCTTCTAAGGCTTCCGTGTGCTAAATAATAAACCAGGATTGCAAATGTGCAGAAATTCACCCTGGCTCCTGAGCAAGGCAGTCCTGCCATTGCTCCTTCACGCTCCTCTTGTGCCCAGGCTAAAGTGGCTCCTGAGGGGCTGGGTTGGGATACCTGTAGGGCTTTGGCTGGAGCTTTCAGCTCCAGCAGAGATCCTGGGCTGCTCCTGAGAGCAGCCTGTGCTCCCAGGCTTTGTCGTGTTAAAAGTGAGAATGATGCCTCTCAGAAACACAGCCCAGACCCCTCTGCTCGGTTCCTCCTTCCCCTGCTTGATGAGCCATGAGCATCACAGCATCATCCTGCAGCTGCTGTGGAGGGCATCTCCATCACCAGCTTCTGCTTGCTGATTGTGCTGATGGAAATTACGTGTGTGTCTAACTGCACGCTGCTAACAGTGTCCAGCTTGCATCCATGAGTACTCCCCGAGGACTTGTGCACATACAGGAGCGAGGTTTTGAGCCTGCAGTCCAGTGCACGGGAGTGGGAACCCCACTGTGAAGGAGAACAGTGGGAGATGAGTCGCTGGCACTGAGGTGGCTGAGATGTGGTTGCACAAGGGCAAAGAAATGCAGCTCCCAGCTCTCCTCAGCATTCCCAGTTCCTTTGGGTGCACGCTGGGCAGGGAGGCTGTACCCTCATGTGGGATCACCCTGTGTGCTCTCATAAGTGGCTCTTAGTTCTGCTTCTGCAAGTTCCAGGCTCGTCCTGTGTAGAGCAGTGGCATTAAGCCACAGGCTTTGATTGCCTAGCGAATTTGGCCTGTGCTGAGCTAATCATCCAGTAATTTGTATTAGTTTTATCTTACCTTTTCATGTGGATCATATATTGCTCTCTTCAAGATGAAAACCAGTAAAACACTGATTTTAAATGTTTTTCTCCCCAAACAGTTTGCTGTGTTTGCACTATTTGCCAGGGGGAGAGCTGTCATTAGAATTTCGGATGCTTTTCCAAAATAAATTAGAGACCATTATTGCTGAGCATTACTGTCTACATGGAGGCGAGTCATTTTGGTAGTAATTAGTCTCATGCCAAGGCAAGATCCAAACAGAAACTTGTAAATGTATGTAAAACTAGACAGGCACATTGGAATATCCCATACACCTCAGGGATTAATACACTCTTAGTTTGGACACTAAAAGAGAAAATCAGGTGAAATAATTTACTTTTTGCCAAATCGATCTTTATTGTTCTGGTTAATTGTTTGCCATGGTAAAAAGAGGCGATTCATCTCAAAGAATTCGAGCTCATAACCTCAGCACGAACCATTGCCCATCACCAGTGTCCTTGTGCTGTGCCTGCCATCATATTCGGAAGGGGAATTACGTATCCAACAGTGTTAGCTGCGTAGACTTGCAAAGTTTTTTCCCATACTGCAAACCAGCTGTAATATTTGTGTGCTGTTCATAGTGAGTAATGCCCGTTCCATTTGCCTTCAGTCACAGTAGTACCAGTCCAATCCACCCTCTGTAAAGTTCTTCAGGGTACCTCAAACATGAATGATGCTACAGACAACTGAAGTCTGTTCAGATCCTATTGTAAATGTTGAAATGTCACATGCTTTCTTTTTTTTTTTACATTGTTACATCATTTATTCTTCTATTATTTGTTTTTTCCTTGGTCCTTGCTGTTAATCATCACAGTATTTTTAGCACACAGATAACAAGTGGTGCTTTGTAGCTGATAGCTGGGCCACAACAAACTGCCTGCTATTCTCTCATTCCTTTTGTCTTGTGTTCAAAATGACTTTGGTTCTCTGTGTTCTTTAATACTGTACACATCTTTAAAAAGAAAAAGGAAAAAAGAGACTTCCTGTCTATTTTTTTCCTTTCCCCCCCTCCCGATTTTTTGGCAGAAAAACAAAGTTCTCTTGGTTTTTGGGGGCTTTTTTCCGCTGGTATTTGTAGGCCTTTCCTTATGGCTGAGCACAGGCAGGTCTATACTTCCCATGCTGAGGGGTGTCAGCTCCACCATGTGTGGTGGGCAAATCTCTCTGCATCTCAAGAAAGACTTGAAAAAGCCCGCAGGTCAGGGCAGCTGTTGAGCTTGAGGAAAGAGGTCTCTGACTGCTCAGCCCCTGGCAACCACTTGAAACTATCAGCTTCTTTTTCAACCAGGGGCGGTCACACTCCAGTTCTCAAGTGCTTTGTATTGCACCTTACGGCCATAGAAAAGATGAAGCTGCTGGATGGCTCCTGACCTGTGTGCCTTGCTCTGGGCAGTGCCCGGGCTGTGCAGTGAAGTGCCAGAAGTGTTCTAGGGGAGCACTCAGGAAATGTTCACTGCTCCAGCAGGCAAATAAGGATTGCTCTGCCTTGGCATGGCACTCCTGCTCACAGCTACAGCCTGTCCAGGTGTCCCCATGGTCTTGGGAGGGCAGGCATGGGCACTGCGTCTTCATCTTTCCAGGGTGCCAGGAGGGCTGAGGAGAAATTCCAGTTGCACCTTTGCAGCTGGAGGCAAGTATTCAGCAATGTATTGGTGACAGCCCACTTGGATTGGTGTGCCTTTGTCTGGGGGGGTGTCCCTGGTTTAGAGAATAGCACCCATTTATTGCTGTTGTCTAAACCAGGGAAGATCAAGAAGAATGTAGTGGGTGGGTGATTGTGGGGGAGCATTTGGTTCCTTGCCCATTGACATCTTCCAAGTATGAACTTAAGCTCTTTAGGGCCAGATGGTCAATGGGAACTGGATGGAACAGGTCCTTTTAGGATCTCTGCTTAAGGCACCATAACTTCATCCCCTAAATATCAACTGAGAAGAGTGGAATGTTATTACTAAACAGATTATTTGTGATTATACTTACACGCAAAGAAAAAGTCAGGTCAGCTTGAGCTTTCTGTAGGCAAGGGCTGTAGGGCCATCACTGCAGCATCAGGCCCTTGTTGGAGTGGCTTTCTCTGTTGTGTTCAGCACAATGTCCTATCAGGCTTGAGTTTTTCTATCTTATGTTATTCATTCTGGTTTTTTTTCTGTTTTCAGTCGTCTATACCTTTTAGCTAAGAAGTAAAAACCACAAGTTTGTGAGTGTGCTACATTCTGTGTGTGATGGAGTTTGGAGTTTACCTGTCCTTAGTGATCTCATAATCTGCCTTGTGTTTGCCTACTTCGGGATTTTATAGTGAGGGTTTGGATTTTGTATCTAACACAGAGGTGTTGGAGCTCTGGCAGGGGTGTAAGGGAAGGGAATCTCTACAACAGAAATCAAAACTGTAGAGGAAATATGCTACTAATTGCAACTATGTCAGAAGTGGTTCCTCTTCCCATTTGTTATGGTCTAGCTTAAAAGTAACTATTAAAGATAAGACTGTGCATCCCAAGATTGAACTGGCACTTGGGTTTTCAAGAAGAGGACATTTGTAGCTTGAGAAAAGGGATTCCGTCCCTTATTCTTCTTCTTAGGTTTACTTCTGCACCATATTTTGTGGTGCATGGCATTTTTGTGCATTAAATGTGTTTCCCCCATCAATGTGGTTCTTGATGTCGCTAATCCTGCGGTGAACTTGTGTGAGTTTGTGTTGCTGTTTTTCTCTGTGGCAGCAAAGTACAAAATCATGAACTCAGGATTGTGACCTTTCTGCAAAATCAAGCAGGAGAAATGTTAAATTGCAGAAAGGAACAGTTTTAACCAGACATAAATCTCCAGCAGTATTAGCAGAAAAATTGAACAATATAGGTCAAGCAAATTGATTTTTGTGTGAATATTCCCTGCTCCAGATTTGTGACGACAGGAAAATCTTTCTACATTTGACCTCTCTTCTAGTGCAGTTATTTTTGTGAGAAGTACGAAACGCTCAAGCAGGGAAAACAATGCTTTGTATTTAACGACAAAAACATGAATAGAGGCTGCTCAGTTTCCCACATTTCTCTCGAGCTCTTCAACCTTGACCTGGGTAAACATTTGTCTTGGACAACTGGGAAGACATTCTGGTTTCCATAACTAGACTATACTTGCTTTTTACTGCTACTCACATTTTCTGCAGTGTTTCCAGGATAAAACCAGCGATTTTTGCTACACACTGAAATAGTGCATCGAATATTTAGTTAGGTAAACACTGGAACAAATTAAAAGTGCTACTTTTAACCGTGCCTAAACTGCTTCCAAACCATGAGACTGGCACTAGAAAGGTCTGTGTTGAGCACATCCCCCTGTGGTGCCAGTGTGGCAGAGGCTTTGGTGTGCCTGCAAGGAATTCCAGCAGTGAGGATGCATCCAGGCTGAGCCCAGTCCAGTGCCTGTAGCCATCATTGGTGGCAAAGGATTTGCTGAGTGCATTTGGGCTGTTGTTTTACTGTTAGGGGAACAAAAAGTGCTAATTGTCCTGATCTGTGTCAGGCAGTTGCAAAAGGAAGGAGTGGGATGAAATGTATGAGTCTGCTGGTGAGATAACAGGTAGCTTCTGCAGTAAAATACAGGGTCCTCGGTAAGGAATAAAACTTGGGTGCTTTGGAATGATGAATTCAGCTGTCTTGCGGGTGGAAAAGATGAAGCAAAAGGGAAGGAGTTTAACAACTCTTGAGTCAGGAGATTTGGAAGTCTTAGTGTCTGATCTCTTTCTATACAGCACTGAGATCTCCTATTTACTTTTTACTTATATGAAATTTAGCATCACCATCTTACTGATGAAGTTTTTAACCTGGAAATAGGAATAAATTGGAGCTATGTACCTTACACTAGTGCAGCCAAAAAGGTAAATAACTCTTCCATCTGTGACTCAAGGACCAAACATCTGCTCTAAGATGATAAGACCTGGGCAGAAGTGGAGACCCTGAGACAAATAAGAATTGCAGTGAATAGATTGCACAAATGTATTGGGAAAACTGTGTAAGGGAATGGAATGGAGCGTATGTGCATTAGTGCATGCTTGGAATCCATAATGGTCAGAGACACCCCTAAGGAACCAGAGCAGCCTGGGGAGCTGACAGTGCTTCACAAAGTGCAGATCTCAGCTGCCTTGTGCTTGAGCCTGGGAGAGAGAGTGGGCCTGGATATCCAAATACCTGCCTGGCACAGGAGAGGAGGGAATGGTGTGTCTGCTGTGCCCAGGAGCTGCAGGCAGAGCCAGGACGGCACAGGGCCCAAAGCAGGGAGATTAGCAAAGACGGTTTGGGGGCAGAGTTCAGTCCCTGAGCTGAGTTCATACAGAGCTGCAGTTCATGTACTCATTACTGACAGCTGTTCTTTAATCTCCCATGTGTATCTAAGTGCATTTGGAGAAACTGGCTTCTGAGGAAAGCTGGAATTGTGACCTCAGTATTAATCTATTTCTGGTTTGTTTTGCTTTTAATGAGCCACAGGCAAGGTCTTCTGCCTGTGATGTATGTCTGATAGTTTGCAAATTAGGACATTTTCCATTTTGCTTCGTAAAAATTCCTATGCTGGGATCATAGAATATCCTTTTGTATAACTGTGGTCATCTGTCAAGACTAATTGTTATGTTTCTGCAACCAAGGTTTTCAGAAAGGCAAATCTTGCTGCCCCGGCCTTTGAAAAGTCCTATCAACCAAATACTGTGAGCCCTTGCTTGATTCTCATTCTCTCTCCACTGCTAAGTTTATTGCCAGTCTGCTTTTGTTTTTTCCTTCTAAGAGTTCAAGTCCTCTCCTCTCCTGAGACTGTACTTTCTGCTGAGTCAGTCCTGTTTCCCACCAGTGTCTTCCATCTGGCAGGTTAAAAAGCTAGGCAGTCATCTGTTTCCATTTGCTTCCCCCAGCCCCCGGAACAGAGTGGAAGCTGCCAGTCTCCAAGAGGGGAGGCATCAGTTTCTCCATCAGGAGTGAGCTTGGCTCTGTTCTGTTGACACTTGAAGAAGGCTCTCTCCTGGTCTGGGAATTGCTGAGGAAAAGGTGTTTCAGATTAACTTTACTTTTCCCTTAGGAATGGCCACAGATGTTGCCTTGATAAGGATATAGTTTTTGTTTACTGTTCTATTTTCTGTTCTGTTTCTCGAGTCATTATAATGGGGAATGGGCTTTATGCCTCCAGTTCCCGGTTAGGTTATCAGCTTTTGGGTTTGTATCATTTTCATTGCTCATTATATTCAGTGTGACGGGTATAGAGGTACCATTTGTGTGTCCTGAAGAGTTTATTTCACTTGAAACTAAAGAGCTTTCCTATCTGATGGTATTCCAGGCAAGCACTTTCTTTCCCTTGACATAATAAAGATTGTCCAATTAACTTCTACAAATTTCTTTGGTGCTTTCAGTGTGCCTTAAGGTAGTATTAACTTTTCATACACGTAAGAAAAGAATGGAGGCTGTTCCACCAACCATCTATAACTTTTTTTGGAACACTTTTCGAGCATTTTGCAATATTCTGTGAAGCTCAAGTCAGTACATTTGCAGCATGATTTTGGACAAACTGATGAACACATCTTTTTTGAGGCTGAAATCTCTTACATGCACACTCTCTCATTTTTCACTGATTTTCAGGGTGTTCATGGGGTGGTATCACCCAGTCACTTGAAGCCATCCTGTAACTTGGTTTTTTAGCTGTAGTCTTAAAAACTGTCTTTATAATCTAGACTATAGGAAGTCTTTTTTAGCCCTGTAGAAGTGGAGAAAGACCATTATAAATGCTATTTGGCTTTGTGATTTTCCTTTCTAATTATCCCATTAGCACACTGCATTTGTCTCATCATTTTCCATAATTGCTAATAAATAAGATTATTTGTGAAACTTCCACTGGAGCCCATTAGAATAATTCTGGCAGAGATGGAATTTACATCGTGCCAGTTCTGCTTCACAAAATCTTCAGGGCAGCTAAACTCATTATGTGCCAGACTTGAGCCTTCTTGTAGTCTGTTGGCAGTTACTTAATCATTTCAGAATGAACTCTTTGCATAGGTATTTTTCAAAAGAGAAATCTTCCCCTTGGAGAATGTTGCAGCAGTTGTGCTCAGATGATTGTGTAAAATACGTGAAATTGTTTTTCTTCGTGCATCTAGATTTTACCCTAGTGACTCCACCTCCTTCAGTAGAATGGTACACTGTCATAAATGCCACGGTTCTTTCCTCAAAAACAAACCAAATTCCTCCCTGGCTTTCAGATTTCCTGAGCAGCTTTAAGATGTGGCGTTCAGCAGTCACAGAGGAGCCTTCATCCTGCATGCAAGGGCTGGGCACATCTGCAGCCCTGAGGGTTTCCCAGTGTGTGCTCTCGCAGTGTCACTTGGCAGAGTCACCAGTGCCAGGGTCTCCTGCTGCAGCTCTGTCCTGAGGAGAGGTCTGGCTGAAACCTTCCCTGGAAACAAGGAGCCAATCCACTCAAGTGAGGGGAGCTGATTGCAGAGTGACCTAATGACTCAGGCAACTGAATAAATGTGAAAGTCATGAAATGCTCCAAGATTTGATTCTACAAAGCATTCACACACTGAATCTTCGAGTGGGGTGGATGAAAAGGAAGAACTGTAAGACAAAAGCAAAATCTGTAAACCATAGCAGTTTTTTTCTGTCATGTCTGCTGATAATGTGACAGTCAATTTATCAAGATTTTTTTTTTTTAAATGAAGTGTTTTCTTTGGCAGCTTAGTTCCTAGAGAGTGGTACTGGTCATGGGTTGATCAACCCTTTCTTGGAGACCTCTCAGCCATGTGATGCTCAGGGACTGTATCCAGATTTGCTAAGCTGGTACAGAAACGACAGGTTCTGTGACACAAGGCATTTCTGTGAGCAGTGCTGCTGTGGGAGTTGCTCGGAGATGGAGCACAAGCTGTCTGTTAGTTTTAATGCTGAGGCTCAGGAGGAGGTGAGGAGCTCACCCAGCTCTGGTTCATTGTGTGGAGCAGCTCAGGGAGGGCTGAGTTCCAGGGGAGTCCTGCTCTGGCTGGCTCTTCCTTATAGAGAATCATGTTTTAAACTTGGAAACACTGCAGGGAAAGGGCATTTTCGTCCCTTTCTTGAAGTTACTCACTGAGTGGCAAGTAACTGTGATAACCAGGCAAGGGATATGCATTTGCCATGTGTTCTGCTTGTTCTTGCCACTTAGCGAAGAAGTGGGCAGAGGGGTTAATCAGATCAAAGCTGATAATCCTGATGAATTATGTCACATTCTGCAGCTATGTGGTTTTTGTCATTGCGCGTTTCTGTGTCCTTGAATTGGGAGAAAACCAAGGATTGCAGAGCCCTGTAGGTCAGCGGGTCGCATGCTCCAAGGGAGGCATCTGAAAACTGCAAGGGAAATGTCCAAAAATTGTTAATTTGGAGACACCACAGGCTGCTGTAGATCAGCAGTGGATTCACATAATTGAATTTCAGGCAAGCCATTCCAGCCCAAGGATCAAATTATGAATAAATATAAGACAAAACACACCATCTGGTGAACCATGCCTAATGTAACTGAATTCGTTTTTCACTGGATCTCAAGGCCACTTAAGTAGCTTATCCATATTTCTCATTGCTTCTTACTAAATGGCACATTCAGAGCTCTTCCCTTCCTTCTCCCCCCTCATGATTTTGCTAGAAAATAAGTGGCTTACTCTAGAGCTCTCTGGCTTTAGAAGGCTACTGGGTAACTGCTGAGTTTTAGAAGGCAGAGAAAGCAGATATTTTCTGTTAGGTGGTCCAGTCTGGAGTTTTCCAATGTGTTCTGTTGGGGGTAGGTGGGTTGTTTTTCTTACAGAATAGTTTGTACATTTGTACAGAAAATAGAACCATCACATTTTTATAACGCCAAAGATGTAAATGGTGAAATGTAACTTCTAGAGTCTCAGTCAGGAAAAGTTTGTACTTCCCAGTATGTTTCAGAAAAGTGTTGATATTTTAGCCCTTGTTGATCTTAGTGGAATTATTCAACCAGTACCAACAAAAATGGTGAAAAAAATGCATGGCCGATGACAAAATATTTCTGCTTAGAAATTGCTGCCTTGATGGTGTATAGTGTGTAATTATTTTTTTTAAATCTGTGATGAATTAGAAACATCTCAGCAAATATATATTCAAATCTGTAGACAGTGAATTTTATTCTTCTTCTACATACATGGCAATTCTAAAGGTTGTGTGACAAATTATTTCAGCAAAAGCAGTTTTTCTCTCATAGAGATGGTTTACTGCAGTTCTGGATTTCTATGAACTGAATGTGAGGCTCAGATTTTCAGCTTTACCTTGTGATGTTTGATGTCCTGTTTATCCCACAGTTAATAAAAATTTTGATGCCCCTTGCACAGCTGTGTTGGATTAAATACTCAAATGGAGAAGAGAAAACTAAAATGAAGAGAACTGCATTGAGATGAAGTTCAGGTTCCAGGTCTCCCGAATTTCCAACGCAGAAAATTCTGAAATGCTCAGCGCGTGTTCCCAAGTGTGTGGAATGTGCTGGGGTCTCGCTCCATCGCCCTGGGGTGTGTGTGTGTGCTGGAGCTGCGCTCATTCAGGAGGGGACAGGCCATTAGGACAGGAGCTGTGGCTGCTGATGGCGCAGCTCGGGTGATCCCTGGGGAATGCCCAGCAATGGAAGCAATCTCTGGGCTGGAGCTGATCGATAATGGCTGGAAAAGCTGCCTACAGCATCCCGGCTGGAATGGCCTGCAGGGAAGGGGGGAGGAAGTGCTGTGCAAACAGCACCCTGTTATTGGGCTTTTGTGCCTAAATATCACTGCTGCTTAGATCTGTCCCTAATGCAGCTCCTGCAGTTATTTGCCTGGAATTGAAGTTTTTTCTATTTTATATGTTTTGTTGGTTTTTTGTTGTTTTTTTTTTTTTAACAAGGCTTATTTGTCTTTGAGAAGACCTTGTACCGTGATTCCTTTTCATATTAGGAATTTAAAAAGACACATTTTAGAATAGCATCTGGCTTTATTTTAAAATAGGTGTTTTTTACTCAAATATCTTAATTTATCTTTGTTTATTTAGAAAATAAAAATACATGCCTTCAGTTGAAATGCAATCCCATATGTAAACAGCAGTTCACTTTTTACCTTTTTTTAAACTTGTGCTGAGCCTTACCTAAGATCTAAAATAATTGATATTATTCTTCTGAAATACTGAAAAACTGGGTTTGGGAGGCTGTTGTTTTTATAATTTGCTTTTGGTTTTTTACAGTATCATAGCCCAATCAATCAGTGAGGTAACATTGGCCTGAGGCTTGAGGTCTGGATGAAAATTCTGTCTGCACAAGCTGTTCATTGGGCTCCAGTGTAACAGTTACCTTCAGGATTGCTCCAGTGACAATATTTTAATGCAACTTTCCTGGCTATTCCTACTGACATTCCTCGGTTTAGTTTGAATAAACTACTAGAGCTGTAACCAGAGTTAACAATTCTGTACTACAATATTTCAGTTAAATTGCAGGTTATTAAATAAAGCAAGCCAATTTCTGATCTTACTTAATGTACATTTCCAGTAATTCAGGATCTGATGTCAACCAAAAAAAATGGTTTAGATAGTGCAAAGAAGTAAAGTAATCAGATTATCTTTCAGGAAATGTATAGTGTTTATTTCAAAGTATTTTAACATGGTACAGAGCTAGTAGAAGGATCTGCAGTTTGCAGGTTGGTGGTTTTGGTCAGAGGGACATAATTCCGTTTCTAGTGCAGGCTTTGGATTTTGGCTGGGATGGACTGGGGGAATTACTCCTTCTTGCTGCAGGTGCAATTCTCCTGCAGTTCTTTGCCCTGTTTCCTTCCCCTCAAGGGCTGTAGCCCATCTTCCCTGGGATCACCATCGTCTAATTCCTCTGGGTCTCTCCAGGCTCGGGGTTGTTCTAGCAGAGATCTCCCAGTGACACACAGAGGATGTGTAGAGGTTGTCATGGGTCATTATGGGAACACCCAAGAGGTGGCTTTTTGCTCTGCAAGTCTTTTGCCTCTCTCTGCAGCAGCTTTTTACCCCATTCACAGGGCAGATCACATCTATTTCACCAGCAGGTCTCCAGCTGGTTTCCTGGGTGTTTCCTGTTGGGCAGGTCACGTTCCAGACCAGAGCTGGGCCAGTTCTGGTGTGCTGTCATTGTCAGCATGGGGATAAAGGAACTGAAGCAGGATTCACACAAGCCACGCTCGCAGTCTCTGACACGTGGAATTTAGTTAATCCGTGTTATGAATCTGATTGTAAACAGTCTGGGCAACAGAAATACCTGTGTATCATGTATGCATATCTGTAGAGTTTTAGAGAGTGAGTCCTTGCACATGGGTGGAACTTTAGGGATTGGAGTATCCCCTTTGTCTCCATGGGCCGTGAACTCATTCATTCCAAATAGTCCTGTTTTCCTGGTAGTGATGTATTTGGAAGAGTATGTATTTGGCCACAGCAGTATGTACGAGTTGGCTGAGACTGGCTTTCCCCATTCTGGGTCCCTTTGAGGACTCTGGCATTAATGCTGCTGCTGTGTCTGAACTGTGTTTATGCAAACTCCTTGCAGTGCTGTAGGTTTGTAACACCACTTAGGGGCAGTTAATGGAGGCCTGTGATTCATGGGGGAAAAAAACGATGTCATTTGCCAAAAAACACCCCAGCCAACATGGAGGTTTCTTTATCCTGGATTACAGTGACATAAGCCTCTAGAGAAATTTCAATAGCTCTAGCCAGGGGTTGAATGGAGAGCAGTCAAGAGCAATGAAAAGGAAAACCCTTGCCTTTTGCTGCTGTTGATGAGTTTCTGATCAGACAAAGCAGCGCACACAGGGAATCCCCAAACAGACTGGTGGAGGCCAGGAGCTGACCCATTAAATTAAATTTCTCCTGTATCAGAGCTACATGATCTCAGGAAGCTGTGTCACGTGTCCCTACAGTGCATCTACAGTGGGTCACCGTGCGTTTGTTTTCACATGATGAGCTATGCTGAGCATTCAGCAAATAATATGATTTGTGAATAAAGTTAAAGGTAGGTAAGATGTAGCAGTGTTGTTATATTGTCTAAATGCACTGATGTGGATTGATAGAATCCATACCAGCCTTGGTTTCAGAGTGATGCTTTAGCTGGGTTCTTCCTGGGGACATCAGTCCAGCTGGGGCTGCTGCTAAGGTCTGAGCCTTACCATCCTTTTGGGTGTGCCATTGCATTGGGATAGTTTTCACTTCCAGATTACTTTATACATGTACAAGTTACACATCAAGAAAAAACAGAACATTGTTTTTAAAAGACTTAGTGAACAAAAAAATACCATCTCTCTGAAAAAAGTTTTCTTTAACATTTGTCTTCTAAATACTATGTGGCTATTAGGGCAAAACATGATTTTTCTCAATTCTCTGTTCTAAACCTTTTTTTCTTTCCTTTTTTTTTCCCCCCTGAAAAGTGACATTTATTGAGTTTACTGAAAAAACAGCCATTCTCAGTTCTTTCTCCTTCTAAACCACACCTTTAGCAGCAGTGTACTACAGTGTGCTCTGCCAGAAGTTTGAATAAATTTGTTGTTCATCCCAAATGAAATTAAGATAGGACCAATATATTTGGAGAACTAGGTCTCCCTAGTTGCCTTTCTGCAACAGAATTTGGGCCTTTTTTTCTACTCAGAAGTGCTGTCCTCAGCTTCAGCACAGATTGGTTTACAGTGAAGAATTCACTGATAGAACATCTGGGATACCAAAGTGTTTAGGCATAGTCAAAGTGAAAGGTGTAGCAGGGTGTTTCTCTTGATGTTTCAGTCCAAAGGAGCAGAGCCAATAGCTCCCTCACTTACAAAGATGCCAATTTGGAGTCTCTCTTGAGATCCTCCCTTTGTGTGTGTGAGTCTGGGAGGGTTTGGGTTGTGACCAGTCACTTGTCCAGTTCATAGCTGCTCATGCAAAACATCCCTGATCCACTTTGTGACCAGTGAGTGCTGAACTCAGTGGTTCACACAACCCTAAAAAACATAACTCCCAAAAAAGGGCTGCTCTGTAGCTCTCTGGGACTTGCAGTCTGGTGGATGGGTTGAACTTAAAGTGTACACAGATAAATGCTGGAGCAAATACGAAGGAGTCTGGATACTTGCAGGAAGCCCTGGGTTCAGCAAACACGTGCAGGTGGATTCACCTCCTCAGCTGTGGTACAGACACGGAGAGAAGTAGAGACCAAGTGTGCACAAGCCTGGAATTTTCCCCAGGAGGGTGCCTGGGTGGAGCCGCAGCCCAAGAAGGATTTGAGGAATACCTTGTAGTGTGTTCCCTGAAAAGACTGGCAGGAACTGTGCAGTCAACAGGCTGTGAGAGAAGTGGCTGAGAGAAATCTGTCTTAAATTCCCTGAGTTTCTGTAATAACAAAAGAATGAATTTTTGGAAGCTATCAGCTTTGACTGCTGCATGGAAGAACTTAAGAATGTTGGTTACAAAAGTTCAAATATTAAATTATGAATGAAACAAATCTCTGTGTGGTTTATGAAATTGCTGTTGGTTCATGACTTGAATAGTTTGAAGTGGTAAATGATACTGCAAGAAACTGTGACTTTTATTCTGGTTGATATATTTAAAACCATAAATATTTATAAAAAAATTTATTCCCGTTCACAAAAAACTTTCTTTTTGTAAGTCCCGTGTAATATGATTTTTGATTCTGATGGATTTTATTCCAGTCACTGATGTTATTTTTTCTGTTTTTCAGTTACACCAGCAGAGTTGTTTCCAATGGACTGAAGGCACAAATTAATAATCCAGAACTGAAAGTCAGAGGATTGGACCCACTCATCAACAATTTAATTGACAAACTTCAGCACTTTAATAAAGTAAGTAATTTTCCAAGATAAAAGCATTTTATCAGGCAGCTGAAGGTAAAATCTCTAGGTGCTCCTGACATCTTCCGAAGCTGAGTGTGTGACTCCCTGATCCTCCTGCCTTAGCACAGCTCCCTGGGAGCTCTAAAGCAGCGCCAGTCCAAACGAGCTGGAGAAGACAGATTTAACAGAGATTGATTTTCATTTAGAGCAGGCATGTTTTCTTGTCAGCCTGGAAGAATGCTTGCAGCAGAGGTGTGTTCACAGCAGAGGTGTTTGCACATCACTCTGCTCCTCATCTTTCACCATCAAAGAGCGATGGAGCACAGGGACAGAGAGAGTAGGAAACCCACCCTGGTGGGTGGGCTGTGCAGGAAGAACAATCTGCACAGGTAAAACGGGAGGAGGAACTGCTTAGTCAGGGTGGGGGAGGTTGTTAAGGTTGTGGCTGGGACTGGGAATCGGGGATTCATCTATTTGCTTCCAAAAAAGCACAATCCTCCCTTACCTCTCATCAACCAATGGTGGTAAATCTATAATCTAAGCAGTAATTAGCGGTTTTGTTAAATCTTGCTTGGCTCTAATGTTCTTCTCCTGTTCTGGAGGCTGCAGTTTAGGGATTCTTTGTGTCACACTGTTTGATTGAAGTCACCATGGGGGATTACAACAACCAGTCTGGTGCACTACTTAATATTACAGTGAAATAGGCATTATGTGGTCAGATTGATGAAAAGGATAATTCATTATTTATCTGTCTTCGCATGTTAGAAAGTAGAGTGATAATTTACTTTATAAATATTAGATATATCCATCTGTGTAATAGTCCTCTATAAACACTGACAATAGGAAATAGTTAGAAATAGATTGAATTAAAAGTAGTTGTGTATTGGAAATTCTATTTCTTTGTCTGCTGTAGAAAAACAAAAATCTGCATGGTCTGAGATGCATACCAATTTTCTTAAGTTACATACATGTTAAAAACAGCTTCAAAAAGCACTTTTTAGCCAGAAGAATAAAATCCAACTCTTGGTTCATTCTGTAAGTTGGAAGTGTTGCTCTCTGGTACTTCTAACTCTGTTTTAGGAGAATATCATCATTAAGTAAACGTAACTCCCATCAGATTGAGGTGCTTAGCAATAATGGATTCCAAGGGTGAAGGATTAAACAGAATACTGATTATTGCCCTAAGATGGTTCGTTCTTAAGTACTTAGAATAATATAAAATCCTTTGATCATAATTTTAGTAAGATTTCTTTGGAGATCAAAGCATCAAAGAAGTTGCTAAATATCTAAGGCTTTCACATACAACATCAAACATGTGTAGCTGTTTTCTACTTCTTGGATTTTCATTTCAGTTGTGATACTATAATACAAATAAAAACTGACACTGAAAAGCCGATTAAATCAGGAGTTTAAAGTGTCATCAATAGTGTGTGTAGACTGTAGAGTTATGTGGAATTCCATTACTAATTTTATGGGCAAATTGGTTTTTTTAATCAAAATATTCCTTTTTTTTTTTTTTTTTTTTCTCTTTTCTATTTTTAGCAATGGGTAAGGTGAAATTTAAACCCTGCAAAAATAAGGTATTGCCTCTGTATCTTCTTAAGTGCTTCACATTTGTAACGCTGTTTGGAGCAGTGATTGCACACTGTGCACACAACAGCAATCCCAGCGGGGCAGGAAGCTTGGGGAGCAGAGCAAAGCAATGCCCAGGATGTGAATCATGGCTGATTTGGTGTCTCTGGGCCCCAGCAGTCTTCTACTGCCTAAGTAACATTGCTAAACTACCCAGGAGAAAGCATATTTTTGGGTAAGAGAAGGGTGTGATGAGATTTTTAAAGGAATAACATTTCTGTCTCAAGGAAACGAGTCCAGCCATGCTGCATCTGTCCCTCAGGGAGCCTGGACCTGTTGGCTTTCATTCTCTCTCTGTTTGGCAGCGGTGTTTGAAATCAGAATAACCTGCTGCTGGGTCAGTGTGCTGAGCCTGAGGAGTGGTGTGCTCAAATCAACAGCATTCATTTTCCTAAAAGATTTGCCTTAGCTCAGCAGTTCTTAACGATTTCTGGAGCAAATCTAATCACTGCTGTCTGTGATAGATTCTCTTCCACCTCCTTCTTCCACTGCTGGAGCCCAGCTCCTCCTCATCCCTGAGCCTCCTCTGCTGCAGCAGGGCTGACCCCTGTGAGCAGGGGTGGCGTGGCACTGGCCAGGCAGAAGTGACAAACTATTCCCTCATCCAAATCCCAGCCTGACAGGCTTTGGTGTGCAGCAGCCCTTTCTTTGGTAGCTCCATATTCTAGTTTATCCACAAAGGTAAAAGACCAATAACTTCACTGATTCTAAATCCTGTGGATGTGACAAAACTCTTGTCCTGTTCCTGTTCTAGCTGGTGCATCCCAGCTCCAGTTACAAATAATCTGTATGCAAGGCATCTTCCACTTCTGCCTGTCATTTAGGCTGAAATGCCAGTTTGTTGGAGATTATAGCAGCTCCTCATTTTTTTTCATCTGGGACTTAAATCCTCGCCACATAGTTGTTGTTTTTTCTATAAAATGATTATGCAAATAGCAGGCTATTTTATATCCACTTGGCAAAGTTGAAAGTAAAGCGAAATTTAGAGAATATTATTCAACAATTACTGTTATTTGCTTCCCTGATAGATAAGGTGGTTGAAGGGTTTATTGTAGTGGCTGATTCACATATCAATAGAATTACTGAGCTACAATTTATGGTAACTTATAGTAAGGCAAAAACAGATGAAGTGAAGTCCCAGGTTGATTTGGAAAAAGTAGCAGAAATAACATCTTTTCCTGCCTCTTTCTTGTGAATAGAACAGATGTGAATCACAATTGATGGTAAACACAGTAATCACCCATTGCACCTGTTTTGAGTACTACTTCTTGCCCCAAAATCACACCTAAATGTTTTAATGTTTTTCTTCAGCCTAATGCTTTTCATAGTTCAAACAAAAATGGCTCCTAGGCCAAGGTTAAAAATCCTCAAGTATCAATTGCACTGAAACAGAATGAGAATGCTGGGAAAAGTGAAAAAGCTGTGGCTATACCTTTACTAGCAGGAAGGTATCAGCATTCCCAAAGGATTATAATGTAATGAGTATTATACAAGTTAGACTTATTTGGTTTTTGTCAGCCTAAATCTGCTCTTGACAGGTTTTGTGAATCAGTGTGTTTTGCTCTTGTCAGAGATGAATGCTTAGGGCATGGCTGTAGTTCAAGGCAGTCCAACAGCCTGGTGCAGAAAATGAGAGTAGTGTCAAAGCAAATCTTGCTGAATCTGGACCCACTTTTGTTTTTTTTTCTCTGCCAAAGTCTCTTGGATCTGCCAGCTGAACTAAGAAATGCATGTAACTTAATTCCTTTCAGATTTCTATACAGAGGATGCTGTTAGTTCAGAGTTCAAAGCAACAGCACTGAGATGTTTCGAACCAATAATATGAGCCAGCCATAATTTAATCTTGAAAGTGAATTTAATTGAGTTATACAATAGGGAATAATACAATAAATAATTTAAGTAGTACTTAATTTAAAAGTGTATTTTTTTTAGACATCTATAAAATTTATTACACCATAGAGCTTTTATTTGAGATGTGAGTGGAGACAAGTTGGTTTGATTTTTATCCAAAGTTGTTGCTGACTTGGACTAGGATTCAGAATTTTCTGGTTTTCATTTCATCCATGGAAGGAAAGGTAATCACCTGACAAAGACTGTTGCTTTACTACTTCTATCCCCTGGTATTTAAAAGCCCCAACAGGCTTAGAGGTAACACTGCTTGTCGTCCCCAAACAGACCCTGTCACTCTCACAGAAAAGGGCATTTTCACCCTGCTCAGCCCGTGAGAGCTGGCCAGGACACAGCAGAGACGTCCAGGGCAGGTTTTCCATGCTCTGGGGCAGAGACGCCTTAAAGATGAATTTTGCCTCAGCTTGTTTGCAGCTCAGGTACAAGAGATTTTCATTGAAGCAAACATTTCTGTACCTGTGATGGTCCTTTTTGAATTCACATCACTGTGAAGGCATTAACAGCCCTCACCACCTTTATCTCCCAAAGCAAACAGCAGTGATAATTGAATTAATACCACAGTTATTGGCTGATTAATGAATAGCACCAAGACATGCATATACTTGGGAAAAATAAAGATAGAATTAATAAAACCTGAAACAATTATGTTTAAGATCTTACAAAAACCAGGAAAGACCAAATGAACTGTTTGGTTTGGGTTATTTTAAAAAATTTCCTGCCCTCCTGTATAAAAATTGTTCACCCTTTTAGTTAAATAAGCTATCATCTCAGATTACTTCATCAGCTACACCAAGTTTCTTATCCTATTTTTTTTCAAAATGTTTGTCCTTATTAGATTCATGGGCAGTTTTTCTTCTCCCCTGCTAAGTCAGACATGTCTTTGGTTCCAGATATAGATGCTGAATGCTCAGCTCTGAGATAAGTTACGATCTTTTTCATAATCCATCTGCAATGAAACAATTCATCCCAACTCTTGAAACAATCCAGCTTACTCAAAGACTGAGAATAATCTTTCTCTGCATGTCTCTTCTGTATGGTTTTCTCTTTCTTAGGAAACTTATATATGTGTGTATGTATGTATATATATATAGACACACACACACATGTAATGTACATTGTATAGAAATTTTGGAGACATAAGATTTCCTCATATCCATGATTAAAGCAAGAAAAGATAAATAAATGTTGCCAGCCTGCAAAGAAGAACCAGAGATCTAGTAGTGATGTAGCTCTCTTGTTGCTTTAAAGAACCTGGCAGGTTTGTGTCATACATGGTCCTTAGCAAGCCATCTTTGGGTCCAGACCATTTGCTTTTTCTAATATATTTTCACGTTGACTTGGCAATCAAAGTTGAGAAAACACATCCACTCTCTATTTGGGGATTCTTTTGTTGCTGAGAAAAATTCGAACGTAAGGAAGAGCTTTCATTGTAAAGCAGCCCAGGTGCAGCATCTCCCTGGGCCCCGGTGACAAGCAGCAGCAGTGGGTGCTTCACTGGGAAATGCTGCTCACAGTTCAAGTGGCTGTAACTGCTGATTGCTTAGGAGCATTTATCTGTTGGAGCTTCCTTTGGGAGGAGGAAAATTCACAAGAAATCAACTCAGATAGTGGCTCGTTGTATATGAAGTTGGTCAAAATGCTATTCTGCCCTTAGGTTTCTGCAAACTCTTACTGCTGTGGTGCCAGTAGTGTGTGCCCCTTCCGTGTTCCTGCTTTAGGCATCCCAGGCAGGGCTTGCTGGAGGAAGGAGCTTGCAGGGGGACAGACAGGGACAGGCTTTGGGCTGCACATGGCTCGGCTCCACTCCAGCTGGAAAATACTCAGATGTGGCCATGGAGGAAGAAAATCTCCCTCAGGTTCCCTTTGTCTGCCTAACTTGAGGGGTGGATAGAAAAGCAGAACAGCTGATAGTGATGGAGTCCCTGGGCTGTTCATCTGGAGATGTGGGAGCTCCTCATTCAGGGCTGGGCAGTGGTTTCCTTCTCTCCAATGCTCTTAGGCTGTAAAAAGAAAAGGAGTTTGGAAACTCTATACCTTGGTTCTGTTGCAGCATTAAAACTTCTGTCAAATGCAGAAGTTTGTCCATGAATCAGAACAGGAGAGTTCTTTCTAGCCCAGTGCACTGAAAAAACATCACTGGATCATTGTTTTATGGGGAGCATATGCTAACATTGTAATTTGTTGCTAATTGAGATCTATATCATCCCTGGCTGAAATCAGTGTACTTTTGCTGGCCTGAGGTCTGCAGGTTATTTGTTTGGTTTTGTTAGATATAGTGGCTTGAGATACAATTAAATAATTTTAATTAGAATTGAGAAATTACCTTTTAGTACTAGAACCAGCATCAGGATTTCAGTAGAAACAGTAATGTGAAATACTGGCTCCACTAAAGTAGAATTTAGCATTTTAAAATAAGACAAATCTAAACCTCAGTGTAAATCCAGCATATCTTATTATATGCTAGCAAATATATAATGCTAAAATGGCCTTTTATTATTCATGTGTTGTGTCTCAGAGTGTGCTGTGCTATTTGTCTTGCAAGCCTTCTCAGAAATTATTTGCCCAGATGGACCATTGTATGTGTTTTGTTTTGCTCATTGCGGGAAATTAGTCTTAATAAATCAAAATCATATATTGAGTCACAGCAGTGACTTGAGCCAAGTGGGGGAGAGGAGGGGAGAGCTACTGTTTCAATCTAGAGCTGAGCCAAAGCATTTCACTTACAGAAAAACATAGTTTGAAGAGTCTGAGTCTAAAAAAAAAATAGAAATGTGGGGTCTGTCTCTTGGTTTGAGTGCCCAGTTCTTGTTGCAGCTGCTGAGCGAAACGCAAGCGCTGGGAAGTGTTTTGGATGCTCTGGCAGAATTACTGAGGATGGAATGGTGGAGGGCTCTCTGTGCCCTGAGCAGGGGAAGGTGGGAACGCGAGGGCTGGAGGGAGCACCCAGGAGCAGGAGCAGGATGCATCTGGGGCATGGGGGAGACCTGGCATGGAGGCAGCCAGAGGGAAGCTTTTCCCCACTAATGGAGGTGCTGTGGTTCTTGGCACCCCGCAGGCAGTGCAGCACTGGTAACTGCTCTCTGCTCTCTCTGCAGCAGAGGGTGCTAACCAAAGTGTGTGCTGTTATTGTTCAGCAGCTGCCAGGAATTGTTACTGCTCTTGGCCAGCAGGACAAATGGATCTGGACTATTTGTTTCAATGGTAAATGATTTTTTTATAGATCGAAAGTCATCAGTCATCATTGGATTAATTAACTGAAATTACAAATTCTCTTTTATATAAACTTATTTTCTTCTTTTAACTGTATTTTACTGATCACTCTAGTTACATACATTGCTTAAGTTACATACATTGCTTAAGTTACGTACATTGCTTAAGTAATTATCATTAGGAGTGTGATCATGGTATTTATTTTTGATCTAATTCCTGAGGTACAATAATATGCTTATTTTTGGAGGTGGTAAGTTTAGCATAATAGGAAAGGAAAGCAGAGATTTATGGGCTAATCATTGTTTTCTTTAGGGTAGAGTAAAGGTCTTCAAACAATTGATTGATCGTTGTCCAAAAGCAAGAACCAGGGTCATTTTCCTCTCTTTCTGTTCCACTGCTGAAGGGAGCAGACAGGCAGAAAAAGCAGTGTAAGAGAATAGGAGTAAAGGCCATCTAAACCCCAGACTTATTCTGTAAAGCTTAAGTGGAGTTGTCCTGCTGGTGACAAGTGGATTAATGCTACTGAAGTGTTCAGCCACTTCCCAGCTGAAGCAAACAACGTGATTCTAGCAATAATTTGGGTTGTGCTGTAGCACAGCTTGGTGAATCAGACCTGGACTAGAGAAGCCCTAGCTCGGGTGTCCCTCTGAGAGCTTTCCCTGCCCTGGGTGCCTGATGTGGCTGCCCAGTGCCAGCCCCAGCTGCTCCCTGCACAGCCCAGCAGCTCGGGAGCAGGTCCCAGACAGCACTGCAGCCCTCAGGTCTGGGCTGCTTGTCTGTGACAACTTCATGGGAGATGTTTCTGACTTGTCTGCCCGAGCAAGCGCCCTTTTATTCTATCTCCTCACTGCAGCGTGTGGAGAGTTCAAACCTGTGAATCAATTTGGTGCCGTATGTGATTTGTCATGTACTTCTTGGAGAACAAAAAAAGAGCTAATGGTGGGTGTGAGGTTATCCGGATTTTCCAGTGCCATTGTGTGGTCTCTAAAGGAGAAAATCGGTTCATGAGCAAGCAGCAGAGGAATTCTAATCCACCTTGCTCTTCTACCCATGCCTTACACTTTGGAATTTAGAAAGCAAGCCTGAAGACTGGAGAGAGGCCATGTTGGGAATAGCTTTTCTCTTGTACTTAGGGAAACATTCCCAAGTAATTAGTAAATAGGAGGACTAAATGAGCAATCCTCTTGTTTCCAGCCGAACCCCCGATGTGAAATAGCATTATTTGTCAATTTTAAGAAATTCAGTCTTAAAATAGGCCTGTTTTGCTTCTGACACTCTTGCAATGTTTTGGTGTTGTACACAGTACTTGTAAAGGTTTGAGTGTATTACGTCTCACACATCCCTGAGCCGGCCTGAGAGGAGTTCACCAAACCAAGAATTGATCATAGGATATGAGACTCTTATTCTCCTTATCTCCTCATGAGATCTTCTGCCAGGTTGGAGTCGAAAAAAGCAAGATGTGTGTAAGTGCATCAACCTAATTAGTAAAATCCAAAAAAGCTGGTTTGACACGATCACTGTTGCTGCTGCTATTTTATCAAAAGCATGATGCAGTTCTGAAATGACCACAGACCTCCTTGAGCTTGATTTCAGTGTGTTCCCCAAACCAAGGGGATCTCTGTGTGGGTGCTGAGCAGGATGGCTGCCTGGGCTCTCCTGTGCAGGTTGGTGCCCTCCTGCCCTCTGCCCCGTGAGCAGGCCTGGGAGCCCTCTGCCATCCTGACACTTCCTTCCTTCCGGCTTTTAAGTGTAGCTATTCCTGCTTGGCCAGGGAAGTGCTTCTCCATCAGTAGCATTAATTCTGTGTGGCTGACATCCTGTTTTCTCCTTACAAAAGCTTGATAATGTACATTCCTATCCCTTGTCAGAATTTCCACAATGAACTTCCCATCAGATACCAGAGGCGGAGGCTTACCTGCCACTTACCTGCCTGCTTGCTGACACTGAGTGCAACAGAACCATCTAGTAGGGAGTGTCACTTCTATTTATAACTGTTTGTTTCTTATTTTTTGTCTTCTTGCTTTGGTGTCAAGACTTAGAGATTTGCAAAGAGCTTGAGTTCAGCTAAAATGAAAAAGTTTAGCAGGGATTTTACAAATCCTACCACGCTCTGATTTTCACTGTCTGTTACTTTTAGGAGTATACAGTGAGTCTGTAGCTTCCTTACTTTTTTACTGGCCTTTCTTACCCATACTGAAAGGTTTTGTTTCTGAAAATCAGCCTCGTTTAAGTCAATTTTACAATAATTAAGTTAGTTGTATTATTTAAAGGCACCATGAACTGAGAGTATCAGCTGATTTCATTGTACTCCAGACAGTCTGTGAGGAGCTCCTAACTCAATACAGTGCAGGTGCAAGGCCAGTGTGTGGGCTGAAGAGGAAAATGGGGCAGTGAAGGAAAAGGAATGGCTTTGGTCACTGGAGACCATGGCAGAGTTTTCCATAAACATTGTTCTATCTGGATCGTTAGGAGTGGTAAAAATCAGACTTCCTCAGCCTTCTGCAGAAGTCTAGGTCCAAGCCAGCATTGTGTGTGCTGGTTTTACATGGTGCTTAAATGACAAAATGCAGAGACCCCCACAGAGCACTGATGGGAATGGCTGTCATGTAATAGTTGAGATTAAAGGCTTTTTTTTTCCAAATGCATTAGCAATAAAACTATTTTTAGAGGCATACATTTTAATTCTGGTTCTTCTATCATCTTCTACCAGCATTTACCAGACTGTAAAAGTTACTACAGTGTAATAGATAATTTGAGATTGGAAGGGACAGTCTGGAGACAATCCAGCCTTCTGTTGAAAGCAGGGCTTTAGATTAGGTTATCCAGGGGCCTGCAAAACCAGGCCCTGCGTAATTCTAGAGAGAGAGATTCCATCTCTTCCCTGGTGCCCCTCTGCTTTGTGTTTGTTTGCTTGCTTGTCTTTATGAAAATAAGTACACAAGTCTTAAATGCCTCACTTCTTCCGGTTTATTGTGTTCTCAAGGTCCATCTTGAATTCAAGGACAATAAGTCTTGGGCACAGAATGGGCCCTTGATACCTTTATACACTGAAATATGTTCCAGTGTATAAAGCAGGAGCCTTTATATAACTCAATAGTAGGATATGTGGAAGTTCCTGCTTCCTATAGGAAAGCGTCCAAAGGAAATGACAGCCAAGGAAGACAGTATGTCTCCACATCTTGCATGAAGCAGATTCCTGTAGCAAGTCCAGCCTGCCTGGATTCCCACCAGCCAGGTGGACATTAAATAAATGGAGAGTACTGATTAAGCAGCAGCCACCTCATTTTCAGAGCACAGGATTTGCATACACTGGCGGGTTGGAAGAAAATTTACTGTGCACATGGTGCTGGGAAAAGCCTGGGTATTACAGTGAGGAACCATTTGCTCGTTACTGAGCTTTTGAATAGCAATGAGGTGTGTGTAAGAGCCTGTGTGCCCCAGCTCTGGTGGGCTTGTAGACATCTCTGCCTCCTGAGCACAGATGGGACCTCTGCCTTTATTTGTGATTTCGTGGTGGAAAATGCTGCTTAAAGATTTGGAGCTCTGTAGTCCTGAAAACATCCAGGCCCTCAGTTTCTATGCCCTTAACCACCTCAGGCTTTGGCTAGCTGAAGTGTCTTGCATTGCAAATATGATTTATTTACTATGCACTGTTTAGTGACACCTCCAATCTATCCTGCTTCCTGGGACTGTATGCATTTTAAATGAGATAATACATTTATTTCACTTGCCTTTTTCATGCATCTGAAATGAGCCTGTGCCTCAGTGCAGTTATGTGGGAGTGGGTCTATTTGGGGCTGAGTATTCCCAGTCCCAGATGTCATGGATGAACTTGTCATTATGCAGAGCAGTCCCCCAGGAGACCACCGACTCCCTTCAGAAATGGGGAGCCTTGGTGTTGCCTTCACACCGATAGCAAAGTGAGAAATGAGAGGCAGTGAATAAGACAGTGCCATTTCGTGTGTGGAAATTACACACTTCCATCGCTGTTTCCTCAAGCTGGCTTTTGAGCTGTGCAGATACCAGGCTTCACTCTGGAGGAAAGTCAACCTTTGGGGAGTGTGTTAGCACATAAATCTCATGCAAGTGCTTCTTCCCACCCCAAAGATTTGAGAGTTGCAGTGCTCAGTAAGCATGAGCCTCTCACAGACATTTACAAAAGGTACCTGCCGTGGTGCAGGGCAGCAGTGGAGTTCTCTGCCTCTTACAGCGCCTGAGAGCTCACAAGAAGTTAATACAGAAACGTTGGTGAGTGTTTGCAAAGGGTAACATTGGTCTAGTAAAGCAAACAAGACCCAGCATGTGTAACCGTGCTCGAGCCCAGAATCAATCTTTACTTGTGTCCCTGCCTTTAAAGATGTAAATAATTCCACTGGCTGCTCACACTGTGTAATTACTGTTATGTGCACACTCAGAAATAAGAGAGATGCAGGGCTTGTACGCCTTCTGAAGTTCAACTCTTTGTGTCATTGTTGGAGCAGACAGCTTCTTTGAGAGGATAAATGAAAATCTTGAGGCTTTGACTCCATCACCTTTCTCTATTAGCAATAAAGGGAATCTACGGAGGGTCTTCCAGCAAGGCTCACAGTAACCTCTGCCTGCCCACTCTCATTTAGCCCCCCAGTTCTCCCCTCATCAGATGCCTTTGTTCAGCATGGCATTTAACCACCCAGCTCACTCAGCCCTCCTGTCAGTGTGGGAAGTGTTTGCTTCACTGCTGCTGAGTGTGCTCCTGCCCAGATGTTTGTGTGTGTCAGACCCATGGGAGTGTGCAAACCATGTCACACACAGAGACAGCCCAAAGAGACAGGTAACAGCCCTGAATTGTTTTGAAGCAGCCACAATGTGTCCTCAGTCTTACACAGTTCCGTCACATCTGAAGATGAATTTATGTTGGCCTCTACATGCTTTTAATGTGTGTAACTAAAAGAAAAAAACCTGATGTATACAGTCTGTTCTTTCCAATATCTAGAAAAGAAGGCTTCCAGCTCTAATTTATTAATAATTCTGATATGGAAGATATTTTTTCTATGTGATCAGGACTTTTTCACAGATATAAAAGTATGTCTAATAACTAATTGAAGTGGATTCGAGTGATAGTAAAATTTGAACAGAGCTTTTAATAGCCAGAAGCAAATAACTAGAATGTAGCCTGCTGATAGGAAGCATGGAGTGTTTTGAATGCTGCCATATGTCCAGATACGAGCAATCAGCCTTGCAAACAGAATCAGAAAGTGCTCAGCAGCGTTTCAGGGCTATGTCTTGTTTGCTTTCAGGACCTATAAGAGGAGCCTCTCACGGCAGTTTTTCAAAGTGACATGTTCATGGGAGTGAGCTGGAGACAAACAATGTTGTTATTGGGTAACATAATGAAATATGGCTTGTGCTTCACCGCAGTAAAGTGACGCCGAGCCATATTTGATGTGGCATTTGAAATAAGAGAATCTAATAATGTCGAATGGATTTCAGAAGGGTAAATGGAAAGCTTGAGATTTGTCTTAGGCCTTATAATTGGGGCTGGATGAAGTCATAAAGAGAGGGGAGAGGGCTGGGGGCTGTGGCGAGCTGCAGGCACTTTGAAGCCCTTGATGAAGCTGACCATTTGTGCCAGTCCCTCGAATAAAAAATTTAATGTTTAAGAGCTGTGTTGCATGAAGTTCTAGTCTCAAGGGTAATTCCAAGTCATGCAGCCCCATACAGAAGTTATAACTGAAGTGTATAAAATTAATGACTTCGAGTATTAAAGTTCAATTTTGGACTTCATTTAGAGTGTTTATGAACCATATGAAGCAATATTATACTTTCTTATTATAAAGATTATTTCAGTTATTGGCTAAAAGACTTTTGGAGGGTTTTTTTATCTAGCTTTGCTAATCACTTCCAAGCACTTGGTAGACTACAAATTGCACACCAGTAACCAGCCATATAAAATACTTTCTATGTTGGTAATATGATAGATTAACTAATAATCCAAACAAAACATAATAAATTGCTATTTAATTCTGAGACAGTCAAGCAAAACTAAATATATTGCATTACTTTGAAAATGTGAATAATTTCTTTTGGAAATAAGTTTCTCTTTAGTCTAAGTGTAATGGTAAAAGCCAGAAAGTCATGAGTGTACATTGAGGAAATGGGATTAGCTGGTCATAAACCATCTCAGGTCAGTGGCAAAGGAAACGCACTTTACAATTTCAAAGGTAGCAAAAGTAAGAAAAGAAAAATACTAAAGAGAATGAAGGAGAAATTATGACATGTAAAACTCAGTAAGAAAAGCTAAATGGTGCAATGTAAAACCTATGACAGGTAGGGCCCAGGACAGTACGAAAGTGCCTTATTTAATAAAGAGGCAAACAGTAGCTCTGTGCAACATAAAAATTCTAGGAAAGGCTTTGAAATTTTGGGGCTCTGTTCTTTTAGGCAGCCCAAGCTGTCCTGCCTGTCTGCTTACCAGCCTGCTCCACCAGCAGCATTGGAAAGTGATGCAGTCCAACCACATTTCCACAGCCGCTTTTAGCAGTGCAGGAGCTTTCCCTCCTTGCCCATTCCTCCTGTTTCAAGAGGTTTTGGGCTGCACTGACGTGTTAGCACATATGGCAGCTCGATTCCTGAGAAAAGATTCTTGGAAGGAGTGCCTGAGAGAGATGCACTCTGAGCGTGTGAATGGGGACAAAGGATGCAGGGCACTGCGCTCTGCTTGGGAATTGCTGTGCACAGAATTTCAGCTGGGACTCTGGCCTGGTGCTGCTTTGATTAACTGAGAACAGGTTTGTGTGCGGATGCTTTTTTTCATCGGTTCAGGCAGGGTAAAACTCGACTGACTGTAATCTGGGGTGAGCTAAAATAGTTCCATATGAGCTGTCAGGCTGGAGTTGAACTGAGGAGCAGGAGTTAAAGTGTGTGCAGTTGCTGCCCTGCCTGCTGCTAGGCTCTGGCAATTTCAGAGAGCTCATATGATCAAATACATTCATTCCTTCTGGCTGGTGCATAGAGGAACAAGAAGATCATTTGCTGGAGCCTCGGATCCAAGGAAATTTTGGTCTGCGGGGAATACCTGAAGAGATTGGTTGCATCCCAGGGCAGATTTTAGCCATATCTTTTATGGGAGATTAGAAAAGAGTCTAAAAAGAGCAGGTCTGGCCTGGTCTCTATTAATATTATGGTTTGGGTGTCAGAGAATGTTCCCAGGGTGATCTAACTGTGGAGTGAAAATGGCTGTGGATGAACTGCAGAGGATAAGAGAAGGCACCAGCTCTCTCCTACTCTCATTTTCTCTCCCAAGCCTTCCTTCTCAATCCCTGCTGTAAATGAAGTGTTTAATTTTGCCCATGGTAAGTGGGTGACAGGAGCAGGGTGGAGCAGAAGCCCCGCGTGTGTGAAGCAGCCCATCTGCCTGTGGGGGTGTGGGTGAGCCTGTGGACAGGCTTCTCCCGGCGAGATATGGTGGGTGGAGGATGCGGTTTGGGGATGTGGTAATTCACTGCAAACCCCAGAATTCAGGTCAGTCTCAGCATCCCTCTGTTCTGGTTGTATCAGCCATTCAAAGTGGTCAATAATTCGAATTTAGCCCAGCTGAAAGCTCAGTGTCTGCCAGAGGGAAGGGCAGTAAGAGGGAGATTTAGCAAATTCACAGTAATTCCCTGACTTCTGCTGTGGATTCAGGTTAAACCCTTGACAGCCACAGCTACAAGCACATAACAGTTACTGCTGCACTTAAATCAGTCGAGTTTCTCCCACCATTTTGTAAGCCCCATAAGAGAGGTGGGAGAAGGCAGGGTTAGTCTGGCTCCTGAAGAAAAAAATGGCATTGATTTCTTAAAGAGCACAAAATCCTGAAAATTCAAACATGCTGTATTTTCACTTTCCAGTCTAGGACTAAACAGAAAATAGCAACACGAGTCCTGGCAACATGAGGAACTGAGGAAGAATTTTGTCTTTTTCCTCCCAGCCCCTCCCTCACCCCAAAATGCTCATTTGCACCTGCAAGTCCTCAATGTTTGGTGGCTGCTCAGTGTGTGATTTTAGATTGCTGTTCCTCACCGTGGCTTCATACAACATTTTAGATGAGACACAAATCGGATGAAATATCTCCAACAGCTTGAGCAGGCTTCCACCATATCTGGACTTTGGTGGCTTTCAGAGAGCTGTCAGCTGTAATCTGCTGTGCTGGCATCTGTGTATGTGTGTATATGTATGGATGTAACTTTGAGCATCACAGACTGAAAACAGCAGAATCAAATCCAGCTGCTCACTTGGTGCTCACAAGCCAC
Organism: Origma solitaria; assembly: GCA_013397895.1. Lineage (NCBI taxonomy): Eukaryota > Metazoa > Chordata > Aves > Passeriformes > Acanthizidae > Origma > Origma solitaria. The sequence goes on along the minus strand of VZRL01003522.1, from coordinate 93,119 downwards.
TGCAAACGTTGTCAGCAGGTGTAGTTACCTGGGACTGTCCCACTGACAGGATTTTTTTCTCCCTCTGTCTCTGGGAGAAGACAAATGGATGGCTATCCACAAAATGCCTTTTTCTGTCATCTGCTGTGCTTATTTCCCACACAGAGGATTTGCTCTGGACAGCAGCCTCTCTCATTACAAATCCTCCAGGTCCACTGCAGTTCCATGGTCGGTACTGGATCCTTAGAAAGCCTCTTAGCCCTTCCACCCTGCCCTCTGCTCATCTTCACGTATCGTTTATAAAAACTATTACTTCAAATTACAGGCAAGACAACACAACAGCCTCTCTTTAGAGTTTCTAAGCTCCCTGAGTGTTTTGGCTGGGTGTCACTTTTTGGAGCACTGCTCTAACGTGATACAAAATCTCAGCTCCACCTGATGGCATTGCTCAGCTTCATTTGTTGTCACAGGATTGTAGCTCCTGACTAAGGCAGAGATCAAAAATGCCTATTCAGGTTTTTAGATTAAAGACAACTTCCCAAAATTAAATATAACCCATGGTTATGTGAACCTACACGTGTGGGAGACGCAGGATTGTGCATGACTGTGGCAGTCAGGTCTCGGCTCAAAGCTGCCCTTTGTACACGGACTGGGAGAGGGCAGCTCCCTCCAGCTCCCCCAAAGCAGCAGCTGAGTTCTGCGTGTTTGTGAACACTGTTTGAATTAATACCCCACGTGCTCTGCACATCCCAGTGTAACTGGGCTTAGGGCATTTTAATACAATTTAGTGGATGTTTTCAATCTACAAGCAAGAATTTATGTTGTTGAGTGTTTTGGGATGCCAAGTTTCTACATGCTTTTGTAACTTTAAACTTTACCCTTGCAAAGTATGACCTTTATAAGGGTGCAGAACTGAAAAGGATTTTCTGTCCTTGAGATCTATCTTTTTCCTGTCTTTTGGGAGTTTTTTAGAAACACTTATTGTTCTGGATTCTTTTAATTAAAAAAGTGTCTAGGGCTACCCATTAATTCCTTGCTATTCTCTGTTGGCCTGTCCTATCCGATATTCATTGTGCAGGAAGATTGTACTATTTAAATTCGGATCTATGCAGCATTCCTGGAGCTGGTTCCTCTCCAAAAATGAGAATTATGTGGCTAATTTTGTCTGGTATCTTTAAATAGAGGCATCTTGCAGCTCATTATTTTCTTTGAAGATAAAGGTTCCGTTCCATCTCTCCTCAGATTGCAAGTGAGTGTCTTTCAAGCTGAAGGGTTGTTGGGTTGTTTTGTTTGGGTTTTTTCCTCTCACCATTGCAGAAAATGTTGACTTGTTGTCGCTGTTAGAAAGCAGATAATCTTCTATAGTTGCAAGTTCTTTGTGTTCTTTTAATAACAATTGCAAAAGCTGGAAAGAGGGGAAATGGCTGCAGCAGAAATAGCAGGGAAAGTTCACTGGCCAAAATGCTGCTCCCACAGCATGTCCATGTGTCAGAAGCTTGAGCATCCAGGGCATAGGCCAGGGAAATCCTTGCAGCAATGCCCAGAGTGGAGCAGAGCGCCAGGGAACTTCACTCTTTGTCAGTATTTCAACCACTGTTTCAGCCTCAAAAAAACAAAAAAAACCCAACAACAGGAATTGAGACCATTGAAGTTGAAGGAGAATAGATGTTTGGGGAGTGAGATCCTGCTCAGTGCCCTGCTGACAGAAAGGCTGGCAGGGTGGGCTGTGTTTTATATCCCAAAGAATCCACATTAAGGGGACGGAATGAGGAGGACTGCAGCGGCTCAGCTGCGAGGGGAGCCTCAGTGAGGTCTCCTGCTCCAGTACAGATGAGGTTATCCAGCCATGAGCACAAAGCCAAAGGTACTCAGGTTCTGCTTCCCACAGAACATCTCCTTCCATTTGTGCCCGTGATCAGCTGGGATTTCCCTGTTACACTCTGCAGTTTGGCGAACAAAAATGTGAATAAACTTTGCTGTTTTCTGGGCTAGAGAGTGAGAACAGTTAAACTTATTGTCAAATAAGTAAACTTTTTGTGCCTGTGCTTACCCTTTCCAGTCATTGCTTTCTGCTGTCTCTTCTGGGGGAGTGTAAACTGATCTGCAACCCAAAACACTGAAGATTTGTGTGTTGCTTTTTGTATTTGCATACCTAACACAATAATAAATAAGAATTGCTAAGAGCTTCACTCCATTGTAAGGAAAAAAGTTACCTCTGTATTTTTTGGAGCAGAATTTGAGTTTCTTTCATAGTGTACAGCAGCCTAATACATGATCTTGGACCACTGTGAGGTAATGGCTACATGCTGAAAGTTAATGTCATTTCAGAAAGGCCTTGCTGTGCTGAGAACTGCACATTCCCAGTGTTTCCAGAAAATCTAAATTAACAGCTCAGGAAGGAACTCTCCCCTGGATGTCACCTTTAAGTTTCTGTGCTTTACTGTGAATTGCTCATTTTATTGAACACATTAGACCATAAATTATTATATTGTGTAATTGAGGGGTGATGTCATTTGACAGCTGTCGGTCACGTGTTGTGTTTTTTGGACTGGATGACTCTGAATTATTAATGTTTCAGATGCCACAGAGCCTCTTTAATGCTTCATGTGCAAGGGAGCTTTGTTAGAAAACTCTTGAAAATATAGCTGCTGTTTTTCACATAGACCAACAGTGTAGTAATAATTAGCAATGACAGATGATTACAATACACACTGAAAATGATCTTCAAAAAGCCAGTCCCATGTAAGTGAAGTTCCCAACTTAAAATAAAGCAAAGGTGTGGTGTTCATACAGGGAGGAAAACCACCAAAGAAGCCCAGCAGAAATCCCCCCGAGTTACAGCTTGTGATGCCACAACTCTGAGCTTCTGCTCAAGAAACCAGTTACTGTAGCCTCTAACTTTTGGGGCAGATTTGTGCAATAAATTGTACAGAATTGCAGCCATTTTGAAGAAGCCCAAAATGGGGAGAAGGGGAATGTGTCTGAAGCAGCCTTCAAAGTCTAACCAAATATTTCTGAGTGTTTTGCCAGGCAAAACAGGATTGTTTCTGTAAGTTCATGTGCCTGTTATTTGGATAGCCATCCTCCTAAACACTGTCTTAATGGCTTGAGAATAGAAACTCATTCTTTCCGCGGGGTTTTGGTGAAAGTTTGTCACTGTACAGAGACAGAGCGAGCCTGTGGTGGGAGATGCCATTGCTGAAGTTGTGCAAGGACACAACTCTTTGGATCACTGTCTCTCCAGCCCTGGCTCCAGGCCAGCAGAGGCAGGTTTTGCTGTGGGGCAGGGAAGCTCTGTTGGATTCAGTGCTGTGGCACATCCACGTGCAGGGCTGGGAAGCTGCCATGGGCTCGGAGGAAGCTCCATCGTTTGCCCTAAGTCTGCATTGCTCTCTCAGGGCTCCTTAGCACAGGAACCTGTGGCTGTAGCCAGATAGCCTTGAAGTCAGGGAAGTAACTCAGGGCTAAATTAGGGATAAGATCAGGGAACGAGAACAATTTTGCTTCCAGAAAACAGCTCAAAAAGTGCCTCTTTCCTGCACAACTACTTGGAGATATCAAGATACCCATTGTAATCACATTTTCACTGAAAGCTGTATGTCCATGACACATTGCTTCATAACATGATATATTGAAAAATTCAGAGTTGACGAAAGTTCCCCTCTGATTTTCTTGTACCCTTTTTTTGAACACGCCTCTGGGTACTTAAATAGAGTCTTAGGACGTGTAGATGCTAGAGCTCCAAACCAAATGCTGGTAGTTTGAACTCCTTTGGGTTTAGAATTACATTGCTTTAGAAAAGAGTTGTTTTGAGTTGTGCTAAAAATCAGAGCCACATAAGAGAAAGAGAGAGAGAGAGAAAGAAAAACAAGGAAAGAAAGAGAAAGAGAAAGAAAGAAAATTCAAGCCTGCTGTAATTACATTTTGGGTGTTGCTGACATTTGACAAGTTTGCCTATTGCAGATTAATGGCAAAGGTAAAGAGTTGGAGAAGAGGAGATGAAACGGGGATAGAAACTGCCTCACAAAAGGAGGCAAAAGGTTACTCATTAAAAAAAATAGAAAATAAAGAAACAAAAAACCCTTTTCAAGTGGGGGAAAGGCTCTAAGTTCAAAGTTTCAGGAGTTCACATTGCTGAACATGCCCGGCTTGGGAATGCACGTAGGAGCTGTCCACTGTGTTTGCACCCGCAGCTCTCTATTAGGAATCTTGTGGAAACAAGTTTCCCGATGATGTTTCAATACCTCTGTTTCTGGCACTTATCCAGCAGGGGGAAACGCCAAGGAAGCGAGGGGAATGAACATATGTTGTCTGCATCTATGTGTTTGCTCTTCCCAAGATTTTCAGCTTCCTTCACATTTCTGGGAGTCATTTGGCACTTGCCAGTGGAACAGGGGTTCTTTTCAGGATGCAGTTGTATTGAAGCCTTGTATTTAAACCTGTTTCAAAGATTATGTTCATTGTTTGTTCTAGGAAAAGGAAATGCTTCAAAGAAGTATATATCAGTTATGAAGGGGGGTTCCTTCCTTTCTTTTGGTAGCGATTGTTTTGTTAATCATTCAGTGCCCCAACTTTGCACAGAGCATTGAGTGCCAGCTCCCATTCCCATTCTCATTCCCATTCCCATGTGGAAGTGGAAGGAGCTTCTCTTTATAAGGGGCCTAAGTACCTGTCCATGTCCCACAGAGAGAAGAGCCATGTCACAGAAATAGTGTTTTTCTCCAGCTCTGTTTTCTGTGGGAGAGGGAGGGGTGAGGCTGGCCTGACTCAAGAACTCCCTGCTGACCATGCCTCGGGAGAGACACATGTCCTACATGAAGTTATACAAGGTGCTTTTAAATGTGTTGGATGGGAAGGTGTAGAAACTGATATGAAAAGGGAGGAGGAGGAAATGCAAAGCCTCGGTTGAAGCAGTTTCACGCTTCGAACATTGCGCCGTCAAATGGCAAATGCTGTTAAATGTAAACAAAGCAGACTCTCTAATTATAATTTTGCTAATCCAGACAGAAATAGTTCATCTTTCCCAGTCCCTGAGAAAGGCTGAATAGGTTAGTAGTGAGATTTCTCATCACCACAGCTCATGATTACTATTGCAAAATATTCCATAGAAGCTTGCTGAGGCTGAGCTTCTAACAGCCCATTCACTAGCAAGGTGATCAAATAAGGCTGAGAATTCAATATCCTGACTTCTTTTTATAAAAGTCCATTTATTTAATCATGAGCATCTCTCTCAGCATTCAGCTTGAGGAAGGCAGCCTTGCAGAATTGGGGAAGTCAAATGGAAGCCAAGGATGATTTTGTGGCAGAGACAGAGAAGTTTTCAGGGTGGATATAGAAGACAAATGAGAACTCAGTTTTAATTTCTATCTTGGAGACAGACTCCTGGTGTTACCAAGGACATGTCTGTCCTTCACAGTATTTCCTATTTGGTAACAGACAGTGCCTTCCTGTGGTGTTCTAAGGGTGAGTGATCATGAGAGAGCAGCTCTTGCACGGAAGGAGAGCTGGAGATGCTCAGGCTGTCCTGCTGTTGGGGCTGCTCGGAGCAGCAGCTGCCAGAGCTGGGTAGGGGCTGGGGACTGAGCCCAGGGCTCCTTCCTGCCACCACTGCATCTCCTCCACGTTGGCATTAGGCTGAACATGTCACAGCCTCGCTGGGACTGAGGAGGAATTGATGGCATCCTCAGGTCTCCTGGGAGCAAGGATGGAAGTATTCCTTCCTTCCTTCCTTCCTTCCTTCCTTCCTCCCTTCCTTCCTCCCTCCCTCCCTCCCTCCCTCCTGCTGAGAATAAGACTTTATGTTCATGGGCAGAATATTGTAGCAAAAAGGCAGTAGAGGTTTGTAAGGCTGAAACCTGAGACATACTTACCAGATTTCATGGGAGTTTGAGTGTCTCTGCTCAGGCAAAATGGAATTTTTCTAAAATTTATTTAGAGGCTCATCAAATACATATCACTTCAGTCTTACTGAAGGCTTTTGAAAAAAAGTAAGTTGGACAAAAAGCTATAATAAAAAAATTGAGAGTAAATAGAGAATTAAGAATCATCATTTTTCACAGGAGTATCCTTCGATCATTTGTTAGAACTGTGGTTGAAGTAAGGGATAACATGGTCATTGGGAAGACAGCTGCCTTTATTTCTGGGTTAGAAAGCAATAGTGGACATTGTGATGGATGAGGAACACTGGACTGGAAAGATGAGAGAACATATGTTTCATAGAAATCACTTCTTCTTTGCCAAAATTTCTGACCTTGCAAAATTCTAAGCTAGTTTCCTTGAAAACTGGGCATTAGAGGAGTTACTGCAACTTCCTGATTTACAGTGCAGTGTGATTCCCTCTGGACCATTTGACGGAGGGAACTATTTGTACTAATTATCCTGTCTTCTAGTATTTTGTAATCCCATTGTTTGAAAATGTTTCTTTTTAAGAAAACTGATTTCAAAATACAGATTTATTTAGAGACAGTGTCCTCTGAACATTAAGCAAATTTACCGCCAGTTCAAGATTTTTCTTCATCTCAGTTTCCTCATAACAATGATAAATTCAGCAACAATTAAAGGTAGAAGAGATTTTTTTTTAAATGGTACAGGTAGAACAATGCTGTACAATGGCTATTCTATGTACACAACGTGTATTTAGCACTAGAATTTATATTTGAAAGGACACTGAGATTCTTCTGTGCTGTCTATACCTGAAAAAACTGAAGGGCATCTGTCAGGATAATGTAAAGGATAGATGGTGGTAATTAATGATTGTTGCAAGAAACATGCTAAGATGAGGAATTCAGGCAAAAACTTTGTGATCTCCTTTTTGTTCTAGGCAGATAGAGAGTAGAAATAAATGAGTGATGTATTTGAGATGCCATTCAAAGCTATTTATTTTGTACAGTGTCTGTTTATCAAGCAAAAGCATCTTGTAATGGTTGGGACTATGGGAGTATATGTTTGCAAATAAATTTTGTTAGCATCAGGAAGATAGATCTCATTCATTATCTAGACAAATATAAATGACGCTTGATAATGGTAACTGAATTCATTATTATATGAAATCTGTTCTTTAAAATGTACTTTGAAATTACTTTTCTAAACTAGCTTTTTCTTAACTAGCTTCAGGAATGGTAATAATGGATTTACAAAATGTTTTGTGTGTTCTGAGCATTTCGCCTTGGCGAATAGTCTGGCCCCTGCCCTAGAGGGTGAGCTCAGCCTGCAGAGAGGCGTCCAGCCTTCCTTAGCGCTCCTCCAGCTGGCCCCTGCAGGGCTGGCTGGGCTGGCAGGGAGGGGCAGGAGCTCTCTGTGTCCCTGCCCGGAGCTGGGGGAGCTGCAGGCTGACCTGCAGTGCCTCAGAGCTCTGCTGAGGCCCTTTTGTGCCTGCTTGGATGGGCACCTTGGAGCGACTGACAGCGACCTCAGGGTCACAGGCTCATTCCAGCTGGCACTCCTTGGCTTCTCCAGAGGCTTTAGTGTAGCAAACAAATCGGTGCTCTCTCTCACTCCCTTTAATCAAGGCTCCTTCCACACGGATGGATCCCGTGTGGGGACGCTCAGCTTTATACAGCTGTACCCACACAGGCACATCCTGCCTCGCTCAGGGGTTCTGCTGAAGCTGTTCCTGACTGCAGCGCAGGAAGCACAGAGCCTGGAATTTCATACCTTTGTAAATCAACTCACTGCAATTGCTAATGCAACATCCAGGATATTATAGCTGACAGATTCAGTTGCAGTGTAGAGCAAACTGGCCAGTACTTCAAATAGGCTGATGTACTCTTCAGCAGAAAAGCCCATTAATTCCTGTGGGATCCAGGGTGTTCAAGTGTTGTGTACCTGCTGGAGGGGATTTTATCATCTTGTGCTGTTCAGTGTTGTTGCTCCCCCCGTTCACAGCAGAGCCTGAGTCACTTAGGGTTTGAATTAGATGTAACAGTAGCGTGGAAGCATCAACTCAGCAACTGTATTTGCACATATTGCACCTTCACAGGCTTCAGTTGTGATTGTGTTTCATTAGATACCCCAAGAAAACAGGAGCCAAGACAAGTCTGACTAGAAGGAAATGCAGAGCAAAGCTGATCTATGTGTTCTTGCTTAGGTGACTTCTAATGGCTGTGTCAGATACATCTATCTAAGGTAATTGTATATCCCATTTAAAGTATCTGTTCAAAGAAGGACTCTGCTCCCTGGTTCTGTTGTTTTCTAGGCCTGGTTGGGAGGAAGGTGCTTAATTCCATTCTGTTCAGCAAAGGACTTAAAATAGTCTTAATTTTCATCAGTGGCTAGAGGAGGGATGTAGCATCTGCTTAACAGTTGAGGAGATGCTGAAGTGCTTCGATGCTAATTCATTGCCTGATGCACATAGCCCTGAAAACCTACATGGATTTCCAAGGACATTTGATCCTAGGTGTGTTATCGAACAACAAAATGTAAGCCAGCTGTAATATGGTTCAAAGAGGCTGGAGATGGAAAAGAATACTGTGTGGAGGGGTTTTTTAAGTTAAAATCATGATCAATAAAATGAAGCATAGAAAGGTTAGCAGAGGTTCCCTCCAGTGCTTAAAACTGTGATGCTAAACCCTTCCTAATCTCCTAAAGTTCCTAACAAGGCACAAATGTTTCCTAGGAGCAGGCAGGTTTTCCTGCAAGCATTCAATCTGGTTAGACTTTGTTGCTAATGCTTCCTAACGCTTTCAGCACTTCCACGTTTCGACTTGTCTGCAGATGACCCACAACAAAGTTCATCCTCTGCCCAACTTACTGAGTGACTTACTGACTGCTCCTTAAAAAGTTATAATCAGCAGCTTTTTTCTAAGGAGCGTTTCATGTTTCAAATAAATCAGTTCCTGAAACAAGCCCCAATATCTCTCAGGCATGCTCTCTTCATGTCAGCGAGGATCAGCTGCGGTTTGAAGGGCTTTGAACTCTTTCTTTGATAAAACTGCGCTCAGCATTTGTCATTCTTCCATCAGAGTCAAGTTACTTTTTAATTTAGATTTTTTTAATATTACTTAAAAGTTAAGATCCATCTAAATAACGTCAATTACTCCATCTGTAGAACGAGAAAGAAGATTTTCCTGTGTTTACCTCATATTAATGTTATGAAGTTAATTTTGTTAATATTTGTAACAAATTTTGAACTTGGAGTCACTTTAGACATTTTTATCTGATATCTTTGATGAGGAGATACTGGAATGCTGTTAAAGGCCAATTTTAGTCCTTTTTAGTGTCTACTGGATCCTTCTATGTTTTGGGTAGAGGGAGAGAAATTCTAGAAGAGATTCAGGGCCCTTTGAGTTAGATTCCTGCTTTGGCATCTCCCTGTGAGGAAGGAGCCACTTTCTCCCTTGTCTGCCTCAGCACCTTCATCTTCATGAGCATCTCCTGTCTCTTGTGCTTGCAGAGCACCCAAAGACTCAAATCTTCACTGAGGCATTTAGTATAATTAGGTATTAAATCACCTTAAACAGGGAGAAGCCATCCCAGTTGTGATATATTAAAACAAAGGGGAAGATACTTTCTCTTCTGTGTGCCGATAAAGACATACAGAATGCACGTAATGAAATAGGAGAGCCGTGTAGTGGGCCACAAGGTGTCTCAGAGCAAACAGCATTCCCACCCATTTCTGTGCTCTGATTTAGAGGCTCTCAGCACATGAAATTGTGCTCCGAGTGAGCACATTCTGGGTTCAGTTGTTCAAATGGGGCACTGCTCCAACACAGCCAGATTTAAAAAATACTACAGTGTGGTGCTGCTGCCTTGGTGCACTTAAATAAATCAGCCCGAATGCTGCTGGTACAGATGCCAGTTGCAATGTGAGAGTGCAATATTACTTATAAAGAACAGTCCTAATACGCCACGACATGTTTTATATAGTCATTGTAATAGATGCTGTTATTGCTGCTACTGTGTTGTTTTGTGACAGTAACCTTCTCTGAAACTATCTAGGGTCAATTTTACATTTTGAGAAATAAACCCATTCCTTTTATTGCAGCTGACAGAGTGCTCTGTTCTAAGCTCCACTTAAACAGAACTGCTTTAACCCACCTGCAACAAATAGTGTCTCCTTCCATACGTGGGTATTGATTTGGGCAGCCAAAGCAGGATGTAGGTGCTTTATTTAGGTCACCAGTGCAGATTTACGTAGTTTTTTGAAGGACTCAGACTCTCCTGGAGTATATTTAATATTTTGTACCGTTCACTGCTAGAGCCTGTGCAATTTGCAGTGGCTCTTTTGAGGACAGGTTTTCAACCAGAACACCTGGTTACCATTTTGCAAATGCTGGACTCAAACGTTGGTAAAGCATAACCAAAACCTCCCCAAATGGGTTCATTGCAGTCCCAGCTGGACATCTGTTCCCATGATGGAGCTGCCATCCAGGGTGCCACCACAGCCAGTGCCATGGGAAGGGGAACGGGCATGGAGGTGGCACCGGTGGTGCTGGGGAAATCCCGCACCGTACCCACCCTGTGCTGTGGGCAGACCAGCTATTGATACGTGCTCTTGAGATCTGCGAGCTCAAAGAGGTGAAAACTTCAAAAATTAATAACTTGGTTTGTGAGAACAGCCTTCCCTAAGTTTCTCACGATTCCGGTTGGAATTAGGTAGCCATCACTTCGGGGGCTGGATTAGTGCGGCGTATCAGAAATGCCCCCTCACTTTTCCTTTCTCTGTCACGACTCCAATGCTGAATTGTCAAGTAGCTTTTTTTTCTTCCCTCCCAGGGCTGCATGTGTTTAAAAAAATACTGAACACCAATTAATTTGTCTAATTTACATGAAAAAGTGCAGAAGATGTCTTTTTTCCATAATTAACTATATTTTGCAATTCATTAAAATTCTGCAGCCCTCCACATAATGGAGCCCTATTCACTCCATAGGAGATAAGTGCTTAATTCCAAAAGGGGCAGACGGAGAAGGCAGAAAGGAAGTGGAGGAGGGCAAGATTAGCATTTTCTATATTAGTTATGCATATTCATGAGGGAAAATGAAGCCCTGCCAATTCATGTTGGCTTTAAGTTTATTTTGTGGGGGTATTCACAACACCTCAACAAATGGTTCATGTGGATTTTTCCCGGTTTTAATTGAGCAGGAAGATGGTGACGAGCTTTTTACTGAGCCCAAAGTACGCGAGGCATACGAGGAGCCGACGGAGGCTGTGTGTCAGGGCATGGGCTGCTCCCCAGTGCTCTCTTTCCCCGTGGTACCACCACCCAGAGAAACAGGGAGAGCAGGACGGGGGCCTGGAGCGTCCAAATGGACCCCAGATCCCTCAGAGTATTGCTGAATTACCTTTGCACAACACATCAGTGGATTTAGACTCAATAATAGGTGCCTGCACATTTTTCTCGCTTTGGGATTAGATCAGCCCATCATGCAGCTTGTGGCTTTTTCATCAAGCACGAGCATCATCACTTTCTCTCCCAGCCAAGTGCTGGGTGAGCCCTGACAGCTGGCCATGACAAAAGTTTGCCCAGCATTTTGCTCTTCACCTCCATCCTGGCTCTGTCTCTCAGACTTGCCGTTAAGGGGTTTTTCTTTTATAAATTAGCTCTGTTGTCAGATGAGCGACCACGGCGCACATCAGCTGGTGGAAGTTCCTTCTGAGTGCTGTGCCACTTGTTCCCACTGAGTTGGCAGAATGGTTTTCCTCGCCCTGGCAGCCCCGTCCCAGGTGGTGCTGAGCATCTGTTCTGCTCTCCCAATGTCTTCGGAGCATTTACAGGCAGAGCAAGATTCAATAATAAACTGGGATATCTGTAGTGCTTAACAAAAACAGTGTAGCTGTTTACATGCTTTGCACAATTTATGTCTGTGTTTGAAAGAAAGTGGCACTGTAAAAGGCCAAGCAGTAGGGGAGAAAATGGTTGTTTTAATGACAGGGCTGATGATATCAATTGGCGTTAACTTAAAGCCACACTGCACAAAATGCTATCTAATGTCTAATGCTGGAGTTCCAACACTAAACTGTGTCTCTAGAAATTGTCTTAATGTCTAACTTTGCAATTTTCTAGAATATTTAGTTAGCATTTCACATTTCAGAATATGTTACCCTGCAAATCATGGGGTTTTTTTTAAATTCTATCCATATTTTGCTGTGCGTTTCTATCTCTGTGTTTACATATGTGTAAGTATACCTGAGGAGAGGATGGCTGGCATAAGGAGGAGATGAAAGGAAGGGAGAAAATTAAAGAGGGGAAATGAAATCCAGAAAGCTTCAACCAGGTGTAAATGGCAAAGTATTTATATCCCTTCAGCTGGCTCTGGTGCAAGGGGAGCCTTGAAATCTGGCGGAGGAGAGGGAGTTCCTTTTGACCAAGTCACACCGTTTACTTTGGCTGCTCCATTAATTTCCCCTCACATCTGTTTTATTTCATCTGGAGATCAGGAGGAGAGCCAGTGCTAGAGACACAACTTCGGGAGCCACTAATTTAATTGAGTTCTCGTTTTATTTTGTTCCCCTGCATCTGAGGTCTCTGAATGCCAAAACTTGAAGCAGTAACATAAAAGAGAAATTAGATTTGAAACAATTCTGCTTTTCCTAAAAGCTTACAAGTTCAGGCTGACACCCCAAACTAAATTGTAAAGCTGCTGACTTCCCTCTAGCCCACAACTCTGCAGGCACAATCACATGCAGGAAGAGAAGCACAGGTCTTTGTCACTACTACAAAATGCCGCAATTTAAAACATCCCCGGAGGCATCTGGGTTCAAAAGGATCAATGCATAACTAGGAAGGAGCCTGATCTACAGAGTTATGATCTGGAAATGAGAAGTTTCCTAAGGAACAGTGAGGCATGGCAAGCACAGTAATTAGAAGCAGGAGGCTGGGGGCTGGGTCTGGCTCCCAGCAGCAGCCAGGGCTGCAGAGCTGCCTCTGGAGGGGACCAGTGTCACAGTCTGTCCCAGTGTGTCCCTGCACAGCCCCAGGCAGCTCCTGCTAGGACAGAGTGTGATAAATGTGTCCCTGCTCCAGTTCCTGAAGTGACAGCACCCCTGGGGAGCATGGCAGTGCTCATGGGGCTCTGAGGGATCTCTGGCATGTGCCAGTACAGCGTGTCCCTGCTGCTGGTTGCTTTCCCTCACCTTTTTTTTTTTTGTTTTTTTGGTTGGTTGGTTGGTTGGTTTGTTTTGTGATACACAGCCCTTTGGAACATAATTCCTAGACTGCAAATTTACAAAGATTGTGAGCAGTGGTGGTGTGGTTCTGGATGTCAGTGTTCTTGTTTAACTTGTGCTCGCTCAGCTGGCTAACGACTGGAGTTCCCTGAACACATTCTGAAAATCAAATTATCCGCTCAGTTTTCGTTGGGAGCACTGTCAGTGAGAAGGACAGAATTTTGTATTTTCACAAAATTTAGGCTCAGTCTTACCACCATCGCTGTACTTCAACAAGTTGCCCGCTCTCAGGCTTTCAGGTGAAAGATGGCATTTCTTATCGAATAGGGGCATTATGAGGGAAAAGCTGGCAGGAATCCCTGAGAGGTGAATCCACTACAGCAGTGGAGCTGTGCCATCACCTCAGAGGCTGTAATGCCACTCCTGTTTTGAGCAGCTAAACTACAGGACTCACTAACAATAAAACATGAGTCCCTCTGCTTTGAGGAGGTTACATCTCCTCTGAGAGCTAACTTACTCTCCCCTGCATGAGCTCAGTTATTGTTCCTAGGAATAAGGGAGGATGCGGGGGACAGGCAAAGCCCAAACACTTCTGCTGCTCCTCCAGTGCCTTCCTTGGCCAGTGGCTGGTGATGGAGAATACCTAAAATGTGACCCCCCACTCTCTGCAGGACAGCCAGGCAAAGCAGAATGACAAGGAATGAAAGCCTGGTTAGCTTGATTATGAAATATTAAATGGATATTGACTGGGTTTGAGGAGTGCATCAGGGTTATTGAGCCAAGAGTTAAATACTGGCCATTGCAAAGCAAGTTGATATTTGCCACAAGTGACCGTTGGACCACTGTGAGATTTGTTACGTGTGTTGCTGCTTCCATTTTGAGTATCTTCAGTTAAGTGTCCAAAGAACATGTTAAGGGTAGAACTACATATATATTTTATATGTAAAAAATAAGGACTTATCGAGAAAAAAATTAGGGGCTAGGATGAACATTAGAAGAAATACTGGTGTGCGTAAAAAGTTGAGAATGTGATAATGGTAAGCACAAAAAGAGGTCTTTTGAACCATCTCTCTTAAGATGGAGAATCTTTTCATTTCTGTGTGGGACAGAGCAGTGCTCACACTACATTTGGAGATCTCAGATACATCCTTTGGGACACCCCTGCTGCCCCACTGAGTGTGACATGGACGAATCCAGGGAGCATAAGGGAGAAGCCAGGATTTCATGAATGCCTCTTCAAGCACTGCTGGTTGTGTGCTGGATTGAGAAGGTTGTGCCAGAGCTTCCATAGTTGCATGGAGCTAAAGCGACCTCTCCTACATGGAGTGGGTGTTGAGCTTATCCATCTAGTGAATTAGAACATTATTAAGGAAATGATTACATGTGTTTCTGTTTAGTTTTCATTCCATTCCCAGCTAGGATAATTGCATGTTCCTTAAAAACATTTTAAAACACTGTTTGAAAGGACAAGAATATTTTTTATTTGTATTGGTTTTTCCAGGGATTTAATATCGCTAATGAGAGCGAAATGTGCCAGAGTTCCACATAAGAAGCTCACGTGCAGCTCTTATATGAATACTTTAAAATATTTACCTGCAGGAAAAGTGAGTACTTCATTAGGTCCTATATCATATTATGTAGCTCTCCCTGTCCTAGATACTGAATTCAAGGGTTCTTCTTCTGTCAGGTTTGTTTAGCATCCTGATGATTTATAGTACAGCCATTCTTATCATAAAATGGTTTGGGTTGAAAGGGACCTTAAGGATTGTCTCATTCTTGATTTGGGGTTTTTTTGTTTGCTGTAGGTTTTTGTTGTTATACTATTTGTTGCAGTGTGACATAGATTCTGTTCAGGTTGGTGTCCTGGTGACATCCTTATCTGCCACAATTAACACTTATTATTTTTAGGAAAAAAAGCTACATTTATGGTGTTACCCTGTAGAAATCATGGGATTTTATCTAACAAAATGCAGTCAGGGCCATGGATCTGCATTTATAGCTGTGCTTAGTGTGCATAATGGTCACATGCCAGCATTTTGTTAAATTTAAACACTCTTCCTGCATTTCCAAAAATGTAAGATAACTTTTGTGCTGATAAATGTGGTTTATATTGGTGACTTCCCATGTAGCTCCCATCCCAAACGTGCCACTGCTGTACCTCTCCCAGCACAGCCACGCAGCACTGCCATAGGAAGGGAGTGTCAGCAATTCCCTCCCAGCCTCCCTCGCTGAGCAGCTCAGAATCCAACTGTAAAATCTCATTCAAAGCAGAAGCTAAATGGACCAGGTGTTAACACAATTTGAGGGGGTTACTCCTCATCAGCTGTTCCATTTAAGCAGAGCAGCTTTTCACATGAAATACAATTTTCATTTCTGCAGATAGTGATGAAAACATGAGCTGCTTCTTGAAAAGCTAATGCAGGGGTGTCCTGAAGTCACCAGGCACTAATATTCATCTTTAGTCTGCCTTCACTGCACTAACCTTTGGGTGGCTTTCTTTTCAATGTCTGACTTATTTTGGGTGAACTTTTTGTGGTGATGCTGGGGCTACTCAGTTCTGAGCAATGAGGAGAGCAAAAGGCAATGTTTCACCTGGTTTATCCTACTGCCTAACCCCATCCTCTCCCCCTACCTGCACATGCTCTGCTCTTGTGTCCGTGAGAGCTGGGGGTTGGGTTGTGCCTCCCAAAGTGCTGTCCTGGGCAGCAGAGGGGTGTCAGCTGCTTGGGAAGAGGCAGGTTCACAGAGGGTTGCTGCTCCTGACCCTGCTCAGCGCTAGGGAAGGTGCACTGGATTCATCCCCGGGGTTCAGCACCCAAAGTTCAGAGGCATCCGCTTGTCTTGGAGGACCTTAGGAGAATTTTGCTGTGGTAATTTTGAGTCCTTGCTCATTCTGCACACACAGTTCAAGTGATACGTGTTCCCCAGTGCTTTGCTGCCACAGCAAGTTCGTCTATAGCATCATTTTGTACACTCTCTAGGGCAGGAAACCTCATTTCCTTTATTTCTTGCAGCTTTGTGCATATTTATGGATAGACAGTTAATGATTCATAAAGATGAGCCGCTTTGCTTCTTTTGAAAATATTATTACCTCTTTTGATAATGAAAATAACCAAATAAACTATATTTCATGTTGAAGGAAAGATAATTCCTTCCACTGCCATCCCTTTATCTCAGGTGTGCTCAGTAATTGCAACTGGGAAGAATTTGCCTTAGGAAGATTTCCCATAAATCTAATTAAAATAGGCTTGTATCTTTTTTTGAAGCAGTAATTCAGCAGCGCAGAGAGTATAAGCACCATATGTCAGATAGCATGAATCCTTTGGAAGTTTAAGATGGAAAAGAAAGCTGAGCAGCAGAAATGAAACCCCTTAATGTCTCTCGGAAAAGGCATCATCTTACAGGACAGTGCAGTAAGTGGACAGTTTGCAGGATAATTGCAAATCGGTGTGGGAACTCTGAGATGTAGAAATGCTCCTCTCAGCACCATTGATCCAACCTGACAGTGCTGGTTCTCAGCACAATTAAGTCGTAAACTGGAGTGTACTGTGCGTGTTCGAGCCTGCCTCCAGCTCTCCCCTGGCTGATGGCACCCAGGTGCAGAGCAGCTGACTATTGGAAAATTCCCAACCACTTATCCCATTACCTCTGCTGCTCCATGCAGCCCTGAGCAGGGAGGGATTTTCTACGAGAAGAAATAAGAAAGCTTTCAGTCTTGCTTTAATACCATATTTTGCACTTAGTATTGAAGTCTGACGAATGAGTGCTGATTTAGAATTCCTTTCCACTTCCTGCCACAGCTTGCTCCATAAATCAGATGGATAGGACCTCAAATGGGATGAAGAGAAACAGGACTCGGGAGTCACATAATGATAGGCAGTGGGGGAGTAAGCGTCACTGAATCTAGTGCTCATTTTTAATGTTTAGTTACATTCTAATGGAGTCTAGTGGAAATAAAAAATCAGATTAATATTCAGTCAGCAGCTATGAAAGATGTCTCTTTAACTATGTCATAGTTAAAATTTTACTGGCAAAATACGATCAGTGTAAAACTTACTGACTAGCTAAAGTTTTCCAGCAGTTTAAGTAACGACAGACCATAATCAAGAGGATGCTGAATGATCTTAAATGAAGAGTGTGCTGGTTCTGCTTAAGAAATAATTTAGTAGCTCAGAGGCTTAGGGTTAGCTTTAAAAAATACTCAATGCTTTCAGGCCTAAATTTTACACTCCCTGACAGAGCAGTCCTCTGGAAAATATAGAATGGAAAGAAATAATATGTTGCTGTGTGCTGAGATTGTCCTTATGAACAAAATGTGAAATTCAGCAAAATGTTGAATGAGTATCTTTGCTGGGGAGTAGGTTAGCTTTAAAAGCTCCGAAAGAGTTACCATTCTTTATTAAATTATTTCCTCAGGTTTTTTGGGTTTTTTTGCAAGGAATACTCTAAAAATACGGGTTTTTTAATATGGGGAAGCCAGCAGGTTTGTAGATGTGTAGGGGCAGATCCCCGCAGTGAAACAGTATAGCCAAACTCACATCAGGAAAGGAGGAGTTGTGCTGGGTCTCACTGCCAGATTAATCTGTCACTTCAGAACGAATGAAGCCCCACAGTGAGTCAAATGAAGAGTCAGCTGTATTGATGGGATGTTTGTGCTTTACCTGCCTCACTGAGAGACACCACAACCTTTCCCAGGATGGGGTTGGCACCAGAGACACTGCTGAAACAATGGCATCTTACTATCAAAATTCCTGTCTATTGGTTGAGATGCAAGGGTGGAAATCAGCCGTGTGTGTATGCAGAGAGTTAAAATTGTAAAAATATGCTCAGAAGAAGCAGGGGTGAGAAATTCAACATCTTTGCATAACAGCCTTGAATGAAGTGAATATCCCTCCAGCTCTGGAATCCAGGGCTTTGGTTTTCTTGGACTGGGGCATTGGTTTCCTGAAGATAACATAGCATAGCTACTGCTCTGTGTAGGCAAAAACATCAGGATCAGTTCTTAAAATGAAATTCTCTTGCGATTAAAGAGATTAATTACTAATAAGGAAAGAGGAAAGCAACAGGAAAATGAAAGAGGACCCATGTAATAGCATACCAAAAATATTAAGTCTTCTCAGCTGGTTGAGGACTGTTGCGTGGTAGTTGGCAAAATTATATACAGTATGATATTTGTGTGCTTTCTTGTCCACCCTCTCTCTCTTTCATTCATCAAATTGCTTGTTCAGGCTTCAAATAAATAATTGAAATAGAAAAGCTAAGGCAGATCCGTAAAAAACTGAATGAGCCTTTCTGACTCACAAAAGCTGGAAGTGCTAGAATTTTTTTCTGTGAAAGGACTAAACATTAAGATCATGAACAAATCATTTTGTCCAAGTAGTGTGAGCTTCAAACGCACAGCTGCATGATCCAGGGAAGTGACATATCTTCAAAGAATAGAGCAGCCTGAGTGATGGAAATCAGCCTGCCAGCCTGCACACATTTACATGAGTGCTTACACTATCAGTCAGGCATTTCCTCTATGCCCGTGGTTTTATTTCATGTGAGCTATCAAGGATTACAAATGGCCAGTTTGCGTTGCATTTCCTGCCAGCTCCCAGCCGTGTGCGCTGTGAGCAGGATTTGGGCACATCCAGGCACATCTTGGTGTGTGCCAACACCCCTTAGTGGGGCTCTCTGCGGGGTCAGCAGGACCAGCTCTGCAGCTGTGATGCTCACAGCCTGTGAAGAGCTCTGTAGGAGGCACCGTGGCATGTCTGGGACGTGGGGGGACCGGAGCTGGTGGCAGTGGGTGCTGCAGTGCTGGCCCGGCTGGCCCTGCATCACAGCCCCCTGGAGCTCTGCCCTGCAGTGCCAAACATCCCCACTGGGTATTAATGGGGGCCATGGGAGGGCTCAGGAACGCAGCAGGACGGTGTGACAGGCACAGGTGCATATTCACCTGTGGCTTTCCAAGAGCTGTGCTATTCAAAACCGTCCTGGAGGTGTTGGACTCCAGCTTGCAGTTCCCTCATGGTCTTCAGCTCTGCCCCCATGGCCAGTCCATCCTGGTCTTCAGCCCAGTCCCACAGTGAAAAGGAATCCTTCAGGCAGAGCTGAATGCTGGGAGAGCAGCAGGGTAGTGAAGAGCAAGAGATGATCTGGCCACAGGCTCCTGAGGTGTTGCTGTCACCCTCTGAGTCCCCTGGGCTCCCCCCCTACCCAGAGCCCCCGGAGCTGTCCCACCTCCTGCTCTCTCCCACAGCGCTCACCACCAGCTGCAGCCCAGCTCCTCCTGCTGTCACAAGGAGTGAGTGAATTCCTTTGCCTGTTGCCATCAGGATGATGAACACACTTTGCCTGAAGGGACAAGGAGCAGCAGCAGGTTTGTGCCACCGTCAGGAGCAGGATACTAGGCTGGGTGAACTCTTATCTCAACCTGTAGGGCCATTTTTATGGCATACTGATCATTTTGATCCCGAGCCAGCTATCCAGCAATTCACTCTGGTTCTGAGGACTTGTAGTACATTATCATACACTTTGAAATTCATGCAGAGAAGATGTGATATTGCAAGTATGAATAAGAAGGTGACAATTCTCTTTTGGAAGGTCATGTTACGTGGGGCTGTGCTTTGTGTTCGGGAAGCCTCTAGCTTGAAAAGTTTGGTGTATTTATTATTTTATGAAGATCAGATGTTATTTATCTCCTTTTTGTGCTTGACACCTCCAAGATTCAAAAGTTGTTTTTTTTTTAAATTCTCTACTTGGGAAAAAAACCTAGTCCTGCAAAGGTGACCTTGCACTGCCAGACAGGGATGCGGGGGCTCCTCAGGAGGTGTTTTGCAGCTGTGCCTGTGTAGTTCTGCATTTCCTTGATGCAGCCCTTCCTCCTGCAGGAGTACAGAGGGCAGAGAGGTCCTTGTGACCCTTGATAGGAGTGGCAGCAGAGTACAAGGGTCTGGGCTGTGGCACTCAGGGTGGACGTGGCCAGAGTTGACTGGTGTGGTCGCAGGCTTGTGGGAAGGGAGCGGAGAGCAGAGGAAACTTTGGAACACGGGGAGAGGTCCAGTGAAACTCTGCCTTTTCTGACGTGGTGCTTGTAACAGAGAAGGAAAAAATGCTCTTCTCTCTACCTGAGGCACTCTTGACCTCCACAAATGCAGGTCAGGCTGGGGCAGCAGGCAGGGGTGTCCTGCAGCTCCCTGCCTGCTGCACTGCCGGGGCAGGGATAAACCACCACGGGCAAAGATTAATGCTGCAATAAGAAAGCAAATGCTTCTGTAGGTAATTCACACAAGCCATAATGTGTCTTTTGCTTTGTGCTAGTGTCCCCTGAGAGCATTTCCGCCTTAACATCAGCTTTTTTGTTTTCTGATTAACTTTCTTACCTGTCCATGCTATATGACTAGGGCACATTTTTAGACAAGTATTCACAGTATGTTTCAGAATTGCTTAAGAGCTTAACTAAATCCTCCAAGTTGTGTGCACAGCCAGTGATGAAATAAGCTGCTTAATTGCACAAATAAATAAAGCAGAAGTTTGGTTTAAAGATTAAGAATATAAATGATAGGAAATAGTAGATATGTCCATCTCTTTCTTTTCAGTGGGTTCTTGCGTCCCCCTCAGCTGTCTGTGATGATCATGATATTTGCTCTAGTACGGCTCAAATTCCAGGTTTATGTAATCCATTTTAATCATTAGGCCTTGCCCAGTATCACTGCCCAGTGAGATCACTTTAAAGCATGTTAGTGAGGAATGAGAGTGGGAGTTGTTACCACATTTTGTTGGTTGGGGCTGCATTTCTCATAAAACTGTGGTGTCTACAATTGTAACAGTGAGGATGTGATCTGAGGATAATTTTGTCTTTTTGTCTTCACTCATCTAAACCAGCCCTAATATCATTTGGGAGCTTGGCCTTTGTAAAGATATCTGTCCTGCTTCAGGGTAGGAGTCTTTCTTGAGGATGAAAGCTTCAATTTTAGCAAAAATACTGACAGCAGAGAATTGTGGACAGAAGCCTGATGGCAGAGACACGTCTGTAATGCTCCATCTACCTAATGCTACTCTCGCTTTGTGGAACAGTTTGCTGAAAATGAGGTGGAACTTGAGCTGACGTATTGCAGTGGTGTTAACCAGCCTGACATTCCTGGCTGATTAAAGGGTTAGGAAAATCAGAGCAAGAGTTTTGAGCCATAATGGGAATGTGCTGCCCAAATGTTGTCAAGAACCCCAGTAGGAACTTAGGAGGATTCCAATATGTGTAGACAGTAAGTTGTGCTCCTTCACGTTCTTATAGAGACTTCATTTTGCATACGGAATGATCTTCTTCACACGCATACCACTGTCTGTCGTATTAATTTATTCTGGAGAAGTTGGAGCTAAGAAGGAAACCATGCCTGAATGTGTTGCTAGAAGACATCAGTTGCCTTTGAGGGAAAGAACTGAGTTAAACATAGTGTGCTAAACTGTGAGAAACAAATGTGACGTCTCCGTAGAGGAGTGAATGGTTTCCATTAAGATTGCTAAATCTGTCTTTCTCAGAATACCCAATATAACCTCATACACTCTTGGTTTTAACAGGCTTTATTATACTGCACCTCAACTACCTAAATATAAAGCTAAAATATCTAAAATATTTAACAGATGTGGAGCAGTAGAGAGAGACCTGTATGGCATACAGTATGGGATTGGTCCAAATTAAATAGCGATCATGGACCATTAAATATTAAACGCTATTCTGGAGGTAGATCATTATTCCTCACCTTACATTGGCAGTTCTGGCACTTAAACAAGAAATGAAAAAACTCTTGACTAATACGGTCTGTGAAAATGAGTAGTCTGTGAGTGGTTAGTTCTGATCTTGCAAGCTGCACTAACTTCCAAAGAGTTAAACGAGATTAAATCATGCTCCCAGTATCAGGTACACCACAGTTTAGAAGACACTGTACAAAGGGAGTTGTAGTACAAAAAAGTTAACAAAGGCAGCAACTCCAGATCAGCACCCCAAGTACTTCCACTCTTTCATAGCTGAATAAAGGGGCTTAGAGTAGATGTGAGAAGCAAAGTGCAGTGATGGAGGCTTTGCAGGCAGCGAGAGGAGGCAGAATAAAGTATCTGTGTGAGATCAGGTGATGGGGGAAGAAATAACCCCAGAGTGGGGTGAGAGGGGAATGGAGGCATATGCTTGGGGGAGCACAGCAGGGATGGGATGAATGTCTGAGGAGAAGCCCTAGGATGTATATCTAGGATATGCATTACTCATCAGAAGGGTGTGGGAGAAATAAAGCAGGGAGATCTCATGAAAATTACAGCAAAATATGGTTGTTTCAGTCAGTTTCCCCTTCCTTACAAAATAAAGGAAGTGAACAGTGACTTGGTCTGCTCTACACTGGCCATTTATTTTAAGTGTTAGGTCACTGTGGAGGTAACATATGCATGATTTATTATTAATATAAAATAAACATTTATGAAAAATTTCTGCTCCAATCGTAGTCCCACCTGTGTTGTGACATAAATTCCCATTTTTATAGAACGCTAGGGAGAATCAGGGGGAATAATCAACTATTGCTGGATATTTCCCTGTATCAAGACCATTTAGAGACATCTTAAAGATGGGAACTTCTGAAAGAGGCCACTAATGTAAAACATCCACTGTAGATTCAAAGAAAGAATATAGAAAACATATGGATGTAGCCCATAGTAACAGTTTATCTGAAGGTAATAAACTGCCTTTTTCTAGAAAGTGTTAGAGTAGAGAATCTGTTGAAAGACAACTCATGGCTAATGAACAGAAGATAAACAAAACAAAATAGTAAAACACCATCCTATGATGTTTTATCAACCATCATCATAACTGTTTTCATTCTTTTGTTAATATTCATTCTTTCATTTTCCATTCTTAAACATTTAAATATCAGTGGCTCTAATATCTGACAGAAGACAAAACATTTCTTCATTATAAGACAAAGAATAGCTGATCAGCAAAGCACACACCGTGCTGAACACCTTCACAAACAGATCTGAGAGGCACAACAGATTGCAGCAATTAAAAAGTCTCTCAAGCCCTTCAAAACACAGATACCTCAACTGTGTGCTTCACATTAATCCAAGCTCCTTGAAGATAAAATTTGACAAGAAGGTCCTTCATTATGGTTCCATATTGCCATCTCTTTTAACAAAAACCAGCTGAAGTAGGAATCAGGATAGCACGTATTTAAATAATCACAACAAGACTTGCAGTGTGTGTTGTCATGGTATAATTTACCTGGAGTGTAATGTGTCAAATGAAGGGGAGTAAGAGGAAACATGATTTACAAAAATCGGTGCAATTAAGCACATTCCCCTTATTAAAATTGCCCTTGTTTGTCTGAAGTATACGTACATTGAAGTGGAGAGGTGGTGAGATCAGAAAAACCCAGCATAGAAAAGAAAACAGAAAAAAACACCTACCATCTGTACATCAATAAAAGAACAAAAAGCAGGGGGATATCCTTTTAATTATTATGATTAATCATGTTTATTACAGATGGAATAAGGGACCAACTAAGAACAGCCCTCTGTGCTGGTAGTAAATCCAAAAGAGTAGGCAGTCCCTGCAGAGCTTGCAAATAGTGGAGCCCAGGTAAAGCTCTGGGGAGTGGGACAGAGAGCACAACAGAGAGCTTTATGGTGGAGGTGGATCTTAACACAATTGCCACCATGGCTTTTTGCCCACTTTCCTGCATAAAAAGGCTCGTAGCACCATTTTCCGTGTGTCCCTGTGAGTGCTGGTGACTGTGTCTGTGTTTAGCTCTGTGACAGCATGGGGAGGGCTGGGGACTGAGGAGAGAGCATTTTCTGAGACGTGACCTTGACAGAAATCGGTGAGCAGGCTTTGATTTGGCAGTCAGTCGTTGAGGACATCAGAGTAATGGGAATGAATAGCACCGGGCTGCCCCATAAGTTACACCCCAGCCAGGGGAAAGGGAGAGAGAGGAGCATTAGTGCTGCTGAGCCTTTCCAGCTGCCGCAGATTTCCCTACGGGTGTGTGCCCCCGCGGTTGTAATCACAGCCCAGCGCTGCGAGCCCTACCTGCCTGACAGTGAGAAGCATGGCCTCGGCTTTGAAGTTAAACCAAAGATAGATTCCTTCTTTTTCATGCCTAATTTGGATCAGATGACCAAATACACAGCGGGGTTCTTGCTATACTTCGTGTTATGTTTCAGCAGCTAAATATAGCTGTATTACCTCAGTCGTACTGAAAAGACCCAGACCAAACAACTCCCCCAGATATAGGAGTGATGCTGGGGTTCTTTGGGGTCTGCTGTTCCTTCCCAGTCGGGTTACAGCCAGCGCTCAGGGCTCAGCACAGCCCTGTCTGAGCTTCAGGGGAAGAGGGGAAGTCACAATGTCAGAAGGGTAAATTTTCATAGTCTCTTTATGCCATCTCCGCCTTGTATTTCCTGATTCATGGTTAGCGAAATGCCCAAGGCAGAATCAAGGCTCTGTGATGTGATTGCTCAGGCATGGGATGAGAAGACAAGGGCACGGGAGCCTTGCCTTTGTTTGCTTGGCTCATCCTTTGTCATCACAAATGATGGTTCTTGCGGAGCTGCGTGTAGCACACCATTCTCGTGGGGCTGGGGTGCAGCGAGGGAGGCTCTCGGAGCAGGTGGAGGTGACAGTGCCACAGTTCATCCCTCACTGCAGCAGGGGCCGGGAAGGAGCGCCGATGGGCTCCGAGTTTGCTGGTGGTTCTAAGCTCCGGGGACCCTCACCCTCAGCTTTCTGTTCTGGAGCAGCAGCTTACCCGTGTGTGTTCCCTGGCGCTCGCTGCCGTCTCAGGGCACACCGGGCGGGGGCAAGGCAGGATGCTGGGCCAGAGCAGCGCTCGGTGCAGCCATAGCTCAGCTCTGCTCGCAGCCCAGGGCAGCAGGGAGCCAGCACTGGTGGGACAGGCACCCCGTATGGCATGCGTGGCAAGCAGAGTATAAGCTTTGCTAGAGCCCTCTGACCTTGAGTAACATGGTGTTCCATGAGAATGGGTGAGCTTTGCCAGCCCACATTTCCCCCCTAGAGCACTGCGCTGCTGCCTTTGTTTGCTCATCTAGGAGTTCCCACACAATTCGGGATCTGGCTGATGGTCAGTGGGGAGATCACTGTGGTGGGTTCCTCCTTGTTGCCACTGAGAATCCCTGCAGAATGGAAGATTCCACTGTTTTATAAACACTGACTGTTTAGGACTCAGGTCATTTTGCTGGGTTTTCACCAGTTCCAAACTAGGTCTTGACAATAATAGAAGCCAGCTCCAGTCCAGAACTCTCTCTTGTCTTTAGCAGAGCTGATGTCTGTTCTTTGCTCCTTTTGAACACTGCTTGAAATTTAAGTGAGGTCTACAGAGCTGTACAAGAGTAGAATCTAATTTAGACCCATCAATGGATAAAATAGGATGATTGTTGTAATTAAATAAATTTTTGATGAAATAAAAAATGGAATGGAGAAACTTCAGAAATCTCAGAAGATACATCAGTGAAAATTATTCTATTTGATTAAGTGGGAACTTAGTCACTCGTCAAGAAAACATTCTGAATTAGTAAGTATAAAATGGAAGTGTAAAACATCAGAACAAACAATGATTGCTTGTAAGTGCTCAAATGGTTTAAGTGAGCCCTGCAGTAAAGTGCTGGTAGCACAAGTCTAGAGCCCTGTTCTGAACATTCCTGTTCTCTCCCTGGAAATATCAGTTCCTTTATATAGTGTGAATGAGAGATAAAGACAGACTTTCAAAGCCACTTTACATCTCTTGTAAATGTGGGCCAGTTCCCAGCTCTGAATTATAGGATATCCAGCACAGGAGAATGTGGTTATCAATTTCCCCAGTGCACCACGAGAGAGCTTTTGATCTTTGTGATCAGATTATCTTGTTAGTGGCTCTCAAAAGGCACTTGGAGCAGATGATATTCCACGAAGACCGATGCATTGACCTTTTTCCACTTATTGTGCCTGTTCCGAGCCTGAACAGAATTTAAACCTTTGAGGGGAAAAGCAAAGCTGCATCAGACAAAGAACTCCTCTTGCTCTCCAGAAATTTCACTGGTGATCTGCCAAGGGCAGTTGGTTGTTTGCCCTTCTGTAGTATTTTCACCTGGTTTCATAAACAAACATGGCTTATATCATGTGCTCTGCTGTGTCCCTGCCTCTCAGCCTTGCACTCCCTCTGTATCTTCTTTACCCTTTAGCCAATTTTAATCAAATTTAACAGACCTTGAGTTCTGTGAGGAGAGAGACTCCCTGGTTAAAACGCATTATTGTGAACTCAGTCTTTGTGACGGCACAAAACCTCCATGGCAGCCACCAATGAAAAGCCATAGGAAAAACTGTAAGAAAAAAGCTCCAGTGACAGCTGCTGCCTGCCGAAGTATATTTTCTTCCCTCTTCTTCCCTTTTTAAATAAAAAGGATTTAGCAAAAGCATTCAATCATGTCCTCAGATGTTACCATGAAACCATGGGAGTACAACATCTGGAAGAAGAGTCTTCTGTCAGACTTATGCAACATGAAATGCATTTGTCTGTTCTGTTACAACACCATGCTTTCCCAAACAGAAAAAATCTGGGCTGGCCCTTCATGTGGAATAAACTGGAGCAGCTCCACAGAATTCAGTTTGCTGATTCATAGCAGCACAGGCTCCAATCCTTTTATTTTCTCTTTCTTTTCCTGTACATGTGGCACTTCCTAAATAATTCAATGTATTTATGATATTCAAGATTTCAGAGGAGTGTGGTCCTGAGACAGTGGGATTATTTTTATATGTGTGTTTGGGCTGCAATGCCATTACAGCTAGTTAGTTTATGTAATATATAATTGGTGACTTAGCTCCCAATATTGGTACATGTTAAGTGAATGACAAACATCTTTATCCATCTTCTTACCATATTTGCCATGCTTTATTCCATGTTGTATTTTAGTGCTTGGTTGCTGTGTTTTAATGTGGGAGAGACTAAGCAGGTCCCTGCTCCTGTCATGTTTTAACACAAAACGTCAAATCCACAGCCTGGGTCCATTGAGCACTACCAAGTAATGAGAGACTTTGATTGTTCACAGGTCTTTCCAATGAAATGTCAAACTTTTCCTGCTATGAAAATGATGTTCCCCAACATAGAGCTTGAAAACAGATAATTATCCAAGAACATGAAACAGAATTAACATGCACTGGAGCATGTCATGAACATTTCCCTCAGCAAATAACAAAGGTAATTGCTGTCAGAGTACAAAGCAAGGAGAAAGGTTGGCTCTGTTCCTTAGACAATTTAGATTGGCCACTGTTTACTCACTTAGCCCATAAAAACATGCAGCCTATCAGAAGGGTGCCATTCCAGGGCTGATGGAGTGTGACCAGCCTGCTGATTGCAGGCACTTCTCATTTCACACTTCCCAAGTCTGATCAGACAGAAGGTCCTTGCCTATTATTAGACATCTAAACCCTGATGAGTCAGAGCTCATTTGTAAACCACGTTAAGCCCCAGTAATAATTAATACATTTTTTGAGTCACATTTTGACTTCAGGCACAATTAAGAGGCTTCATTCTTAGCCTGGAAGAAAGAATGGACATAATTTGCTAGGTGGACACAATTTTCCCATATAGGAATCAGAGAAGCAAGAAAAAAACACACTCCTAATTGCTAATGGGGGTAGTTCTGGTTTGTGATTTTACAAATCAATTTTCTAATATTAGAAACCAGTGGAGTGTAGAGATACAGGATATAGGTCTGGAAGAGACCTTCTGAAATACCACATGTAGCTCATTGACACCACAGGCAACTCTGCTCATGGATTTATTCAGCCAGGTCTTGCAAATGCTTGAGAATTTTTGTTCCTACCTTCCTCATGGGAGGCCACTCCCAAAACTCATCACTGATAGACAAAATGCTTTTTTCCACCTTTTATTTTCTCTGTGCTACTTTTGTTCTCAGAGATGTCTCTGCATTTAAGGGGAAGGTGAGATACCTTTTACCAACAATAATCAGATTCTCCCAGTCATCTTTGTGCCATGGTTTTTTTCAGAGAAGGCTCTCAGTATATTGTATCTAGACAAAACTTGGAGTTCGAGCCACACTGTAGTGAATCTCATGCACAGACAGCTGAGAGGGAAGCAAGACCCCACTGAGAAGAGACAGACATACATACTATTTCCTATAATTTACTTTCTAATCTTGAAACCAAACTTCTGGTTTATTTATGTCATTCTCAGTACCTTGTGGGCACTCCCAGCAACCCTCTGTCTCTGAAGTTGTTTTATCAAACACTCGCTGTCCCAAATAATGAACTATTTTGAAGGGGTATAGGTCTTTTGAAAGCAGATTTTATTTTCGGGAAAGAGTACACTATGCTGTCTAAAGATGAAATTTTTTCCCCAAAATGAACTATTTTGAAGAGTCAAAGGTCTTTTGTTAGCAGCTTCTACCTATTCCTCACTAATAATGATGTTTATTTTACATTTTTATTACAATTTCTTACGATTTTATTGCAATTGTTTACCTTTTTTTTACCTTAACAAGATGCAGAGAGTCTTCAGTGTAACACGACAGATTTTTTAGCCATATGCTCTATTTTCAAACTACACGTACTGCAACTTAAAAAGCCAATTATATTTTTGGGAAAGACTGCGCTCCATTATCTGTCTAAAGGTGAAACTCATACCTGTGGCAGGGACTAACCCAACATCTGTGTCTGAGTTTGGCATATTAGATACCAGATCAGAAGGATCTTCCTTAATGCATCACATAATTCCAAAAAGTCACAGCCCAACACCGAGGCAAAACATCAAGGAGAAGTGTCAGCTGCTTCTTTGCCCCAACTGACTTGCTGCATTTAAATCAGATTTTCTTTCTTCTCTTTGAATATATTTTTAAAGCACATTATTAACTAGAATAAGTTGGGTTTTTTTAATTTGTGCTCACTTTATATCAGTCCCAATTAATACTTTTTGGGTGACAGTTTACCCAAAGTGTTATTATGAAGCTCTAGTTAATAGTGCTAAGATTCTGTGGGTGCACACTCTCGTTGCTCCTTCCAGTGTAATCAGTAAATATGAGAACATATGTAGCTTGTGTAATTTAATTCAGTGAATATTAAGCTGCTCCTGGTGCTAGCACTCTCCTAGAAACATGCTCACCTTTAATAAGCAGTTGGAAAACAGAAACCATAAACTACAAAAATAGAAACATTAATTGTGCAGTATAAAATGAATCTCTAAAAACCATCTTTAGATTCCTGAAGAAATATTCTTATTCAAATCAGAAATAAATAAATACTTTCAGCTTCTCTGCTGTGGGGTATGGACTGTCCAGGAAATCAGAGAGGCACAGCCAGAGTAGAAGAAGGGCGCAGAGGGGAAATGAGAAGTAGTCAAAGAGAAGTGGAAGTGTGGATTCCTGTGTGTCCAGTGTGTCCCCTGGCAATCCAAATAGCAGGAAGAGGGATCGAGTCCATCTGCATAAAGCAAGAGAACAAAAAGGAACCACAGACTTAGGCAAATACAAAGCCTCAATGACAGAGGATTGGAAAGTGTGTGTGAGAAGCTAGGGCTAGAAAATTAGGATGAAAACATAGTTTTCAAGAAACTTCCACTGAAACCATAAGAATCTAAAGCCATTGTAGGAATACAGATGCTGTTTCTGAAAGCAGTAATTTAGTGATTTGATGTGAATAAAAGGAAGTCAAAACAAATAAAAACACCAATTCCAACAGCTTTTTGGCTTGAAAAAGATGGATAAAGTCAGAATACAAGTCCTGACCTTCCCAAAAGATGTACAGCTCACACTGAAGATGCTCAGAAACAGTGGGAGGGTCGGTCAAATAATTAACATACTTTGAACAAAAGAATTCTAGAATGAAGCAGAAGATGAAAAACAACATGTAAAAGACATTAGAAGCAGATGTGTCATTTCCCCTGTCACATGCAGTGATCCCAGAGAAACTTCCTGTCACTGTGACCCTCCTGCTGCTGGATCTTGGAAGCCTGTCCTGCTCAACCAGAAAGAAATTGGTGCAGTGTATCCAAAAAGTGGCTCTGTGGGGAGCTGCAGTGTCACAAACCAATACTGAGTGGGTAGGGTTATTCTGAGAAACTTGATGGGAGAACAAATCAAAGAAACTGGGGAAAAAATTACCAAAAGCAGAAAACAAACTTTGAAATGGTTGTGTGGAGATACATTGAGACAGAAGGCAAAAGAAGGGTGTCAGTCCCTACTTTCTGAGACCTGCACTTTGCATGTTTCCATGTGCTTTATATATATTTTTATATATATATATATATATGCACACACATATATATACATATATTTATATTTATATTTATATTTATATTTATATTTATATTTATATATGATAGAAGCATTGGCATAGACAATACATACAAATATCAATGTATGTAAATGTGAGGTGGTTAGGCCTGAGGGAAAAGCACAGAACAAAGGAATCCACCAGCGCTGGTCCAGTTCCCGAGCTGAAAAGGTCTAGTCTGGAGGGATGTGAACAAAATTCTAAAGCCATTGTCAGGCCATAAGTGTGACGCATAAATTATGTATAGCTGCTCAGTGCAATGACTGTGCTGTGTCCAGGTGACTTGGAAAGCAGAATGTGTCATGCAGAGGTTATGGTAGGGATCTGACTAAACACAGCAGAAGGGAGGCTGGGGGTGCTGGTTGCTGCAGGAGCTTGGATGTGTGCTCCCCTCAGCTAAAACGGGGATTTAGGAGTTTCCTCCTTGAGTTGTGCTATTTCCTGAAGAGCTAGAAGGGGACAGTGCATCAGGCCCTTTTTGGATTTCTGTGAAATAGAGACAAAGGAAGAACAAACCAAAGAAACTGTCTGACAAAATTGAAGCTAAATAAGTTTATTTTCCTTACTTATGCTGTAATATATGAGTGCTAGATAACATGAAAAGAAGAAACAAAAGCAACTGCCAAATGCTTTTATAAAGGAGCTAAGAGCATATGTGGAGGAAAATTAACCATAAATGTTATCTCAGAGGAGAGGTCCCACTTGGAATAAGCGTATATATGGCAGTTATGTCTAAAATTTGTTATGTTGCTATTGTTTTGTGAAATGACAGAACATCTGCTCAGTCACAAGGCACCAGTAAAATGCAGCTTTATGCCTAAAGCAGTGTGTCAGTTCCTAACAAAAAATGTATATAATAGGCCAGAAACAAAGGCACATTGTCTTTTCCAGTTGTAGTCGCTTCTGACCTAATAATGGTTTAGAAAGGATTTTTTATTTTTATTTTTAAAGAAATAAATAGAAGGATTGAGTCATTTATGACTCTTTTCAAGAGTAGGCTTTGTGCATTATTTGTGCATAAGCTGGCAAAATGCTTTGTCTCTGCAAATCATATTTATGTCACTAGAGCACTTTTAAAAAGACAGCTACTTGTAAGTACCTGGAGAAAAGATCATGCTCAGCTTACAATTTCTAATGCAGTGTGTAATCAGGTGGGTTTTTCTCCCACCACAAACACCAGTGATACGTGTGCTCACACAGTGAGTGGACACAAGTCACACTTCACCTCAAAACTGTCTCTTCAGAGAGGAGAGGCATTCACAGTGCAATCCATCATGTAGAAAACTAATTAACAAATCCCTCAGGAGCAATTATTCTATGGAATTTGTCTCTGAATATTCCAAGCACACAACTTTTAAGTGGCTTTATTCAAAAAGAATATTCTCTTATATTTTCATTGTTTTGTTCACTGACCTGAGAAGTCTGAAACTGTGGTGTAAAATATAATTTTAAAATCTATTTTCTGATGAAATGGGGTTATTATCCCACAGCTTGAAGTCATCCCCTCAGATACCCATGCATATATGACCCCTCAGAAAATAGACTGATCAATGAAACAGATAGAAATTGGCACCTTTTTGTACAATAGTTTTCATGGAGTAAAAATGAAACAATTATTATTTAATTAATGTGTGGAAGTACTCAAGTGGAACATTCCTTCGTGAAAAACCATGAGGATAAATTTGTATTCTGCCACACGAGTGTTCAGAGTGAGCATTAGGGTTAGACTCATTGTGGGAGCTCAGGGGTTGTGTGTCAGGGACTCTTTGAAGCCTCTGAAGTCTGAAGGACTGGGAATGCGTGTGCTACATCATGAAGTATTAATAGGGGAGAAAGACAGGAGCCACTCTCATATGAATTCTTTCTTCTCCAGAAAACCTTATGTCAGCAGAACTTTTTTTTTTTAATGTCACTTAAGGTTGGGACCTTTGCTGGAATAAATAAAATCCATGCGGGAGAGTCATCTGTGTCTGACTCGGAGCTGAATAGTAATATGTGATTTTTACCTTTCAGCTGAGTCAGATACAGATAGTGAAACTTTCCCACAGAAGCAGTATATAGTTTCTCAGAAACCCTTCAGAGGTTTATGAACCTGATCCAAAGCTTATTGCAGTTGGGAAAATTCCTGATTTGAGTCCGTTTTCAGATGGACTGTACAAATCTTATTGATCTATTTATATAACCTTTTCAAGAGGGAAAAAAAATATCTTTCACATATAGCAAAAACGTGAAGACTTAATTTTTAAGCTGTTAAGATTCCAGTATTCCCTGGAGTCTTAGGCAGCAGAGATCTTGTGCTTTGTGAAGGTAAAGGCACAGGCTCCAGGGCCCAGCCTGGAATTCATTGCACTTTTTTAACCAAGGCATCAATTCTCAGTACCAGAACGGGGCACTCCCGGGCAGGAGCTGTTGTGCAGAGTTGCCAGAGGTGGCTGGATGGCTTCATTTGTCAGCTGGCAGGAAAAGAGTCACCAAATTCAGGTGTTCTTGCGAGTGGCTCTTAGGCAATGACAGAAATGCCAATCTGTGTGACTGACTCCCATCTCTGCTCTCCAGTGTTAAATTCGGGCCAGGGACTGTGGTTCTCTGCAGCCCTCTGTGGGGAAACAGAAGTTCAGTGCTTGGTGCAGCAGCCAGGGGAATACTGGGGGGTTAAGAGATCTGTGTCTGCCAGGCTGTCTCTGAAGATGACCTGAACCTTCAGGTGACCTGCAGCTCCTCTGCTGGGCCCTCCCAGTCCCACAGGCACGGAGTGCTGCAGGCATTCCCGGCCCACACCATCCTCTGGACCCAGAGAGTAAAAAGTGATGGTTAATGTTCCCATTGTGATACAAAGCTCCACCATCCCAGTCCATCCTGATACCGTCTCTGCTATTTTGATGCAGTCTCCGGCCTTTCAGACAGGTTTCTGTTATTCTGTGAAAGAAAGGAGATTGGGACATGCTGGCATGAGCTTTGCTATTACCCTGAAACCCTGATCTCACTGAAGCCCTGTGGCAGGAGCCAAAGGACAGCTGTGCCTTCAGAGTGTGGAAAGGAGAAGGATGCTGGGTCAGTCACAGTGAAATGGGGACATTGCCCTCTCAGCAGAGATGCACGCTGTGTCTGGAACTGCTCACCAAAGTGGCTGCACTAGTCCATCTCCTGGAATGGGTTTATTTGTAGATAAACCATTATTGATGCACAAAGTCAGGCTCTGGTTCATCTCTCTCAGTGAGTGGCAGCCTCAGGACATGAAAGGCCTGTTGTGAAGAGGCTGGGCAAGGGTACTAAGGTGCAAGGGCTTGGTAGGTCACACCTGAGTCGATGTGAAGTGGCCCTGGTGAGCCTGGATATCAGGGCTCTGGGTAATTTGGGCACCCTCTCTGCTGCCAAGCCAAGAAAGGGCTGGATGCACCTTCAGTGTACAGGGGAGATGCAATCTGGGCTACAGCTCCTGTCTTGCTGCAGTGAAGGGTCTAGAACCCAGAAATGTGCAGTGCACCATGCTGGAAAGCTCAGCCTCCTCCTTGGATGTGGTGCCCCTTTGGTTCAAGTATTACTGGTTTGGAGCAGAGGTCAGGAATTGAGCCATGGGCAATGAATGAAATCAAATTTTTTGAAAAGAAGGAGTGCCTTAACAGGCAGTAAACATTTCTGCTGTGACTGGCAAACAGTCATTAAAAGCCTTTATTAAATTTTGTGTCTGTTCTGTTTGCCACTTAGCCATTTCTTTTCATTCTGAAGAATTACAACTAAGAATGAATGAGTCTCTTCTAATATGGTCAGGACACAATAAATTTGTGAAAGAACTAAGTTATCTTTCTCCCTCATAGGCTAAATTTTCCAATTGTTTAACAAAATGTTGTTTTGTATTGCCATGCCATCAGTCTTTACGGCTGTGAATAACAAGGCTCAACATTAAGCAACTTGTTTATAAAAAACAGACATGCAGTAACAATTAGGGAGCGTTCAGTGCTCTTCCCCACTCGAGTCCGTGCCCTCTCCTCCCACTTACTGATCTTCCCACTGCACTGTGGAGTTATTTGTGTCTTCAGAAGGAGCAAACAGATCTCTTCAGTGAAAGGGTGCAAAATTTCCTGCGTTCTGCCATGTAGAAGTTGGCATCTGTTGTTCCACAGAACAGGATCCCTGCTGCACTGCTCCAAGCATTTGTCAGCCCCAGACTCGAGGATGGCAGCTCACAGCATCGGAAGGAGACTGTGACACAAAGCTTCCCCCTGCAGAGAAATTGCTGCCTCCATCACCATCCTCTCAGCCCAGTTAATACATTTGGATTAGCCCTGTGCTCCAGTTCACCCACAGCTCCCAGAACACCTCCTTTTTAGTGTTTGAATCTTCAAAGTAGTTACATTTCAAAATACATTTTTCTCAGTACCAAGAATAATCAGTCCTTTGGGATGAAGCAGATCACAAAGCCTGAAATGGATCTGGAGTACTTTGGGAGGAAGATACCTGTGGTGAAGGGTATTGGATAGATCCACAATCTGACAGCAGTACAGAGTCTTTGAGAGCAATACAAAGTCTTTCCATTTGGTCAGTGCTCCTCAGGTGTGGGGGAAAGGTTCAGGCTTCTCCTGGATCATTCTGGCTTGATGAATATTTGCCTTATAACACAATTTGTCTTACCCAGTTGTTTTTTTTCCTTCCCAGATAGGGCTGCTCTTGATGTGCCCTGCACACGCTGGGTTTAGATTCACTCCCAAGGAAATGTGATTTTTCATCTTTTGGAACTACCAGTGAGCTGAAAAATCATTGATTCCCACAGCGCTAATAGTAGACAGCTGTTCGTGGTGACAGCAGGAGAAAGAGTTATCTAAAGATCAAAAAGCTGAGTTTGGGGAGTAAATATGTTGTTAGAGCAAGCATGACCTAGTATGATGTATTTAGATTTATTTTACAGAAGGTTTTCTTATTCTGTGCTCAGTGCTAGAAATATGTTTCAAGTTAAATCTAATGAACAACCTGCAGTTGGTACAGGCATCTTAAATGGCACTATCTTAAAAGTCAAAGGGGCAAGGTTTCCAAGGGACCAAGCCCATCATGAAAAGTAGCAAAGACCCTCAGCTGTGAAGTTTATTGTGGTCTTCAGCTGTAAATCACTCAAGACAGATAGTTGGACAGCTGGCAGGTTATACCATCATTAACAAGTGCTCTCCAAACTCTGGTTGGCAAAGGAAAAGCTGTAGGAACAGCATTCCCTGTGGTGGCACTGCTAGATGTGATGTCTTCAATTAAAAGTTTGATGATAAGTGCTCCTGGATAGCTATGGTGGAGAACATTTGATTATATAGTCTGTTATTCCAAAATATTTGAATGCCATTGCCAGAAACAGCCTCCAGCTTGAGGAGCTGTTGTTGAGAGTGAATGAGAAGTGTTTGGTGCTTTACAAACCAGATGGGTGCCAGGGTAGGAACTGTAAAAACTCTGACCATTGTTGGTGTGTCCCTCCTTCCATTGCAGCTGGATACTGAGAAGGCGAGGCTGAAGCTGGAGAGATGGGCTTCCCGAGATGCTGGCAGCGGGGCCGGGAGAGGAGAGGAGCTGGAGTCCAGCGGAGATTGTGATGATGAGGATGGCTGCCAAGGATCCGGTGACAGGATGCACACAGCAGGTAAATACAGCTTCCAGAGGCACTCCCAGAGCTTAGAAACTCGTGTGTCACAATTAGGTGGACAGAGCTAAAACTTACAGTGCTTGAATTGCTGTCAAAATCCTACTAAATTCAAAGGATTTGAATCTTAATCTTCGAAGAGCTGCAGTAAAAATAGAGTGATACAGACAGTAACCCAATATAATTTAACACTTGGCGTGCAGATAAAAGACTTAAACGTAGAGTGAATAATGTCTGCAATGAAATCTGGATCACAGAAATACTGAAGAGCCTTCCTAGATAATGTGGGCTCTTCAAATAAATAGAAAATTGATGACCTGATAGAGTATGCTAAGTGTTAACATAAACGTTTATTTATTGGATAATGATACTGAGGGATGATCCAGAGTTGACTAAAAGGATATATCCTTGATAAAACCATAGGAAATACTGTGGGCTTTTTCCCTAGTGGTGAGCCGGTGGTTAAATGAAATTTCTTGATAGTCTCAGGTTTGCATTCTGCAATATTTATTCATTAAATTACTTGGATAATATGTCATCGAGTGTAGAATCAGCATCAGAATCTAACTTAACTTTCACCAACATACTGACGATACAATGGGCAGCTAAATCCTTTCAGTAACTTAATAAGAAGTAAGATGTTTCTAAATACTTGATATTATTGGTTTACCTTATCTGTTAGCTCTGATTCATTTTAGCTCACCAAAATGTAACTGCTTTAATTACCATAGTGTGTGTAAATATGATGTGGATTGGATGTGTAAATACGTGAAATACAGATATAAGAGTGTTGAAAACAATGATCACTGGGATGGCTGGAGCTCAGGTAGGTTTTAAACTGCTGCTTGGTTCTGCTGAGAGGAACAATTGCCTTTTCCTTGTGCCTTTGCCACTGAGTGGAGGGGTGAAGAGGTATCCCTGACTCAGGTAAGATTTGCAAACATGCTGTGATTGGCCTGGGGTCAAGGCATCAGTTGTCCCTGTTGTGAATATTTGTTCAGGAAAACCAAGCTTAAAGATGTACTTTGAAATGTGTGCAAAGTGTTACAGGTAATTTGCAGTACCAGCTTATAGATACTTGAATTTTAGTTTGCTTTGATGTCCGTAAGATCAAGGTATCCTCACATGGGGCACTGTTTTTAAAAATTGTTGAGTAATTACAACTAACAGATCAAGTAGAGGTTTTCACCATCTGATCACCAATATTTTTGCACAGAAGAACTTTGATACAATGTTATTTTAAAACTCTTTGCTTAACATTTTTATTGTTTACTGTATTTCATCCATAAGCAAAGAAAAGACTTTTAGATGTTTTAGACCCTGGGGATTTAGGATGATAAATACTCTAATATGATTTCCTCTCTGTGTGAAGTAATAGAAACAAAAGCCAGGTGCTAGATACTCTACAATGAACAATCAAACTATTAATACACCATTTGGGGAGGATGTGTATCCATGCTTGCATGGACAATGGCAGAGTTCAAGAATAAAAAGTTGAATGCTTTCAAGACTTGACTTTCAGCTGGCTTTATTAATGGAAAGCTACTTAATGTCCCTTCTTCTCCTTTTTTGCAATCTATTTAATTAAAATATTTTATGCTGATATCATCCTGGATTTAAAATAATTATATTTGTATAACTGGCTGTTTCAGAATTTAGCAGGGTGTATATCAAATTAGAAAGGTAATTACAATAAATTTTAGAAAATGGTATTGATTCATAACAGAAGAATAAGTATTTCATTGTGTGACAATAGTAATGCTGTATCATAATTAGCTTTAAAATATTGTACTGTATACAAGCCACTAGCTGTAAATCTCTTTTCCATATCTGGATACAATTAAGAGATAAAATGCAGTAATCTCATTATAGAGCTGCTTTGCTTTAATAGAATGTTAAAGAAAAACAAACACCAGATTAATTGAATTTCCTCTCGCTGCATGTCTGTGAGATGATGTTTGCAGTTGTACAGCCTGCGAACTTGTATTTCCTAAGCTTAAAACCCATTAACCGTGGTTTTGTGGAAGTGGAACATGACAGTATTCCCTGCTTGCCTGCAAATTGAGTCGTGAATTGGCGCTAAAGCTAAATCCCAAATCAAGCGCTGATTTGAATCTTGGTGGAGTCAGTGGGAATGTCCTTACAGGTGTGGATGAGACATAAATGAGAGCTGCAAAATGCCGTTGAGCTCTTCAGGGTATGTTGGAGCACAGTCATACAGCAGAACGAAAGGAATAAAAAAGGAATAAAAGCCTTTCCAAACACAGACTTTTTGGCAGAGCAGTCATGCTTTTAACAGCAGGTCCCTGAAAAACAGTGGAAAGTATTTCATTGTCAGCCTCTAAAATGTGGAATTGAGAAGGTAGTAAATATCTACTACATCTGTCATTTATTCGAAACCTATATGAAAATTATGATTATTGCTTTATGTGTTGAGAGCATTGCAAAAGACTGAGATTGCTTTTAGTTTTTGAAAGCCTACTGAATGCTCATTTCTTTCCACCTCCCAGAAAAAAAAACAAAAACCTTTTCCTTACCAATAAATGGCCAGGAATTTCATCAATATATAGATTACCATTGTTAAAACATTTCTGTTCATAACTATTTGTAAAGATCTCCCCAGACATGCTCCATTGCTGTCTCTCCACATTTTTTTTCTAAGCTGCTGACAGAAGGCTGGGCTTCTGGGTTTTAGATTTCAGCATGTCCTGAGTGGGTGAGCACAGAAGTGATTCCGTGTGTGTATATTCCAGCCAGGTCATTGTATATATCCTTTTCCCTCTTTGTTTTTATTCCCTTT
Organism: Origma solitaria; assembly: GCA_013397895.1. NCBI lineage: Eukaryota > Metazoa > Chordata > Aves > Passeriformes > Acanthizidae > Origma > Origma solitaria. Next base: position 54,319 of record VZRL01003522.1, on the reverse strand, counting down.
GGTTGGGGATTGCTATCTCCGTAGCTCAGCTCATCCTGCAGTGGACAGTACAGTCCTGTCCTTTTGTTTGTCACCTTCTAGCCTTTGAGAATCATGCCTGTATATCAGTTAATCGTTTTATTTTATGTCTATAATTAAGATACATGGCCATCTGTTAGCTAGTGCTGGGGTTTTATCTTTGTTGCAAGTAAGTCTTTGCTTGACACATTCACTGTTACCTGAAAAGATGAACACTTCTGTAATGATAATGGGCTTAATTATCTACTCTGTATCATCATGTGTGTTTATCCAAATGCTTTTATATGAACAAGATAAATTCTCAGGAAACCAGCATTCTGTTCAGAAATTATGGACGGTAGAAGATGCTTTATAATGTCATATTCTCACAGGCCTTACCAATTACCACGAGGATCTCTTCTTGGGGAAAGCTGTGGGAACAGCAGTTTCTCAAGCAGGCCCATGTGTTATTTGTTGGCAAGTACCAACTCTTTAATGACAACATCTGTGAATCATCTTTGAACAAAGCATTGTGAGGAGAGATTTAAGAAGAGGAGAGCAAACCATATAAATCTTGAGCGTGGATGGGGAAGTTGCTCTGTGGTTTGCCCTACTGCAGTCCTGCAGGTTTGTAGGCAGAAGGGCAAAGCAGCAGCTCGGGCTCAGGCAGGGTGCTACCTTTATTTCAAGCCCAAAGGCAGCTGTGTGGAGCTCTGGGCTGTGAGGAAGCTGTGGAGCATTGTGGTGAACAAAGCAGTGCTGGCAGCACTCCAGGTACAAGTCCATGTGCGCAGGACACTCAGGTGTTCCTGTGTCACTGTGGGGGAGGCTGGGTGCTCACACAGCCACTGTAAGACTGACATTCAGCCAAGTTTCTGTCCAGAGGAGCCTGATCCAGCATGGTACACAGTCCCAGGGAGTGTAGCTCATGCTGGATTACAGCTGTCCTCAGGCTGGCAAGGCAAGCAGACAGCACAGGGTAAGGAAAACACCGTTTAGTCCATCCTTGGGCCCTCCTCCACTGAACAGAAGAGACAGCCCCAAATTCTGGCGTACTTGAACTGGAGTGTTTGCACCAGATTCACCTCCCTGAGATCAGAATCTATATGTGGCTCAAAAAGCTCAGCCCTCGGCGTTAACCTCACTGCTGACATGCCTTGAGGCTTGAGATCATTGGGAAATGGAAACGTGGGGCTTTCCTTTCGCTCACTGCCCCGCTCCGCACAGAGATGGGCTTCTGCTTTGTCCCCATCCCCAAAGCAGTGCGTTTCCATGGAATAACAGGGAATGCCTGATGAGTGCTGACCCTCAGGCACAGCAGGTTTTGTACAATACTCTAAATCGTCAGTGCAGGCATTCAATAAGCAAACACATCCTGGGACATCCCAGCCAGACTTTGACCTTGACTGTGGATAAATAAGTAGTGTAATAAATGTGTTTTATTGCTATGATTTTTGCCAAATGCTTCCCTAATCCCAGTAACACTTGTCTTCTATTCTTCTTCCTAATTCCTAATTCTTTCATGAAGCTCCTTCCCTTTAAAAGGAACTTTCAGATTTCGGACATCTCAGTTGAACATCCTGCCTACTGTCACATTTCATTGCCTGGGTGGGACTCTGTGACAAATTTATTTAGAACATTCAGATGACATGATTCCAACCCCTGGCTTTCTTTTTGGCTGTGTAGGCAATCCCCATCTTTCTGCTTATCTTTCAGAGTATCTGAAGAAATTATCCTGGTTGTAGATTTCTTATTTAGGGCTCATGAGAATGATGCATCTTTGCCCCAAAATGCCTTTACAAGTGCAGACAAGTACATTTTCTTCTTTCTTATTGTCTTCTGTCTGATCTGTATCTGCTCTCAACAGCAATGGAAAGTTAATGTGTTTCTCTGACTGCTTATGAATGTTTTCATTATGAGTTTTTTCCTTTTGAATATCAAGATTCTTTAATGCTTTATTATGTTACCATTCTCCCAACTTGTCTGTCTTCTCTTGGCATCAATATTACTGTATGACCTGTCATTTTAATCATACTTCATTCTCATTTACCATGTCACAGGATGCACTTACACTTGTATTTATCCAAATATGCAGTTGTACAGCTGCTGATTTTGTAATTATTAGTACAAAACATCAATATTCTGAGATCATAATGTCTGCTGGCAGTCAGCCATGCTCATCAACTTCTCATCGCCACACATCCTCACAGATGATCCTAGCTCACAGAAATGCTGTATTTTCAGTGTCTTCTATCTTCCTGCCTGGAGAAACCTCTCCATCACATCTCCTCCCCATCCTGCTGCCTCGCATAGCCATTTTTCTACATCCTTTGTTGCTCAAGACATTTTATTTCCAACTCTATTTTTAGAGAGCCTATAAATTCCTAGATTGCCCTCAGTATAAATGCCTCATTCTGTCCACAAAACAGCACAGTAACAGGTTCAACCTTTATATAAGTTGGATTTTTCAAGAAAACTCAACCTTGTGCTTGCCATTTGGGCTGGTAGAGAGATATGAGCCTCTGTCAAGAGGAGCATAAGCAAACCCTGCCAGGGCTTTCAGCATGTTTTGGGGAGAGTGAGTGGCAGTTCCACCGCTGGCAAATTTCTGGCTTTGGATTCTGTTTTAGGGTACAGTTTAGGAAGAGACATGGGAGCAGAGAAAACCAGAGAAAACTAAATAAGGAAGGAGAAAAGTACAGGTTTTTGATCATTTATTTGAATTTGGTAAGATCTGGTCCTGAGATGAGTTACTTTGATCTTACAGTGGTGTCCCCACTGTTCCCTCCGGGGTACACTTGGCTGAGAGATTCTCTGGGTGACAGTGACATTTCCTGCAGGCTCTGCTCTGTGAAAATGGGATCAGAGCTGAGAGGGGCGTCTCAGGAGGGGGTGAAAAGAGTGTTGCAAGGGCAGAGAAGAGAGGGGGGAAAAAAAAAAAAGAGGCAAAGAGGTTTCCTCACCTCTGTCTCTGGGTAAATGTATTTTATATTCTGCCAATACAGGAATAAGGTATTTTTTGTCATTTAGTGTTCTACATTACACTGTATAATTTTAACTGTAATGCACAGAAGAATCTTAGACTCATTCCTCATTGTTCCTCAGCCTCAGCATTTATGTGACAGTTTGAGGTGTAAAGGAATGGGATTTCAGTTCCTTCAGATTCTCACTCCTAGACCTGAGGTGAGAGTTCCCAGCACCTCCAGGGCTCCTGCTTAGATCCGTTCAAGACAGGAGTTGTTGCCAAGTTGTAGAAATGACTTTCTGCACAACCAGATAAAGACATCCCCTGTAGGAATTTCTCCTAATGCTAATCAGAGCAGTAGCTGGAGGAATAACAGACCGTGTGCCAGCTCTGTGCCTCTCTGAACAGCTTTGGTGCTATCTCTGGTGCTTTCAAAGAGCTAAAATGGTAATTGGGGAAATGCAATTTTACCATTTCACCAGAGAAATGTAAATTACAGCACATTTTTGATCATTTTAGCACCATTTAGATAAAATTAAAAGGTAAAGCATTTTAGTTGCTTAGGGTACCCTAAGCCTTCCAGTGCGTGTTCTGTAGGAGGAAATTAAACATTGGAGAGATCAAGATAAAGACATTTGGGGCTTAAGTGTTTGCAGGAGTTCTGTATGAGCAGCCATCGGAGACTGCACTGGAGATCGCTGAAGGGTAATGTGCTTTTACCAACTTCCCATTAAAAATATTACCAGTTCCGTCCCTTGAACACACTTATTACAGCAGAACAATTTTCACCGCCCTTGTCAGCAGTATTTTATCTAGTTACTTTCCACAGGAGCAACTCCATGGGTTCATATATTTCTGAGATGGGTTTTGAAAGTAGCGCTAAACTCAAAACTCATTGATCTCATTTTCCAGTGAGTTGCCACTTCCGAGTATTTCTCACAAGTATTAATAAAATGAACTTCTTTTTAAACAGAAGTTTCACAAAGCTGAATGGTCCCAAACAGGACCATAGTCACACCACCAAGAGCATGAATAAAAAGAAGCAACTTGGTGTTTGAGGGCTAAAATGTGAGAGCCAGGTTTCCAAGAAAAACTGCGCTGCTCAACACATGGAGCAGAGCATCTCGATTCAGGCAGTGAGAGCAGTCTGCAGGTGGATATTTGACCCCCCCCAGTCGTGGTGCTTATTCCTGAGAGTGTCATTTGCAAGGAGCAGGCTGGCACTGAGTTGAGAGGGAGCTAAAGGGAGAGTAAAACCAATCCTTCACATGGAGCTCTCCTGAGCTGCGTGGTTTAGATCCTCTGACAGGAAATGCACCTAAGAGCTCTACTATCTCAGTCATGCCACCGACTGATGGGATAAATGTGATGGCTAAGGCAGTTTGCCCCCAAAACAACATAAAGCCAAAATTAATTAAGAGGAGTTAACAATGAAAGGTCCTTCACATTGTTCCAAAATAGAGAACTCATATAACTTAATGGAAGCTCCCTTTAAAATATGGGTGCCATTAGATTATAAGTTATCAAAACAATCCTGCAAGGCCCAGGAAAGTGTTCACTTGTGCCACACAAGGGAAGATCACTCACCTGGCCAGAGCCCAGGGACAGGGACATTGCTTCCTGCTCCTTGTGCTGCACCAGGTGGCACCTCTGCCACCTTCCCTGCTCTGTGGAGCCCTTGCTGCTCACTGGAAAGCAGGAGAGTGAGGAGCTGAACCCAGGGAATTGCTGTGCCAGTTCACCCCACCCTGGTTTGGGGCATTTGCAGTGCTCCTTTGTTTCAGGAGTTCAGTCCTGCCCAGAGCTCTAGCTGTGAGAAACGTGTTTGCACATGGGGATGGCCAGGGGAAAAAAACCATGTTTCTCCAAGGAGGGAAGATACTCCAATCAAACCCTGGGCCTTGTTGCTTCCAAAGGTAAATTATTCCAGTTTAGTTAAGGTAAGGTTTGTGAATTACTGCGACCTTAAAGGCCTTAAGAAGCCCTCTGTCATCTCTCATTGCACACAGCAAGTGAAAGGCAGGCAGTGCAGCTGTTTGGCAGTGGAAATAGAACTGAAGTTACTGACAAATGAAAATACACTTTCTGTTTCTCCCTGCTGACACCTTCCCTTGTTTTATGATTCATAAGGAAAGCCTAAGCAGTCGCTGTTCTTTTAGGGGAGGAAAAGAACTGCTCTGGTTTGTTTTCCCTCCCTCCCTGTCTTGAACCAATGTTTCTTGGGGGTGTTTTGTCTTTGCTTTTGGGAAGAAGCTGCCTCGACTACACCAGGTACACATTTTGAGGTTTTCTATTCCTTGATTGTCCATTCTAAGGTGAAATAATACTCCTTGAAAGAGTGCTGTTGTGCCTGAAGCCAACAGATATGCCATCAGAATGTCTCAGCTGAGAAATTCAGGATCAAAACAATACCCTGAAAGAAAGCACAGTTTAGTTTTACAGTAACAGAGAGCACAGCACAACTGCTCTGTGCTCTATACTTGGTTTACTACAAAAAAAGCAGAACTTCAGGCTAAAGTATGTGACATGTCAACAGGATCAAGAATTTATAGGGCTGGATCTGGCTCCACTGAGAGCAAGGTACTTACAGTAACTTAAACCAGCTGATGATCTTCGTGTACGTAAATACCTTCCCTGAAAAGTGTTCAAAGATTAAGCACATTATTCCTCAGCAGGTGATTTTGCATCTGGTTTATCCCACACTGTCTCCTGTCTGCTGGTTTTTAAGTGTTTATTTCTGTCCTTTGAGCCTGAAAGCAGTCAGAGAATATTTCCCTGAGATTTCCAGGGAGGGTAGGACAGCTGACACCTTTCAGAGGCCTTTTGGGGTGCGTGAGGCTGTGATACCATCCAGTAGCCCCAAACTCAGGAACTGGATATAACTTGCAAAAGAGGAAACTTAGGAACCTTTTTGGGTTTCTGTGATGTGCTGAAGTGTGGAGCCTGAACCTCTTCAAACAGGGGGAAATCCCTAAATTATGGATTACTATGGTCATCATCACAGCTCTCAGTGGTGGAAGAGTCAGCTGGATGCAAGGTCCTGCAGCACTTCTTCTGACACTATGGTTAGCCTGTTTTCCTCTGTTTGCCTCCAGCAACTGCCCCTCATGTTTACTTGTATCAGAAGCTTCTCTTTTTCCGAATTACATTTTATTCCTAGTTCAGGCTCCTAAATATCACAATCAGAAAATGTTTTCTTTCCTTGTCTTCCCGTCTTTTAGGATTTTGATAGATTGTCTAACGTTCTTTAGGCTGTCTTCTTTAATCAGTTTCTCAACCCCCCGATTGTGTTTGTTCTTCTCTGAATGCCTAATAGTTTGTCAAGCCAAATTTGAATTATTTCTGAAATAAAATACCATAAAGAATCAGCCAAACTTCAAATATGACAAAACGGTGTTTTGAAATTAAGAGAATGCTTTTGATTTGGTTTTTTTTAATCTCTTGAGGTATCTTGTGTCATGTTAGTTTGTTCATCTTCTAAATAAACAATTCTGTCAAGTTTGCAGATCAGTCTTCATTTCAGTGAGATTTAAGTCTATTTCCTACTTTAATGCTTTCTGAAATGATGCCCATTCTTGGTCCAGGTGTGATTTGCACAAGCAAACCTTCCTTGCACCTGCCTGGGGAGCTGCATTGCCCAAAACCAGGCAATGAATTGAAATTAGAAATGTAATTAGCATTTTGGAAGAGGTGAAAGCAGTAACTGTATATTCTGGGGAGCAAACATCTACTTTTGAGTATGGAGATAGTGTGACTTCTGTCACTCTGCAGATCATAAACTCTCATCTCAGGTCCAGATGAGGCAGGAGTGTTAAACACTGATGACGCAGGTAGGGCGTGAGGGTAACAGCTACTCCTGCAAACTTTATTGAATTTAGTTGTAAAAGCCATTGAACATTCTCATAGTCACAGCTTGAGCCCATTTACTGAGGAATTGCTGCCCAGAGTTAGCAGTTAATTCACAGAGATAAGCAGGACTGGGTCAGCATGGGCATGAAAACCCCTTGGAATCGCTGGAAAGTGGGGTCCCTGAAATCAGCCAATCAAGCTGCACAGAGAACCTCAGAAATTCTCAGCTTTCAAAGCTATTTGCCATTCATCTCAAATTAAAGAGATTAAAGAGAATTTGCTATTGCAGTATTGCCACTGCCTAGTAATAAATCATCATCTGATATTTATAGGCCAGAATTAAGACTGTGACACAGACACGCTGCTGACCATTTAGTAGTGAAGTCCTAATAATCCAATCTGGAGCAGCAGGGAAAGGAATAGCTTTCTGATGTGAAGTCAGACAAGTAATTTCCTATTTAAAATTTGATTAGATAAAATCTTTTGAACATGTGCTTGTAAAGCAACAGCCTGTTTAAATATGTATGGAGCTGCAGCACACGCAGGACGCTGCCACAACGACAGCACAAAGAACATTTGCAGTAACCTGAACGTGGAGGGGCAAGCACAGTGCCCTGGGCTAAACTCTATCAGGATAAATCTCTTACACAATAGAAAAACAGTAGAGCTGATGGGGGGAAAGCAGTTTTCTTTCTATTAAAAAACCCACAGATTTGTTTCTGTATCGAAAAGGTATCATTTTCCAAAATGGAAACATTTGTTGTACATGTGCAGTTGGAAGAACGTTAATTGGAGGGGATATTTTTGTGGGTTTTGAACACAAAAGGAAAAATATAGATTTAAGCCAGAATATTTTGCCCCCTGCAAATAATGTATAATTTTTATAATAATAATGTGTAGTAAGCTTGATATTTTTAGCCAGAAAGTTCTTGATTTAAAGGCATTCTATTCTAAAATTCACAAGAAAGAATAAAGGCCAGAAAAAAAAATGGTTGGGGGAGTTTGGCCTAGTTTTGACCCAGTAATGATCAGTAGGGATTTTGCTTTTGACTTACTGAGACAAAAGTTTGAGCCAACAAATGAAGGGTTGGGTTCTGCCTCCTCCTCCCTCCTGTCCAGGGTAGGAACCCTGAGGCTGCTGCAAAGGTACTGCCCAGGGGCATCTGCAGCAATGAGCTTGGCCTGTGCCAAAGCACAGAAATCACATTTGTTCATCCTAAACAACAGGAACACTGTTTGTTTTCATATCCTGATTTATATAATTTACAGAGGTCATGGCCGCATTTCAAAATCAGCTATTGATGGTAAAGTATCCTCTCAAAACTGGGATGCAGTCCCAAAACTGGGATACAGCTCCATTGCAAGTTCAAGCAGAGAATCCCATTACAATAGCTCAGTACAATTGCATCCAGGCTGGAACGTTTTATTACTCGTCATAAAAAGGACTTTCAGAACAGTCCTGGGAATTGAAATATTCATGTTATATTCACACATTGTAAAAAACTACTATTTTTGAAAGTGGCCAACTACTTAGGTTCACTGGAAGTTAGTTTTTCTCTTTCTCTCTTATTTTTTTTATTAAAGTCATGGGAACTTCTTTCCTTTTATTGTGTCTGTGGTGTGAGAAACATCCATGTGTTCCAGGGAGTCTGGTCAATACCTGCTGCACTTGTGTTCATTCCATAGACCTTAGATGGGGGATTTTTCTTGGAAGTTCTGTATCTTGGAAGCCTTAGCCCTGCCTGCCTCCAGTTGGAGTGGCTGCACAGGGAAGAACTCCCTCCTCTGTCTCTCCAGCCCGCAGGCACTGGGCTGTGTTGGTCCCTGTGGCCTCCTGATCCCATGGGGTTGGGCAGTGCAGAGCTTTCACAGAGCAGAGGTTCCTGCTCAGGTGCCTTGGTGTGAGAGGGAATTCCTGACACGAGGTTCCTCTGAAAGAGCAGCCCCGTGTGGTTCTCTCTGTTCCCACGGATTCTGCTGGAGGTGCAGTCCTACACACTTGAGTGGGAAGGTCCTGCCTGGCTCCAGGCTGCTTTAAGCCTTGACATAAACTCCACACAGATATCATGAACTGAAAAGAGCTTTATCAGAAAAACCCCCACTTTAATCATGTTGCAGAGTCCTGTGACATGTTAACAGGTCCTTGACAGCTTGTCAGTAAATGAAAAGGATGCGTGACATTAATGGGGACACAGGAGTGGTTTGGTATCACACCCAAATGCATCACTGGGAAATGCCCAGTGGGAGCCTCCCCATTAATCCAAGAAAAGCCCCAAGTAATCAATGTCCATCCATGGGACTGTAAACCCCCAATCCTTTTGAGTTCAGCAGCAGCCTGAGCACTGGCAGCTGAACTTCTGCTTTAAAATCACTTTGCGTCCTCTTTGTCGAGCACATTTGCATAATCTGTGTCACAACAGAAAGTGGAAGTGTGTTATATCAAAGAAGGTTTGAAATGAATTTTTTAAACTGCAGATAAATCATAAATTTATTTTAGCAAACTATATGAAAATGCATTGCAAACTGTAAAGAAGTTTATTCAAAGGAGAAAATACACAACCACAGAAAATATTTTTATATCTGTATAAATACACAGAAACCCTATCAATCTACTGAATACATCAAAAGAGGGCTTTATAGAAAATAAGCAAATTATAAATTCCTAGAGTGCCAATTTTCTTCCACAGATTATGCAAACATTATGTGTGCTTCAAGTAAAGTTGCATTATATTAAAAATGCAACTTGTGATAAAATAGATGTAACACTTGAATAGTGGTTTAGAATTTATATTATTCTCACCTTATAAAATAATATTGAAAAAGTGAATTGCGCTAACACAAGTGTATTCATTATGCATGAAATCTCTATTTAGTCTGTAAAGTGCAGAGCAGACAGATAGTGGCCATTTTCTGGTGCTGTAATTACTGTGTCACCATTTGTGAAGCATTTATGTAAAGTACAATGCTTCTGACTAACCATGGGCAAACTGTCTGCCTCTTGTTAAAAATCAAATTATTGTTTTCAAATCCTTTATGTTCTGCTGATACTGGAGTGCAGTGTAATCCATCACCACTTATATTTTATATCATCAGACACAATCCCTTTCTTCTGTGTGCATTCTTTTTAGATGGACTTACGGATTATGCACACTACGTTAATAACGTAAATTTTTTAAAGCAGAAGACTATTATAAAGTAGAGTATTCTTTATTTGTTCCCTCATGTTACAGAGAAGGCTAGAACACTTGCACAGGTGTGCTTCAGGGTTCTTTCTCCTGTTTTGCAGATATGTGCCTTGGGTTTGGTGCCGATAGCTTTTCTGTGTTTGCTGTGTTCCCCTGAAAGAGCCTTAAGGTTAAGTCTTTGCAATGATCCCTTTTCCACAGTGGTCACAGCTGCTAGGTAAATGCCAGCAAGTTTAGAAGGTAAATAGTCAAAAATCCTCCCTGGTGAGCGTTCGGGTCCTGTGCTCTTTCCGCATCACCCGTGCGTCACACATCTCATTGATTGCTGGGATCTGGGACGTGGCCAGAAATTACCTTCCGAGACAGAAGGGTCCCATGGCAATCTCCCCTTTGGGAGTGCCCATGTGCAGGGCCACACCGAGGCCTGGCAGCGCCCACAGAGCTGTGTGGCCATGGCAGAGCCACAGCTGGCAGAGCCACAGCTGGCAGAGCTGTGTGGCCATAGCAGTGCAGGTGCTCTGTGCCCACCCAGCCTCTCCACCTGGCACCTGCAGAATCAGCAGCTCTGTAATCTGTTTTCTCCTGGGGTCTCGTGCAAGTCAGTTCTCATAAACGTGTTCTAGACAGACTGCATTAACACTGCTCTCTCAGAACGTAAGGCTTTTGTTCTTGGAAAGTGTTAAGATGTTAGGAGCTTAAGAAGATTTGTCCTGAAAGGAATTTTGAGAAAATTGCCCAGCATTAATGTCTTAAAGTGCCCATCATCAAAAGCATGACGGCTAAACTCCCAGGCAGTAGGTGGTAATGGAATAATTGATGCATCCCTGGGAAGCGCACACCTTTTTCTTGAGAATGCTGCATTAATACTTCTTTTTAAATTCTTCATTGGGCTAAGGTAGTGCACGTGTGTTAGTCTGTGCTAAGGAAAACTAGTTGTTACAGGTTGTAGATCAATTTATTTTGATTATTGCATCGTTTTAAGTGAATACTTCTTAGGAAAAATACACAAACATGATGAAATATTGCAGGTTAATAATACAGTGCACCAAGAGTGATGTTTGGCTTATTTCTGACATATTTGTTAGAGTTGGAGGCTTGAATATGGTAGCTGATCAAAACAAAAGTATCATTTCAAAATGGACAACAGGAAGCATTTTCCAGAAATCCAAATTGTGCCTGTAAATTGACAAAGCTTCTACATGAGAATTGGTCAGATACTTTAAATTCTATTTAGCTGCTGAAGCAGCTGTCTGTACAGTAAACCAGCTCCATGCTTGCACTCATCTTTTTTCCAGTTGAGTCTAATAGCTTGTCAAATAATGTTGCGAGTAAATCTCAGGAAGTGGTGAGATGCATGTGGTTAGGACTTTCATGGGGGCTCCACTTGAGACAGTTTCTTGAGGAAGAAAACTAATTGGATGTGTTGGCTGGAAGCAGATGTGTGAGCATGTGTGGATTAATGGCACTGAGAACAGTTCTATTTTAAATATTGGCTGAAACAACCAAGGTTTAAGATTAGGGTGTGTGTAAATTTCTGTTTAATTTAAAAAGTCACCTTTGAGCTGACTCTAGTAAGAGTTTCAGATTAGCTCTGTGGAGTAGCTGGAGGTACTAAACACCATTTTTCAGGTCACAGGGTAGTTCTGATTCCATGTGGAACACTCAAGCAGTGACACAAAGGGGTTTTATTCTCTGCAGCTCCAGAGAAATGGGGAGCCCCTAACCCCCAGATCCTTCCAAAATAACATTCTCCTTCGGCTGTCAACTGGTAAGAAGCCCTTGGAGAGCTCCCACAGTTGTTGTTTCTCATGTCTCATGGAAATTGCTGAGAAATAACAATAATTAGGAAAAAATTATGCTAAGTTCTCTTTTTCAAAGAATCTTCCTTGAATCTTCCCCTTTACTGCAGTCAGTCAAAAAATTCCAGACTGTTAAAATGCCAATATGTTAATACATCTCCACAGGATCTGTCATCTTAGTTAACATCACCTAAGTACCTGCCTTAAGTGTTTCCATCTTTTGAATATGTATTAAAAATATCAGGGAAGTTTTCAATGCAGTGGTGTATTAGCAAAAAAAAAAATTAATTGCTGTATGTAATGAAGAACGTACATTGGTATTATGTGCTCTATTAAAATAAAATTATCTTCAACTTTAAATAGTATTTATTTTAAAATTTAAAGCAGGTCATCTTTGAAGATGAACAGGCATGGCCCCTTGCCAAAAGAACAATCAGATTTTCTGCTGCAGAATATATAGAAAATCATAACAAACTTAATTACCTGTACCACTGCTAAAGGCCCTTCATATCTTAGCACTCTTGAGATTTAGCAGATTGTATCACGTCTTCCTGATTAGCAATTATAACTGAGAAATGAAACATTCTGACTTACTGAAATTTTACAAAAAGGTTGTTTTAAAAGAAGACAATCTGTGAACAGCCTCAACTTAAAGTATAACCGCTTACAAGAAATGTTGAAATTTCAGTGTATTTTCTCAAACTACCTTAGTTGTGCCATGTGAATAAATACCAGCATGGTTTTCATTTTCTCAGATATCATCTCTTCTGACCTGTTTAGAGGTCAATATCTCAGCCTGAGGATTTGGGATTTTTATTATTATTACTTCTTTTTAGGTTTTCTCACAGAAAACTCAGTACAATGATCCATTTTCACAATTTCTAGATAGCAAGAATCCATGCAGTATTCAAAATCTCTTATTTTTATCAGAAATTACTAGGCACTTTTGTCAAATGAGTATGTCTGAAGGTCTCAGAAGTCTCAAATGTGAATTTTCTCTGCAGGACATTAGAGGAACACCCAGTGCTGGACAGGTTACCTTGGTAGGAAGACCCTCGTGGTGGGGGCTGAGGGAAGGAGCCAGGACAGCATTTGTTACAGAGTGCAGAGGTGTGAGGAGCAGCTGAACGTTTCAAAGGGGAAGGCTCTTTTTGTGGCTGTGAGTTGTGAACCCATATTTTGCTTTCTGTTCTTCATTAACATTCTCTTGGTATTGCTTATGGGTAAAAAGTTAAATACTAATTTTCTGGCTCTATCTCAGAAGCTGTCAATGCCTTTGGATTCAGATATTGGCATTTTTTATAGGCAGAAAGGAATGTATTCAGCACTGTGGGATGGAGATAAAATCACCAGAGTCCCTTTGCCGCTCACGCAGCTCGGGAGGCTCACAGCACTGGCTGTCCCTGCTGCTCCTTTCCCAGCCCTTCTGGCACCCCTGTCCAAGCCCCTGCTTTCCCCTGGCTGGCTCTGCTGATGGCATGTGCTGCCTTTTCTCCAGCTCCAGGCTCCATGGCTCGGCTTTAATGTTCCTTCCTGGAAGTGCTGCAGCCTGACCGCTCCCATCGGAGCTCCATAACTCCATTTCAGCCTCGTTCTCTGCTTATCCTCTGCAGGCCTCCAGTGCCTAGCAGAAATATCTTTCCAACATCCTCCAGACGCCGTGCTCTCTCTGGGCTTGAGAGATTCCAGTTTCTGCAGCCTGGCAGCCTGGAATCCACAAAGGAAATCCCTCACCCAGCTCCTCCCGCTGCAGCCAAACTTGCCAAGGCCAAATGTGGAGCATGGACAGATGCAGCTGATCAGGGCAGGAGCCCTGAACTCCTCTGGATGTTGGCTTGATGACAGGAACAGTACCCAGGGGCATTCCCTTCGTGTGATAGTGATTTTGGATGAGAGGAGGAATGACATCTCAGCAGTGTGCATAGCTCATGATGCTGATCTTACTGTGCAGTGCCTGTGAGTGGCTGGTGGGGAGAGCAAGGCAGTGCTGGGTGTTTGCCTTCCAGAGGCTCTAACCCATGGAAAAGCTACAAGAAGTGCTCTGAGCTCTCTCCTTTACACTTAGGGCTATTCATGCGCCTAATTTCAGCTGATTTGTTGGCACTAGAGCAGATAAGAACAACCTTTGTTCCTTCTGAGCTTTCTCTTGCACCACACCAGGTTTCCATAGGGTTTCCTTCTGTTGCAGTGAGAGGATCACAGGGGATTTTCCCCACTGCCTGCCTGTGTAGCTCCCAGCTCTGAGGAGCTGTTGTGTGCCAGGGACAGGTTCTCCTGCCGCTGACTCTGATCTCAAGGGAGAGGTGATGGGCAGGGAGAGGGGGCCTTTTTTATTGACTGATAACTCTAAGGCAAGTCCTGCATTCAGTCTGTTCCCCAGGGTGGTGTGGTAGCTGGTGATGTCACATCAGAAGTCAGATTATCCCTCCAAATCCCCTTTTCTAACCAGAGGCCATTCTGAGGAGAGCCTCTCGCTGAGCTGCAGCTCTGGCCCCGGTGTGGCTGTGCCAGGCCTCACTGGGTGCACATGTGTGTGTCATGTGTGTCACACACGTGTGATGCACCACCCCAACCACTCAGTGTTTGCATCACATGGGATCCCAGTTAATGTCCTCCTTTTGCTTGTCTTCAGCATGTGTTTATCAGCTGAACTAATGTCTGTTTGCTTTCCCAGCTGCATGTTACAGGCTCAGATTACTCTTGACTAAAAATCAACACTTGTTTAATTAAAAATAATTTCTAAACTGTCACTGGAGTGCCAGATGCAACAACTGGCATCATCCTGCCCCTCATTTCTTCTCTCCTCTCTAAAATACCCAGCACCAGTCAAGAAGAAAATCAGCAATATTAAGCCTATGAAAGAAAAAAATAACCAAAGAACAGTAGCATTTACAGATATGTCAGCCCCACAGAATGAGCTGCAGTATATCAACCCACCTTAAAGAACTGAACCCAGAACTTATTCCTACTTCATTTGCCATCATATTCATAAGTGTCATATTTATTGCTCTGTATTATTGGAAGTTGTATTTTTAATGTTGGGGAAACGATCATAAAATGTATTGCAATACTTAAGCATCGCTGTGAAAGTGAAAAATGGATTTTTCCATAAAAATATACTCTCTTGTGGAATTATGGCCCTAGTGAAAATGTACTCCCTTTCAGCCTGCTCGAAGGTGTGCTTCTTGGATAGTGTGCTAATACTCTACCTAGATGTATTGTCTGCAGGCACTGGACACAATCCTCTGGGTGTGCAGAAATTAGATAAGGAATAATTCTTTTGTGTAATAGCATCCCTTGTGTAGTCTCCTGTGCATTACAGTAAAATTAATTCAGGTTCTCTCCATAGAGCTTATCTGCTATCCCAGCATTAGAGTGTTCTTCTCCTGCAGTTTACCTGGGCAACAGCTATTTCCTTACTTCATTCTGGTAGAAAGTCCAGCATGGGTGATTTATAGAGCAGCTCTGATCCCAGAGTCAGCCTGAATATCATCCTAAGTATTTGTGCAACAGGTGGCTCCTGGGTTAAGTTGAAGAGTTCAAAATGAGTGTGCCCCAAAGCAGGGTAATGTGTGCCGTGTGTGATGGAGGTGCCCATCCTGCTTGTGTCATGGCACATCCTGGGGCACTGCTCCAGAGCTTGCATCCCCATCCTTAGGAGAGCTCCTGTGCATAACCTGGGCTATTTCCAGTGCTGCTGACCTGTAATTCAAATGCCCTATTACTCATGAGACTGTCTCTGTATTTTTTTAAATTTAAGTTACCATTTAGCCTTTTCTTGGGGGGGATTAATGACTGCAGTTAAGACGTGGTTGAAAAGAGGAGAATCTCTGCTGCTTACTTGGAGCTGAAAAATTCACTGTCCGGTGCTGGAAATTGGATTCACCTTTCCCCTGTTTGCAGAAAATAACCTCAAGCCCTTGCTAGCATGGTTTGTACCAGAGAAGCCTTTAGCAATACAGTTTTGCTCTAAAAAATTTTGAAGGCCAGAGAACTAATCAGTCCCGTGAGTTTCCACCCTTATTCCCCTACAGATGTTTTCTGCCCTCAGGCAGAGTTTGCTGTAGACTTTGATATAATCACACCTAGACCTGAAGCTACAGACTGTTGTGGTTTCATCAGAGACATTACCATGGATGACTGTTGATGGTGAATCTCTGTCTTCTAATGCGTCTCACAGGTAGGATGTGGGACATTGGTCCATTCCCATATATATTTCCTACTGAGACAGTCTCTGTTTCCAGTTGTACATATTCACTGGCAAAATCACAAATAATCTCAAAGCTGAGGGACTGTATAGCCACATACTGATCATTGTGGCAGCTCCTCTTCTGCTTTACTGTTCCTTTTTCACAAATACAACTGCAGAATATTTTTGTCGTGGGCTTTCACATCTTTAACTGAGTCTCAGGTTGACTTTTGGTGTCTCACATTCTGCCCTTACACTCCTTGGTCACTAGAATCTGCTTAATCATCCCCTTTTCTATTCTTTCCTTATTCTCTATCCCACTTATTTTGGGTGTTCAGCTGGGGTGATGCTTTTTCCTTGGTGCTGACAGAGGCCCTGAAGTGATGCCGGACTGCATCTGCAGAGCCATGAGCGCTTCCTATGAGTCCTGTGCTGTTAAACCCACGCTGCAGGGTACAGTGCTGCTTCTTGAGAGTGTGCAATGATGAGGAAATACAGAGTAATATTTAGAGCTTTAAGGAGGAGAAAACCCTTAGGTCCCTTTAATAGAAATAGGCAAAACCACTGGGAATGTGGGACCTGTGAAAGGGTTCACTCAGGGCACTCATTTTGGTAATATCTAAATGAGTTGTTACCGCTTTTACTCCACTGATGTTTTATAATTATAGTTGCCCTGAATTTTAAGATGAAAGGTCATTTTGAACAGAGTGGGTTTGAGTGGGGTGGGTTTTAAGGCGGAAAACTTCTGGAAGGGCTTGTGGCCTGTGCTGTTGTTTCATGAGTTGAGTCTCACTTTGCCTCTCAGTGGGCTGTGACTGAGCCCCAGCTATTCTGCTCTCCAGCTCCTGTGCCAGATTTTTCTGTCACAGTGGATTTCTGTGGAGATGTGCCTTGCTCAAGCAGAGCTTCCCATCAATCTAACAGCTCTCCTGGTGGGAGCTAAAGATGAGCTGAGTGCTGCAGAGGACCATATACACTTTGTGTAGCTGACAGTAAACGATGACAGCCTCTCTTCTCAGCACCACAAACCAGCAGATGTTGTCAGTCTTTTCTCCCTTACATCTGAAAGGTACTTTGATTCATGGATTTTCCAGATTCTCAGTGTAGAATACCCTGTCTGGTGCAGCTTAGGAACATTCCCAGCCTTATTTCTTTCTGACTGCTCAAAGCTTAAGAGGAAGGAGCATTTTGGCAGCCCAGCTCTCGCAGGATGCAGTGAGTGGGTGCCGGTGGCAGTGTTGGTGTTCTGCAGAAGATTTGGTGTGCCAGGGAAGAGCTGTGGCACTCTCAGGATGTCACAGGAGGTGGGAGCTCGCTGGAGTGTGTTTGACTTCCCCAGTCAATCTTCTCTTGTCTACTGGATGGCCACAAGTCCTCTCCTAATATTTGTGGTATTTCCTTCCAAACAAACACAATTTTGTAGTACTTGGATAGTGATCTCCAGCCCACCTACTTACATGGTATCAATTACAGCTCCATTGGAGCTCCTTAGTCTTTCATCTTTTTTTTCCGCATTATGCCCCCAAGACTTATTTTCTTAATTTTACAGCTGGAGAACTGGCATAGGCAGCCAATGGGAAATAGGCCAGTCATTCCACATGAGTTATGTTTTGCATTGGTTTTAAGTGAGACTCTTTAAAATATAATTAAAAGCTTTATTGTTCCTTGATTAATATGCTGCTCTGTTTCTAGTATAATGCCACATTATCCATAGTGCTCCTCGGCTATTTTACAAACATTTCTACGCTGTGTTTATTTTGGCAACTGCTGCCAGATGTTGACTATATGAAATCTTTCCAGCTTTCTAAAAGCTGCATTGCTGTTCTGCCTGGAAGATGCATCCATGCCAGAGTGCTGTGACATGAGGAACTGCACTGTCCCCTGGGAGACCTGGCCTCTGCCCCTGCTGTGCCAGGCTGAAGGCATGGGGGGCAGGAAGGGGTCAGAGCAGGGTTTAGATTTGTGCTGTCGTCTCTCAGCACCAGGATTGGCAACAGAGCCAAGGTCTCCACATCCCTGGCTGCCACCCCCCTGTGCTGCTGGTCACTGAAGGTTTCTGTCGAGGGGAGGGCACAGGAGGGAAGGGGGTGAAGGGAACAGAATGACCAGCTGCAGCCACTTCAGCATCTGATGGGTGATGAATGGCCAGCTGCACCCACTTGAGGGTCTGATAGGTGATGAGGGCTGAAACAAACTGGGAAGGTGACCCAGGGATTTAAGTGTGTGTCTGTCCTGTAGAGCTCCAGGTGGAGAGGAGCATGGGGTGGGAGCCTGCCTGCCATGCTCTCCTCTCTACAGCAGTCATGGAGTTACAGGCTGTAGAAATCCAAAGAAGCAGCAGGACCGTGTAGTGTTTGCAGTGCTGTGTGAATCCATGTGCATTGCTCTGAATGCACAAACTTCACAAAAACACAATAAACTTCCGTGGAAATATGGGGTTTAGGCCAAGTTTTTGAGTGATGTTTGTTGGCAGCGCTTGCACAACCAGATACAAATCTGGGCCAGACCTTGTAGTTCAAGGTATTTATTAGATGTATGACTCCATGCTTCTGAAGCTTTTGGGGAAACAACTGGTTTGTGTTGCATTCTGTGGCTTACATAATCTTGTTCAGTGTTCTGTGTGCCAGCTGCACGTCAGGAGTTTGAGCCTCGTCTGTTCTGTGTGAAGGATAGTTTCCCCCTGGAAAAGGGAAGGGAAAAACAAGCAGCAACTTAACTTCTGTGGATTTTCTTTTTTCTGTAGACCTTTTGCTCTGCACTTAGAGAGACAGAATCTATCACAACTGCTTTCTGTTCAGATCTGAGCATAGAAAAAATGTCTGGAAAATCTGAAATATGGGGCTACAGCAAATATTGATGCTCTTCACAAGCTCCATCGTATTTTAAATGACCTGTCTGGAGCTGATGGGAAATCTGAGGCTGCCAGGCAAAACAAATGGGACAAAACCAGCAGTGTCCTTTCCAGATATCTGCCATGGTGTGGCTGTCACTCTGGGGGTTTCAAGGAATGAAACATGTCCCAGCGATGCCGTCGCTCTCTGACACTACATCAAGCGCTTCACTCCTTGCAGTGTTTCTCTCTCCCACTGCCTTAGGTAAGAGAACTTAGAGCAAATGAAGAAGTCATCTGCTGCAGCGTGTTCATCTGGAACAGGCTTTTCCACTGCATGTAATATTAGAAAGTATAATTTGATTGTTGCCAATTAGCGGACCAGCCATGCCTCTGGTAGTTGCAGGGATTAGCAGTCTTTATTCTGCATCATCATTTGAGAGCTTTCCGTGGCTGTGCCATGGAGCACCAGACAGCCCATCTGAGTGCTGCAAAGCACTTTCGTGTTAACAGATCATTGTGCTGCTGAAATCAGGTATGTAAAATAAATCATCTAAAGTTTTGCAGGCCATAATTCAGTGAGCAAATACCATAATCCTCGTTTTAATAGAACAAGGAGCTGAAAAACAGACGTTCTGCAACGTGCCTGAAGGGGCTGGAAACCATCTCAACAGCCGTGTAGATTCCACAGCCAGATACACAGACCACAGGTTTAAGGATGCCCCTGTTGGTAATTGCAAATGCTGAAATCCACCATGATTTCAGGTTTTAGGTCCATCCCTGTCTTCTTTGAGTTTTCTATGGCTAAGTTGTTCTGTCTTTGTCTCTAAGTCAAGCTAACATTAATAAACAGCAATTTTTTTCTTTCCTGCAGTGGTTTAAAAAACAAAAACCACAATATAAAATCAGCCTAAAATGATCTTATTTCAGCCCCATGTGTTGGAAGCAATGCTACGTTATTTAATGGTCCTTTAAAGATTAGCCTAAACAAGTCCCCATTTCCTTTATATACAACCTCCAGTTATATTATTACCAGTCAGTGTTTTTCTGTTGTTGTTTAGGAGGAAGTCTTTAAAAATACAGCATGTTTAAACAGGTTGTGGTCTTAAGTTTTGGCCTTGACATGAGCCGCACATGTGCCATTGCGTGTACTCACCGAGCTTTTGGAGCTGTGCTGGGGCTGAGCCCTGCCCTGCTCAGACTCCAGGGCGATGCTTTTCCCTCCCTGCTGCTGTTGGGAGGAAAGTCTGTGTCTGAGAATACTAGAGCAGTTGTTCTTGGGTAATTCGAGATACCTGAGCCTGTCTGTGAATGGGGTACCCTGCACCTTCCTCCCATCCTCTCTGCCACCCTGGCTCAGGGTCTTGCTTGTTGAGGGTACTTTATCTGGAGCAGAATCTTTCGTGTGCACGCCTCTGTGGATTAATGATTTAGTCTGGGGGCCTGGAACCTTTAAATGTTCCTTCCAAGCTAAACTAGTCTGTGATTCCATGACTTTGGGATAGAGTGGGCAGAAGAAGCAGGGGTGGTTTGTAACACCTGGATGGCAAGGATTTGTCCATTTTCCCTTCTTTGACTCAGTGGCTGTTTTTTTGCAGAGCTCCTGAGATCTAAGGAGAGGAAAAAGGATGCCCAGCCATTTTTCCAATGTGCTACTAGTTTGCATACACTGCACATTTTCTTCCAAATTAAGCGCATTCATTTGCAATGTTTCTCTTCCTTAATTAGGTTTACCGATTGCTAACATGAAGAAATGTGGTCTTTGGTTTTGAGGATAGTTTATGAAAACAGCCTGTGCAATACATCTCTTAGCATGGGGCCTGGTTCATAGCATCTCTTTCAGGACAGCTGCTCTAAAGGAACTGGGCTAAACTGTAATATATATTATTTCCTCCATCTCTGGATAACCTCTGGTGTCTGAAGGAAGGTTCTTATTTTCCTGTTATGATTATGAGTTGATATCAGATACAGAGATAATGTGACTGTGTTGTATAGGCCTCTCTGTTGTTGTTGCTGATCTTGCACTCAAACCAACTCCGTGAAGCCAGTTCCTAAACATACTCCCATTTTAGCCATCAGTAAAAGCTCTCTGTGGAGATTCCGTTTAAGAAATAATGATTTTATCAGAAATGAGTGAACATTATTCTATTGGGAAGGTACTGTATCAACAAAGCTACAAAGTAGTTCTAAAGCTACTTGTACTAGTTACTATTTTGGGACTTGATCAGTTTATTTTAAGCATCTGTGGTTGTGTTAGGATTTCTCTAGCTTCCTTCCACAGCGCATTTGTCTTCTTGCGTGGTTTATGGTGCAGGGTTTTTCCCTGGGTACTCTGTCAGCTGAGAAATGGAGTGACTCTGTGATGGATGCTGTGGCCAAGGCTGAGCACAGCTAATCAGGGCGTGTTTCCTTATCACAGGCCATGGCAGCAAAGGAGGCTGCTCTGCCCCTCCCTGCAGGCAATCCCAGGCCCTGGGAGCAGGCAGGGTTCCAGATGTGTCCCAGGCTTCTTTCTGGCCAAACCAGACAGGCAGCTCTGCTGGTTCAGAACAAACACGTGGAGTGTCAGAAAGACGAAGGAAAAAAGACTGAACTCAAAGCACAAATGGAGAGTGGAAGCCAACACTACTGGTCTTGTTCTGTTGAATTCCTAAATGCAGAGCCTTCAGGACACCCTTTAGGGTGGGGGAGTACTGGCCTGGTTAGAAGCTGTGACAGTTGTCATTACTTTTGGGATGTAATGATATCACAGTAACAGCATAGATGAGATGCCCCAGTGACATCCTGTATTCTCCCACGCCAGAGTGTCCAAAATGTGGTGCCTGGCCCTCATTTTCCCCTTGCCATGAGCCCAGGGAGAGCTGGCTGCAGTTTAGGTGCTGAATTTGCCCTCCCAGAAATGTGAGTGAAGCAAGGAACTTCCCTGATGTCTGCGACCCTGCAGTTGCCAGGAGCTTTGTGCCTTCCACTATAGAGGAGGAGATCTAGGAAACTGGGAACTAAAGGATATCCAGCCAGGTTCTCTGTTAAATGGATGCCACAAACTATTCCAGTACCCAAACAAAAAAGAAAAACAAACAAAAAAGCCCCAAACAGAAAAAAAAAAAACCCACCAAGAAAAACCCCAACCCTTTGTAATGGTCAAGAAACTGAAGGGTGTTGGCTCAGAGCACACTGCTGAGTAGCCAGCTGGGTTGACCTTTCAGTGCCAGAACCATTTTCAGTCCTATGAATGAAGAATAAAGAGTTGCACTTGGTTATTTTATGATGCATCTTCTTTTAATTAGGGACAGTGAATGTTTGTGATTGTATCCTTATGCCAGTTGAAATTAAAGTACCAAAGGCATTTTCAGTAGGGCTGGGTGTCCCTGTATGTAGTGCTGGAGGAAAATGTGTGGGAGCCCTAGCAGTGCTGTGGTGTTGGGAGCTGAGGCTGTGCCTGGGGTTCAGGTGGGAAGGGGAGCAGGAGGTGTTGGTTGACCTTGCTGAATGGGAGCTGTGAGTGCTTCTACTTGCAGGTGGCCATCTGTGCTCCCCTTGAGGGGCGATACCTGCAGGGGCAATTGATTCCTCTCTCCACAGGAGAAATGACCCTGAGAAGATGTCCTGTGCCCTTTGGCCATGGAGCAGTGCAGAGCAGGGCTTACCCTGCTGGGGGCTGCTTTGCTGATGGCAGGGGAGGGAATGCCTCCCTCCAAGTGGGAAACAGAGATCCCATTGACTTCATCTGCTGATTGTTGGGAGAAAAGTCAAATCCATCCTTGGCTTGGCTATGTTCCGAACAAAGCCAGATAAACAAACAGTGCTTTTATTTTTACAAGACATGCCCAGGGGAGAGAGGAAAAGCTCTGCAGTGTAGGAATGATTTTGAGGGCAGCACAGGTTACTGTTGGAAGGAGATTATTCCAGTGCATTGAACAGAGGCAAAACCATGTCTCATTCCACCAGTGCTGAAATTCTGAGTGCTGGAAAGGGGTTTGACAGAAACGGGTTATACCTTCATGGTGACAATGCTACTTTCCTTGTTCAGCTCTTTGTACCAAAGAAATTTAGTTATTGCCTAAGAAAGCATTTGGTTTTATTAGCTTAGCACTGTTAGCTGAAATTACATATTACGATGTGTCTTTGTCCAAGTTCTGTTTGCAAGGCTTTAAGTTGCTTCCTATAATTTAACTCTTTAAATCCATTCAAGTATCCTGCAGATGTTACCAGGCAAAAGGGACTCAAAAGGGACTCAGTTTCACGGCTGTTATAGCAAGGATGTACACTTGATGTGTGTTTTTAAACTGGTAGGAAAGAACGATTGCAGTGCTTCTTGAGCCAGGCTCTCCTCAGGCTGGGTTCCAGCCTGCAGACCCTGCCTGGAGAACCCACGGTGTGACTGTTCCCATCCTGCTGTGCTGAAAGCTGCCTGTGGTGTCGTGCACAGACAGCTCTGACAGAAACAGATCTGTCCTGCCAAGGACTGTGCATCCCCAGCTCTGTCTGCAAGGCCAGGGCACTGAGCTGTGCCCTTTGCTGGCCCTGGCATCCTGCAAGGGCTCTGTGCAAGCTGATTTCATAGAGATTGTCACCCCTGCCCAGCTGAGTGTTCCCAGCACAGAGGTGGCTATGGAGCAGGTTTGAGAAACAGCAGCTCTCTCTCGCAGTCTGTTGTATGAATGGTGGAAAAAGCCTCTCAGTTTTGTCACAATCGGTGTATTTTCTAATAACTTAAAGGGTTGAATTACTTACATGTGGGGCTAAAATAGCTCTAAGTGCATTTTTATTGCCTAGCTCTGGAGTTGCCATTTACAGGTTTAACAGCCCTAATGCTTTTAAATAAAAGGAGAAGGAGTGTGTGTGGTACAGTGTTCAAAAATGATATATGCCTTGTTATTTGGACACAAGTACAGCACTAAAAGTCCTGTTCTGTTTTCTACAGAATATTTTTCTTTTGCAGACCCTGCTTTTAAATATCCTACAGTGGACCAGTAAACACTGAGAGGCTTTAAATGTGTAAAAATGCTGTTCTATAAATATTATGGTTAAGAAAATTAAACTACTCGTGTACAACCATCTACTGAAATTTTACCAATTTGTGGACTATTCTAACATCCAAAGTTGGTTTTCTGCTTTTTGTGAAATGAATATTATTTTTGATTTCCCCTCCTGCCCCCTTGTTTTGGTGTATTTAAGAAACTAAAGTCAGGGAAATAGTGCACTGGAGGAGCAGAAAGCTCCAGGATGTTCTGCATGTGGAAAAACAGAAGAGGTGCTAAAATAGCAGCACATGATTTTGTTTTTTAATTACTCAAAAAAGGAAAGATTGACATTCACAGACTGCTCAACTTCCTTTATATTCATAAATGGCAGAGTACTTCAGCAGAGATAAGAGTGATAATCTCCTTTCTTTAGATAAGGAGAGTGAGACACATTGGCTTTCGGTTCACACAGACTTAATTGCGCAGAGATCCCAGACCCCTCCACGTGCATCCTTCATTACTGGCCTTCATCCTGCCCTTCTGCAGCCTTGTGGTTGCCCCCTAAGAGCTCAGGGGCTGTGGCACGAGGCTCTGGCCCTTCTGACTCCATGCAGTGGCTGCTGCAGAGTACAATTACTCACAAAAACTTGCAGCCTGAGCTTTGAGCAAGTGCTGTTGATTTTTTAAAAAAGTATAATTAAAGACATTTACTGGTCTTTCCTGCATGTACCTCCTTAAAACGTCATGTTCTTTTTAGATACAGAGCTTGTTTCCTGCCTCTGACAGGTTGGCAGATGCATTGCTTTTAGGCTTTAACTGAACCCCATAAAATTAGTGAATAAACAAAACCCTGCAAGTCAAAATCAAAAACTTTCTCTATCAAATGTTCCATGATATGCCTCAGGAGTGGTGTCTTGTGCACTTACCTTCTGTCAAGTGGCACCTGGTCTCCCATATTGAGGATGCCATTTCTTCTTCATACAAAGTGTAAAAAAAACCCCATCAAAATAGGCTTTGAGTAAATTCAGCGTCTTATGCAAAATGATTATTTTTGGTGGAAGATGTGGATAGCATCCTGAATCTACAGTGATGAGCTTTCAAGAAGTATCATCTATTTGCCTGTTCATCCAAGTGTGCTGTGTTTAATTACTGAATATATTTTTATAGGTCCCTGATTCAGTGTGGTGACTTGAGGTTTTTTGCACTTTTCTTAATATGAGTGTCTTAAAACTGAAATTAGCACTGCACGTACACTGACCAGAGCTGAGCCTAGCTCACCCTATTCTGTGTGAGGAAGGAGGATTATAGCAGAAACAAGCTCTTTTCTCTTATATCTCCCTTTGCAGAAAGTCATCTGTACTGAGCTGATGTGCTAATCATTCTCTGTAGTGTAATTCCTAGAGTATTCTAGCCTTTCCCATTTCCTCCAGCAAAACCTTAATCATGATGTATTTTGCTTTTCTGTTGGCCATTAGATGTATAATTGTTCTTCCTTAAGTCATATCAAATTATCCAGCTGATTACCTGCTGCAGCAGATTGTGTGGATCATCTTGTACTTTCCCCACCATGAGCAGTTCCTTCTCTGCAGCTCTGTAACATGAAGCATGTGCAGATTCTTACAAACAAGTACCTTGCAGCTTTTTCAGATTATCAGTCATTTCTTCAGACTCTGTTTTTTAATGACTCCACATTTTTTATTCTCACTCTTGAAGCTGTATTTTCTTAATGACTGCACAGTTAAACCCTTAGAATTTACCTTCACGCTGCATAACTCACAGGGGGTGCTCTGCCAGGGAGGTGTTTGGGTGGGCACGGAACAAGCTCTTGGAGACTGCAGTGCAGTGGTCACTGTCTCATGACCTTTTCTAGCTCCTGCTCTGCTCTCTTGCCTGATTTTCCTGACCCACCAGTGGAAAAACAGTGTCATGGACAGTTCACACAACGAGGAAACAGAATTCTTCAAGTGTATTGAGCCTCAGGGCATATTCCATTTGACAGTGTTTTCCATGAGCTTTTGCTGCTTGCTCGGGAGAGAGCCTTTGATTGTGAATTGATATACTACTCATTATAAAGAAGTGAGGGTTCCCTGAAAAACTTTCAGGTAATCTGATGTAATCCCCTTGCCATTCAGACTTCTCCCCACACTCCTTGACGCTTGGCCAAGGCATGGCTTGGTCTCTGTTTGGTCCCTGCCATATCAGATAAGCATTTTGGAAGGTGGTTCAGCTGTTCAAGCACCCCTATCACCTTCCACCATTAGGCTTCCTTCATACATTCATTTTCCCCATGGTTCAGCCCCCGTGCTTAGCTGCTCTCAGTGGGGTAATGAGGTTTTAGGTTCAAATCTGTTGTTCTGAAGCAAAAGGGAGGTCAGAGCAGACACAGTTGCTCAGGTGGGTGAGCCACAGTGCAGCAATAGCTGCTTGCATCTGCCAGTGCTGGCCAGGCTGGAGGTGATGGGCTGAATGAAGAGCTCAGATCCATGCCTCGAGTGAGGAAGGCTAAAGCAATTCACCAGGGCCAGAGCCCACATGGTGAATATTTTATTTATATGCTACCTGTGCTGAGCCGAGCAGAACAGATTGGTATTCTTTCCTGCCTTAACACTTCCAGATCTTACTGGGGCTGTTCCTGAGCAGAGAGGCAGCACAGAGACAATGAGCTGGGCCAAATTCAGGGCTGGTGGAAGTGGTGCTGCCTCTGCAGTCGAGTTGCACCAGATTGTGCTATCTGGGAAGTTCCGTTTTCTTCAGTAATTTTCACAGTCATCTGAAACAACATTGTTCAGCATCCTTCCCCAGACTTGTTACTTTACTTTCACCGCCTCTTTCTCCCTTGCACTAACCAATATTTTAAAACCCTCCCTTCCCCTTCAGGACCTGGTCTGTAAGTGAGCTCCCCAAAGCCAAACTGTCTCACAGTTGGCTCAGCCTGTCCTGTGAGGAATGGGTGGAGTTACACCATCCCTGAGCCCAAGCTGAATCTGAGCACATGTATAAATTCCAGGGTTTTGGTACAGCTGGTGAAGGCTTCAGTATTTATTCTTCTCAGCTTTGCCGTTCCAGCCAGACATCAGAGGTCCCAGCAGCATTCACTGCCCCAGCTCTTGAGCCAGGAGGATTCCTGGATATCCCTCTGCCTGGAAGGTTGCTCCTTGTCCCCCCATCTTGCAGGGCTCTCGCTGCTCTCAAGTTCCCACTTGACTGTCTCTGAAACCCTTGTCTCCCTAGAAAGGATCGCAGCCCCACTGCTGGGATCGATGTGTGTGCCAGGTTCTTGCCTCGGGACTTTCAGCAGGTACAAAGTGCCTGAGAGAACACCTCTCTGTGCCATGTGGGCCTTGTTTGTTGCCTTTTTGTAAACTTCCTCTCACATTACGTGGATGGGAAAACGTGCAGTGGGAATTCCTTACTCTGATAAAAAACTCTTCGGTTTTGTGTGTGTGTGGTTGCAGTTCAGAAGAAAAGGAGAAGGCAGACAGACAGATGCTTGTGCTGAAATCCTGAGTTAGCTACAGGCTGCACCATGTTCTAGCCCCAGAATTTCAGTCTGTGCAAGTGACAGTTTTGGTTGTAACACCCTGGAGAAGCAGAATGTAACCTGGAAGTGAAGCACCGCTCTTCTCTCGTGTAGATCCTGTAGGCTGACTGTGACTGAAGAACAGCAGACTTTGTTTTCTCTTCTGGGGGAAGTGTCAAAGCTGGTTTGCTTTCCTCACCTGGTCTTGCTTGCAATTTTAGTTAATTTTGTGCCCTGTAGTAGTATATTTACAGTCAGGAATAAATTAGAAAATCCTTGTTCACCTATGTGTTTTGAAAGTTGATTAGACAACAGAGATTGGGAGGCAATCCATGGTGCTATAAAAATAGAATCACAAAAGCTATTACAAGGATATAATGTACAGAGAAATTTCTTTCCTTCAGTTATTAACAGAAAAGTTTAGGTTTATGCCTTTGTGCTTTTGGAAGCCACAGAGACTTTGCTCAGCCTGAAGTGTGTTTTCAACCACAGCATGCTTTCATCCACTCGTCCACAGCTGAGAAAGACCTAAGGAAGGAAAAAGGAGAGGGCGGGGAAAAAAGTCCCAGCTCATGTTAAATCATTGAGGGCTGAAGCAGACTCAGTGTTTCCTTTCCTGCAAACAAGGTTCTGCAAAGGGCAGGAGGATATTTTCTGAGCAGCAGCCGCAGAGATGTGTTGTGGAGTCCTGTTGCGATCAGAGCTCACTGTTAGTCCAATTCCCGTGCTGGCCCATTTTTATTCCACAGTTTAATTTCTCAGGTTTGAAGGTCCAGGAAGATCGAGTGTCAGTTGCTCAAGTTTCGCACAAATCCTTCTTGCAGAAGCTGGCCTTAGGTGGAGCTAAAACAAAGCGCTCCAAGCCTGACAGACTTACTCAGCTCCTCTCCTGGGTGCAGGGTGGGCACTGCCAACCCTTTGGCAAAGACCTGCAGTGCCAGTTCTGTCCCAGGGGTATTTGTGGTACACGATTCCTAATTCCTTTGGTGTGTCCATGTCGTGGGTTTGACCCTGGCTAAATGCCAGGCACCTACGACGTTTGCTTTCTATGCTCTCTCCTGCTGCAGCTATGCAGAGGAGAGGAAAAACTAACACAAAACACTGGACTCATGAGTTGAGATAAGATCACTGATAAGGGATGCACAAGATTCAGGGCAAAAGCAGGCGGGAGACTTAAAGTTGCAAAGAAAAGTGATTTATTAATCTAACAGAGTCAGAGGATAAATTGGAGATAAAAATAAGCTCTTAAGACACCATTTCTTCACTCACCCCCCTTTTCCCTCTTAAGGCACCGCTTCTCAGCTCACACCCCCCCTCCTTTCCAATTATCCAACAACTCCCAGGCAGGGGCAGGCTGTGGGGTTTTTCTCTTAGGTCAG